>LR738709.1:242197968-242243376 GCA_902687465.1 Secale cereale
CAGGGCCACGGGGGCTGTAACATCAAACGATGTGTTGACAATCTCAGTAGTGACCATGAGCGTATCTGGGGTCGGCTCAGTGGCTCCTCCATCTTTATGGAGCTCTCTGTCTCGTGGGGATCTGCCTCCTGCATCTGCTCCAACATCGGCAGATCTTTGCCTGGTTCTGCTTGGTCCATCGTGAAACTAACGAATACTAGGAGACAACTAAAAGGAAAACACAATCACAATGACAATGGAACAAAAAAGAGAGCAAGGATCGGTTACTGCTTTGCAAAAGTTCTTTTTTCCTGAAATAAAATATACCAACATCACGGATCCGCTTACCTTCCCTTCGTTGGGAGAGAAGAAAAATGGCAGACGCGAGTGTTGGCTTTCTTCAAGACGATGAGGGAGAAGGGGATTCAGCTAAGAGTGAAATGATGGTTTCTTCGTTCGTCAAACTTAGACTGCGGGGAGGTGTGGTTTTGTGATATGACGGCTTGTTACTGCCATGCTACGACCGGGGCGACTCTCCGCCTGCATACCACCTTCTAATTTGGTGGATGGCATTTGAGCCCGCGCGCTGCATGGCCTGCATGTCTGTCACACCCTGATTTTCATGCCTCAACACTTAACCTAATAATCATGCTAAAATATGGTTGGACAAAAACTTTTGTGTGATTTGGACTATGCTTGATTTGGTTTTCTGTTTGCTGTTTGCAAGTGCTCTGAAAATAAAATAAATCCTCCTACTCCTATACTCCTTCTCCTTGATCCAAACCTTTTTCCCAATGATCATGCCATGTGTATAGGACATAATAGTATTTTATTATAAAAAATAATTTGGCCAAATAGTATTTTCTAAAATTAGTTTTCCAAAAACCCCTGAATCGAGGTTTGTACTGCAAGTACCTTATTTAGGGTGTGAAAAATCTTTCAAAAAGTATATTTGAATCCTATTAGATATAGGACTCCCATAAACCATACGATTATAATTTTAAATGTCATTTTTATATTTTATTTAAAGGCTTTTTCTTTAGGCCAGAAATGGTCTTTAATAGGGTAAAATTATTTAACTGTTTCAAATATATTTGTCAAAATTCAGGGAAACTCATAGGACATATATTGTCCATATATAAGAGTTTCAACACATGGTCATGTTCAAAATATTGGACAAATCCTTCAAAAACCCTTTCTGGATATTTCAAGCTTTTGAAATATTTACAAAAGAAATATTCTCTAAAAAATTCTAGGAAAATTCTATCTTGTCAAATATGACATATTTGATGATCGTACATAACCTCATGCCTTGAAGATCAAGAAAACATCATCAAATCCCCTCAAAACCATTTCTGTCCATTTTGAAGTTTGAGCAACTTTACATTGCCAAACTTGTCCGAATGCTCTCAAACTTGGTGCACATGCTAAAATGGTATAATTAAGCATCTAGACCAAATGGCACAAGTATTGGAGAAGGATAACTTGGTCAAAATGCCACAAAACCCTTTCTGACCAGATCCAAATTTGAACAACTCTACATTACCAACTTTTTACTTGTGACCTCAAATTTTGTGGACATGATCACAACCCCAAATGATGACACTACACCAAGTGGTGCATCAAGGAGGGATGATTTGCATGGCTAAATCTAGGAAAAGCCATTTCTGTTGATTTCTAGGGTTTACCAAAGTTACATTGGCAAGTTTCTTCAAATGAGCTCAAACTTGGTGGAATACCTAATTTCTATATGCCATTTGTTCCTGTTAAGTCTCATGTTAAGTGGAGATCATTTGCTTGCCCAAAACACCATCAAACACCTTGTGGTGATTTTCCAAAACAGATATTTTCACCTCTTACCTTGTTCTCCTTGAGATAGGCTTTTTACCACATCATCTCCTAGACCCCTTCTAACTCCAGTAACTCACCCATGCCTCAGCTCAGTCATTGGAGGGGGTAAAACCCCCAATTACCTCTTTGTTTTCACCATGGCAGCACCTTTCTACCCTCCTACTTCTTACCCCTCCCTCCTATCTTACCTCCTAAGCATTTTAGAGCATCCCAGTACCACCCCACAGCCAGTAGACAAGGAGGGTGATGAGTAGAGCGTGTTGGCATGCAGTGGCATGCCAAATGGGCGCTTTGGAGCACGCTACAGTGTGCTCCCGCACTGTAGCTGCGTCCTTCCCGAGGCCTCCGACCAACTAGGGCCTCCCCCTTGTGTCCCCCGAGGCTGCCTCGACGTCCGTGACACGCAAACCTGTCGGCCCTATCCTCCCTTGCCCTCCTTCTCCCTCCGCGAGCTCACCCGAGCGCGTCCATGGATGCTGCCACGGTACACCACGGCCACACCTATTTAAGCCATCCCCAACTCTCTCTCTCTTGCCTCTGATCGAACCTCCTTTATCCCACAAACCTCCCAGACAGACTCCCTCTCCCTCTCAAGCTTCCCGGCGTCTCCCATGGGCAGAGTGCCGCCGTCGGCCTCCGCTTCGATTCGGGCAAGGGCGGACTTCCGCTCCTCCTCTCCCCGCCAGAAGAGGTGCCAGGGTCCGGCGACCCTTTCCCCCTCTTCTCCCAATTCTCTGGGGCACCGTTCCCCCTGCTAACCGTTGCCCGAATGACTGTCCGCCGAGGCCCATGCTGGGCGCGCCTCGGCCATCGTCCGCTGACCCCAACTTACCTCCCTGATGCGCCGCTCCCCGTTGGTCCCTCCGGTGGCCACGGCTTGGCCAGAGATGGCTTGTGCCGCCGGGGGCAGGCGTCGGCAACCTCCCGCCGATGAGGCCTCTGCCTCCTCTGTCGCGGGCGGGAGGAGGGAGATGACCAGCCGGTGGGACCCGCTCGTTGGTGACCTAGCAGGGCGGGCCCAGCGGTTTAATTGGAGGCGGGTCCGGCCGTTAACGTGTCCCCTCAGTGAAAGCAGATTCAATGGAATACGCCTTCGGCATCACCACCTCCTTCACGCCGCTGAGCCGCTGGGCTGAGCCCAGTAGGTGCCGTTTAGCTGGGCTCCGCCCAGAGCGCATAATAAGGTTGATTTCTTTTCCCTTTTTCTTTTTCCAGACAACTTGTAAAATCCTCAAACAATTCATTTGAACTCCAAATTTGGTGATTGAAATTTCTAGTGACTCCATAAATCATGATCTATCACATGGTGTTGTTTGCACATTTTTGCAGAACATTTTCTTCCCAAATATTTATCAAAATGCTATTTTTCCATTTCTATGATGAACTTTAGAAAATCACAGAGAGCTCATTGTTGATCGAAATCCATTGATTCAAATTTCTAGGCACTTCTCAGATCCTAACCTAGATTATGAACATTTTTTCCAATTCTTTATGTGCCACATCAAATATTATTCTATTTATCCATGAATAGCCAACTTTGCAGAATCATAGGAAAATCATTTGAACTCCAAATCTAGTGAAACTAATTCCCAGATGCTTCTAAAATCCTGCTTTGTTAAATGGGTGCCTCTGCTCATTTTTCAAAATAATGTTTATGTGCACCTCTTGTAAATCCAATAATCCCCTAATCTAACCATATTGAAATGTTCAGAAATACCCACAGATCCAATTCCAATGAAACCACTCTGGTTATTTTCCATATAACCAGAGGTATCCTAGAAAAGTCCAACTCCTATTTTTAGAGCACTTTTATTTTTGCCTTGTTGTGTTGCTTATTGTGATTTGTTTCCGACGTTAGTTCACGAAGTAGACGGTGTACTTGGAGATGGACTAGAAGTTTTGAAGACTTTGATGAACAAGGCAAGCAGCCCTTTGACCATGTTCGGGAAACCTATTTATGCATGTCTCATAGCACCTTATTATCAATGCATCGGAATCATGTTGAGGTGGTGACCACTTTGGTTGGTACCTTTGTTACTTTACTATTGAAACTTGCATCAAGCATGACCCTACCTTCCTACGAGGGTTATGTGGGTGGGAGTAGATAGGTTGCTATAGTAGTGGCTACGCAAATGGGACGGGAATATGCATGGTGACGGAGGCAGAGTACCTTCCAAAGACTTTTCGAAAACCCCGTCGGGTGCCACTTATGCCCGAGGGGGGTGATGAGTTGGGTAACCACTTGATGATGAAGTGGTGTACCGAGGCAAGTGTGTGTGTTGTTTTCAAAACGGATTTGTTTAAGTTGCGACCGTTATTCCAACCTTACATGCGCAACCACTCTACCCTTATATGGGAAAGGACATTATTGATTACCTAGGCTGATACTAGCATGGTGCCCGTATTACTAGTGACGGGGGTGACACGAGGTCACCCTCGGGACAGGGTCGTGCTTGGATAGGCGGCCATGACTATTTTCACAGGGCACCGGACACACCGTTGGTACCCCGTGCCAGTGGTATGTGATGAATATGGGAGCGAGGCTCCACAATTTTAAGATGTGAAATGTTGGGCACGGGGGTTGCTACCAATCGAGTGGACTCTATGTTAGTGTCATCTAGGGAAAGATAGTGATCGGGTGCTTATCCCGGGTACTTGAGGTACCGCGGGTCGTGGATGACACGGAAGTTCCCCGGATCTTGTGGGTAACTACTCTTGGGCAACGTCCATTGTTTGCGAAACCTGGTGTGTGTCTGAGGAAACAAACGGTTCGGTGATATTGGTGATGTGAATATTGACGAAGTCATGTTGGGCTCGAGCATGAGTTGTTTATAACTCTTTCTCAATATTGATGTCTGTAACCTCCTAATACTTGTTGCAGACACATTCATATCCTTGATAAATGTTGATCATACTTGCATTAGAAAAATTAGCTTTCCGCAAAACTGCCAATTTAGCAGTAGAGCCTTGCATAATATTCTGTTATCACTCTTGGGTTGCTTGCGAGTACATTCAAAGTACTCATTGGCTTGCCACTGGTTATTTTATTGGCCAGGCATGAAAGAACAGGTTATGGTGAAGATTTCTAGGTGACGAACAGGCGAGCTAGCACGCTTCCCAGTCAGAATGCCTGTAGGGTTAAGGCAGATGGCATGGGTCCAAGTTGTTATTGAAGATTTCCGCTGCAATGATATACTCAAGGCTTGACCATAAAGGTCACAATTTGTGTAACTCAGTATGTATGGATGTAAGACTCTTGTTATTCAGCTTCTGTGTGTTCAGTGAGCATTGATCTCTGGGATCACTGTACACGTGCATTCGGTGATCCCGACTTATGAGTTGGGGTCCACGCAGAGCTGGTATCAGAGCCATCCTGACTTTAGGAAGCCTTAGTTAGCATGGTCGTTAGTTAGGGTAAAATTATTTCCAAAATTATTGCTAGTTTTCAAAACTATATATACTTCTCCTCCCTTCTCAGTTTTTCAAAAACTAAGGTATACCTTCCTTATTGATCTCTACCCCTTCAAAACTGTTGGCCGCTAGAACCCTTATGCCCCTGACCACTGGATTTCCTGAAATCCTCGTGGATAATCTAGAAGGAGTACACCTTGCCAAACACTCAACCACCTCTTCTGAACACAAGATTGGCGACACCATAACAAGATGATGCCAACAGAAGATACAATCCTCGAGGAATGAGGACATGAAGACCTAGAAGATGGTGACACCCTTGACACTGCCCCAAGATGATGCAACCTTGGCCTACGATGAACATGGCATAAGTTATGCAAGATCATGATATACATCGCTAATAGAGCAACCATGTCCTGACCGTTGTTGTATCGGCAACCACCGGTGGATGAGAACCTCACAATTTGGTACGCCTCACTATAGTGAGCAGGAAAACGGTTCTCTTCGACCCCGCTCTTGGTGTCGATGTTGTCATCAACGTAACCAACATGTTGGACCTCTATTATCCCTTGTTATTGTCATTGTATAAGGATTACCTACCCAGTACCGTCGACTCCTTAGAAGACAAAAAGGGATCGTCATGAATAAGAAGACAACAGAAGACCGAGTCAATGCTAGCTATGAGGAGACACCTTCACCACATCACCTCATCAGGCGAGAAGTAGTTGAAGATTCTTTAGGCTCAACCTGGATCGTTCCATCGAACAACTACAAGAGAAGTAGCAACACCTAAGGGAAACTCAGAAGACTGCACGAGGCACAAGGAACGACTACAGAGTCCGAGAACCCCTAGGGTAGGATGCGTCGTGTACCCCCTATGCGCAGTCGAGTCCGTGTGATGGTTAAAATAGAACCATGATTGTGTGTTGCTTGTTTTTATTTGTTTGTGTTTTGATATAAGTCGCACTTTTGCCCTAGGCAACAAGTACACGACTATATCACCTTCCTTGCCTTGTTTCTTTTGTTTCGCCCCTTTTTGCACCTGTTTGTTTGCACTTTCACTATAGAACCCCCTTTAGGCATTCCCCTCCTCTATGCTACTTTTTCCCTCTCTTCTATCTCCTCAACTGAAGACCAGCAAGACAAGAAGTACCAAGGATTCCAACTCGGCAACCAACTAGCCATGAAGACTTCTGCTACAACCTCCACGACCAAGTGCAACCCCGTGAAGTTATGTTTACCCCTCAAGATTAGAAAACCATTCCCAGACCCTTCGAGACTTCAAGACACCCCCTCTCGAATCCTTAACCATGTGCTTAGCCCACATAGTTGCAAGAGAACCAGTTAAGCCTTTGTAAGCTTGCACAACACTGGGTTCTTTATGGAACTAGTGGACATAGTGAATGAGCGCATTATCATCCTAATATAGCACAACAACTGACGACGCCATAGGAAGACCAATTTGAGGATATATGAATAGGGGACAGATGACTTGATGAGTTTATATCAATGACTTTGAGGAATTATATGAGGATATTTGGTGGATTATGAGGCTTTCATGTTGACAGATGAATTTGGTGGAATCCCGTCAATAGAGTAGCATAGCCTTCATTACCCTGAGAAAGTTGGATTTAGTGGGACAATTATGACCGCAAATTGAAATTCTTGGAGGTATAAGGATTTAACCTAGCCAGGGGATATTGATAGAAGATAGTTGACATTTTGGGAATGACTTGGGGGAAATGTAGGAATTCTCGTCGGGCATGAGATTTGGATTTATGTAGGTGATTCTGGTTGGGTATAGATGCTAAATATGTCTACATGGTCTGGAGTGAATTGGATTTCGACCATTGATCTTGATCATGATACCATATTTCTCAGTGAATGGCAAACTAGGAGATTGGATTATTTGTCGGAGTTGATTTAGGGATCTATATAATCATGACCTTGGAGTTTACTTGACCATGATGGTGGGAATTCGGTGGACCTACTATAATAATGCATAGTCCTTCCAAGTATTTGGGTATTATAGGGACTTGAGATCTTGTGGAACACCATAGACATCGGATTTGTAGAATTGTTGCATTATGTGGTGATTGATGGAAGTTAACGGGCTGTTGGAGTTGATCCATAGGAAAGAAACAAGATCTTGGAGTGGCATATGACGTATTTCCTTAGAATAGAGATGCATTATCTTGAACATTGGAAGAATAGGCTGAGCACTTGGATTGTCATGTTTAACTCAAGCTGGGAAGCTTGTATGCTCTACCCATGGATTTTAGGGGGTAGCGAACATATGATTTTCGGGGATCTTAGACATGTATAATTTTGTTAGACCTCCTCTTGGGAGTCATGAGGATATGGATAGCATGAGTGATGATTGGAGTGACCTACGCAAGATGATGCTTTCGGTGGTATGAAGTGTTGTTTAGAGGACTAGATAGCACTACTGGCATCTCAGGAGCTGTGCCTAAGGATAAGATAATAAACGTTCACTCGCACACTAGAATCCTTGAAACCCTTAAGCCCCACCAAGCCACAACATGGTCAGATCCTGACCACGGGCCTTGACTCTAGGTCAAGAAGACCGTTGCCAATGCGCAACCGAGACCACCACCAATACCACAGCCTACCTTGCGTACCCCATAGACTACATGCAGTACTTGGATAAGATAGTTGTCATCTTTATTTGGCAACATACTTGACTACCCGAAGACGGAAGAAGAGCCGTTCAGCTGGTTAGAAGACATTTGAAGACCGCCATGTCAGGAAGGAAGAACTACACCGACCACCGTCGTCAGGAAGTAAACTTCTGCGTCGAAGACCAGGCGTATCTGCAAACCACTCCTCTCGAAGGAACCAAGCATTTCAATGTCGAAGGGACACTCACACCAAGATTTATCGACCTTTTTCAATACCACTGCAAGACGGCTACCAGCTAGATTTTCCACATGAGTTACCCACCGTGCACCAAATTTTCCACGAGTCACAACTCTGGAAATACTTTTAACTTCCTAACTAGCCTGGTCCCTGCAAGGACATCGATCACCGAGCCATTAACATCCAGCCCAACCTAACCTATGCAAGAGACCCCTCAGCAACCTGCATCAAAGAGGGCAACATGTGAAAAGCCACACCACCAAGTACTTCAAGGTTCCATGGAGCACCACTCGGGAGCAGAACCAACAAGAAGAAGTGAAGACTACCCCATATCCAAGTTTTCGTATTCCTTTCCACGCCTAGTCTGGGAATCTTGGGGATGAGATTCTTGTAAGGGGGGTAGGTCTGTCACACCCTGATTTTCATGCCTCAACACTTAACCTAATAATCATGCTAAAATATGGTTTGACAAAAACTCTTGAGTGATTTGGAAGATGCTTGATTTGGTTTTCTGTTTGCTGTTTGCAAGTGCTCTAAAAATAAAATAAATCCTCCTACTCCTATACTCCTTCTCCTTGATCGAAACCTTTTTCCCAATGATCATGCCATGTGTATAGGACATAATAGTATTTTATTATAAAAAATAATTTGGCCAAATAGTATTTTCTAAAATTAGTTTTCCAAAAACCCCTGAATTGAGGGTTGTACTGCAAGTACCTTATTTAGGGTGTGAAAAATCTTTCAAAAAGTATATTTGAATCCTATTAGGTATAGGACTCCCATAAACCACAAAAATATAATTTTAAAAGTTATTTTTATATTTTATTTAAAGGCCTTTTCTTTAGGCCATAAATGGTCTTTAATAGGTTAAAATTATTTAACTGTTTCAAATATATTTGTCAAAATTCAGGGAAACTCAAAGGACATATATTGTCCATATATAAGAGTTTCAACACATGGTCATGTTCAAAATATTGGACAAATCCTTCAAAAACCAATTCTGGATATTTCAAGCTTTTGAAATATTTACAAAAGAAATATTCTCTAAAAATTCGAGGAACATTCTATCATGTAAAATATGACATATTTGATGATCTTACAGAGCCTCGTGCCTTGAAGATCAAGAAAACATCATCAAATCCCCTCAAAACCATTTTTGTCCATTTTGAAGTTTGAGCAACTTTACATTGCCAAACTTGTCCAAATGCTCTCAAACTTGGTGCACATGCTAAAATGGTCTAATTAAGCATCTAGACCAAATGGCACAAGTATTGGAGAAGTATAACTTGACCAAAATGCCCCGAAACCCTTTCTGACCAGATCCAAATTTGAACAACTCTACATTGCCAACTTTTTACTTGTGACCTAAAATTTTGTGGACATGATCACAACCCCAAATGATGACACTACACCAAGTGGTGCATCAAGGAGGGATGATTTGGATGGCTAAATATTGGAAAAGCCATTTCTGTTGATTTCTAGGGTTTACCAAAGTTACATTGGCAAGTTTCCTCAAATGAGCTCAAACTTGGTGGAATACCCAATTTCTATATCCCATTTGATCCTGTTAAGTCTCATGTCAATTGGAAATCATTTGCGTGCCCAAAACACCATCAAACACCTTTTGGTGATTTTCCAAAACATATATTTTCACCTCTTTCCTTGTTCTCCTTGAGCTAGGCTTTTTACCACAGCATCTCCTAGACCCCTTCTAACTCCAGTAACTCACCCATGCCTCAGCTCAATCATTGGAGGGGGTAAAACCCCCAATTACCTCTCTTATTTCACCATGGCAGCACCTTTCTACCCTCCTACTTCTTACTGCTCCCTCCTACCTTACCTCCTAAGCATTTTAGAGCATCCCAGCACCACCCCACAACCAGTAGACAAGGAGGGACACAACCAGAGCGCGTGGGCATGCAGTGGCATGCCAAATGGGCGCTCTGGAGCGCGCTACAGTGTGCTCCCGCACTGTAGCTACGTCCTGCCCGAGGCCTCCGACCACCTAGGGCCTCCCCCTTGTGTCCCCCGAGGCCGCCTCGACGTCCGTGACACGCAAACCTGTCGGCCTAACCTCCCTTGCCCTCCTTCTCCCTCCACGAGCTCACCCGAGCGCGTCCATGGACGCTCCCCACGGTACACCGCGGCCACGCCTATTTAAGCCTTCCCCAACTCTCTCTCTTGCCTCTGATCGAACCTCCTATATCTCACAAACCTCCCAGACAGACTCCCTCTCCCTCTCAAGCCTCCCGTCGTCTCCCATGGCTAGAGTGCCGCCATTGGCCTCTGCTTCGATTCGGGCAAGGCCGGACTTCCCGCTCCTCCTCTCCCCACCAGAAGAGGCGCCAGGGTCCGGCGACCCTTTCCCCCTCTTCTCCCAATGCTCTGGGGCACCATCCCCCCCTGCTCACCGTCGCCCGAATGACCGTCCGCCGAGGCCCGTGCTGGGCGCGCCCCGGCCAACGTCCGCTGACCCCAACTTACCTCCCTGATGCGCCGATCCCCGGTGGTCCCTCCGGTGGCCATGGCTTGGCCGGAGGTGGCCTGTGCCGCCGGGGGCGGGAGCCGGCAACCTCCCGCCAATGAGGCCTCTGCCTCCTTTGTCGCGGGCGGGAGGATGGAGATGACCAGCCGGTGGGAACCGCTCGTCGGTGACCTAGCAGGGCGGGTCCAGTGGTTTAAGAGGAGGCGGGTTCGGTCGTTCCCGTGTCCCTGTGGCTAAAGCAGATTCAATGGAATACGCCTTCGGCGTCACCACCTCCTTCGCGCCGCTGAGCCGCTGGGCTGAGCCCAGTAGGCGCCGTTTAGCTGGGCTCCGCCCAGAGTGCAGAATAACGTTGATTTCTTTTCCCTTTTTCTTTTTCCAGACAACTTGTAAAATCCTCAAACAATTCATTTGAACTCCAAATTTGGTGATTCAAATTCTAGTGACTCCATAAATCATGATCTATCACATGGTGTTGTTTGCACATTTTTGCAGAAACATTTTCTTCACAAATATTTATCAAAATGCTATTTTTCCATTTCTATGATGAACTTTATAAAATCATAGAGAGCTCATAGTTTATCCAAATCCATTGATTCAAATTTCTAGGCACTTCTAAGATCCTAAACTAGATTATGAACATTTTTCCCAATGCTTTCTGTGCCACATCAAATATTATTCTATTTATCCATGAATCGCCAACTTTGCAAAATCAAAGGAAAATCATTTGTACTCCAAATCCAGTGAAACCAATTCCCAGATGCTTCTAAAATCCTGCTTTGTTAAATGGGTGCCTCTGCTCATTTTTCAAAATAATGTTTCTGTGCACCTCTTGCCAATCCAATAATCCCCTGATCTGACCATATTGAAATGTTCAGAAATGCCCACAGATCCAATTCCAATGAAACCACTCTGGTTATTTTCTATATAACCAGAGGTATCCTAGAAAGGACCAACTCCTATGTTTAGAGCACTTTTATTTCTGCCTTGTTGTGTTGCTTATTGTGATTTGTTTCCGACATTAGTTGACAAAGTAGACGGAGTACTTGATGGACCAGAAGCTTTCAAGACTTTGCTGAACAAGGCAAGCAGCCCTTTGACCATGTTCGAGAAACCTTTTTATGCATGTCTCATAGCACCTTAATATCAATGCATCGATATCATGTTGAGGTGGTGACCACTTTGGTTGGTACCTTTCTTACTTCACTATTGAAACTTGCATCAAGCATGACCCTACCTTCCTATGAGGGTTATGTGGGTGGGAGTAGATAGGTTGCTATAGTAGTGGCTACGCAAATGGGACGGGAATATGCATGGTGACGGAGGCATAGTACCTTCCAAAGACTTTTCGAAAACCACGTAGGGTGCCACTTATGCCCGAGGGGCATGATG
Source organism: Secale cereale (assembly GCA_902687465.1). Taxonomy (NCBI): domain Eukaryota; kingdom Viridiplantae; phylum Streptophyta; class Magnoliopsida; order Poales; family Poaceae; genus Secale; species Secale cereale. The sequence continues at coordinate 242,209,967 of LR738709.1, forward strand.
AGTTGGGTAACCACTTGATGACGAAGTGGTGTACCGAGGCAAGTGTGTGTGTTGTTTTCAAAATGGATTGGTTTAAGTTGCGACTGTTATTCCAATTACATGCGCAACCACTCTACCCTTTTAATGGAAAGGGCGTTATTGATTACCTAGGCTGATACTAGCATGGTGCCTGCATTACTAGTGACAGGGGTGACACGAGGTCACTCTCAGGACGGGGTCATGCTTGGATAGGCGGCCATGACTGTTTTCACAGGGCACCGGACACACCGTTGGTACCCCGTGCCAGTGGTATGTGATGAATATGGGAGCGAGGCTCCACAATTTTAAGATGTGAAATGTTGGGCACGGGGGTTGCTACCAATCGAGTGGACTCCATGTTAGTGTCGTCTAGGGAAAAATAGTGATCGGGTGCTTACCCCGGGTACTTGAGGTACCGCGGGTCGTGGATGACACGGAAGTTCCCCGGATCTTGTGGGTAAAGTGTGCAACCTCTGTAAAGTGTAAAACTATTCAAATAGCCGTGTCCACAGTCAAGGATAGTTGGGTAACCGCTCTTGGGCTACGTCCATTGTTTGCGAAACCTGGTGTGTGTCTAAGGAAACAATCGGTTCGGTGATATTGGTGATGTGATTCTTAAGGAAGTCATGTTGGGCTCGAGCATGAGTTGTTTATAACTCTTTCTCGATATTGATGTCTGTAACCTCCTGATACTTGTTGCAGACACATTCATATCCTTGATAAATGTTGATCATACTTGCATGAGAAAAACTAGCTTTCCGCAAAACTACCAATTTAGCAGTAGAGCCTTGCATAATTATTCTGTTATCACTCTTGGGTTTCTTGCGAGTACATTCAAAGTACTCATTGGCTTGCCACTGGTTATTTTATTGGCCAGGCATGAAAGAACAGGTTATGATGAAGATTTCTAGGTGACGAACATGCGAGCTAGGACGCTTCCCAGTGAGAATGCCTGTAGGGTTAAGGCAGATGGCATGGGTCCAAGTTGTTATTGAAGATTTCCGCTGCAATGATATACTCAAGGCTTGACCATAAAGGTGACAATTTGTGTAACTCGGAATGTATGGATGTAAGACACTTGTTATTCAGCTTCTGTGTGTTCAGTGAGCATTGATCTCCGGGATCACTGTACACGTGCATTCGGTGATCTGGACTTATGAGTCGGGGTCCCCACAAAGCTGGTATCAGAGCCATCCTGACTGTAGGAAGCCTTAGTTAGCATGGTCGTTAGTTAGGGTAAAATTATTTCCAAAACTATTGCTAGTTTTCAAAACTATCTATACTTCTCCTCCCTTCTCACTTTTTCGAAAACTAAGGTATACCTTCCTTATTGATCTCTTCCCCTTCAAAACTATTTGACACTAGAACCCTTATGCCACTGACCATTGGGTTTCCTGAAATCCTCGTGGATAATATAGAAGGAGTACACCTTGCCAAACACTCACCCACCTCTTCTGAACACAAGATTGGTGACACCATAACAAGACGATGCCAACAGAAGATACATCCTCGAGGAATGAGGACATGATGACCTAGAAGATGGTACACCCTTGACACTGCCCCAAGATGATGCAACCTTGGCCTACAATGAACATGGAATAAGTTATGCAAGATCATGATATACATCGCTAATAGAGCAACCATGTCCTGACCGTTGTTGTATCGGCAACCACCGGTGGATGAGAACCTCACAATTTGGTACGCCTCACTATAGTGAGCAGGAAAACGGTTCTCTTCGACCCCGCTCTTGGTGTCGATGTTGTCATCAACGTAACCGACATGTTGGACCTCTATTATGGCTTGTTATTGTCATTGCATAAGGATTACCTACCCAGTACCATCGACCCCTTAGAAGACAAAAAGGGATCGTCATGAATAAGAAGACAACCGAAGACTTAGTCAATGCTAGATACAAGGAGACACCTTCACCACATCACCTCATCAGGCGAGAAGTTGTTGAAGATTCTTCAGGATCAACCCGGATGGTTCCATCGAACAACTACAAGAGAAGTAGCAACACCTGAGGGAAACTTAAAAGGCTGCACGAGGCACAAGGCACGACTACAGAGTCCGAGAACCCCTAGGGTAGGATGAGTCGTGTACCCCCTATGCGCAGTCGAGTCCGTGTGATTGTTCGAATAGAACCATGATTGTGTGTTTCTTGTTTTTATTTGTTTGTGTTTTGATATAAGTCGCACTTTTGCCCTAGGCAACAAATACAAGACTATATCACCTTCCTTGCCTTGTTTCTTTTGTCTCGCCCCTTTTTGCACCTGTTTGTTTGCACTTGCACTATAGAACCCCCTTTAGCTATTCCCCTCCTCTATGCTACTTTTTGCCTCTCTTCTATCTCCTCAACTGAAGACCAGCAAGACAAGAAGTACCAAGGATTCCAACTCGGCAACCAACTAACAATGAAGACTTCTGCTACAACCTCCACGACCAAGTGCAACCCCGTGAAGTTATGTTTACCCCTCAAGATTAGAAAACCATTCCCAGACCCTTCGAGACTTCAAGACACCCCCTCTCGAATCCTTAACCATGTGCTTAGCCCACATAATTGCAAGAGAACCAGTTAAGCCTTTGTAAGCTTGCACAACACTGGGTTCTTTATGGAACTAGTGGACATAGTGAATGAGCGCATTATCATCCTAATATAGCACAAGAACTCACAATGCCATAGGAAGACCAATTTTAGGATATATGAATAGGGGACAGATGACTTGATGAGTTTATATCAATGACTTTGAGGAATTATATGAGGATATTTTGTGGATTATGAGGCTTTCATGTTGACAGATGAATTTGGTGGAATCCCGTCAATAGAGTAGCATAGCCTTCATTACCCTAAGAAAGTTGGATTTAGTGGGACAATTATGACCGCAAATTGAAATTCTTGGAGGTATAAGGATTTGACCTAGCCAGGGGATATTGATATTTTTGGAGCAAAATACGCACGAGAGACTTGAGAACCATGGAGTAGGGCTGACGTGGCGTCCACGAGGGTGGGCGCCCCCCCTATAGGGCGCGCCCCTGCCTCGTGGGCACCCCGTCTGGCCCCCGGTGCCCTCCTTCCTCCTATATATACCTACGTACCCCGAAACCATTATACGAACAGAGAAAACCCTAGTTCCACCGCCGCAACCTTCCGTTCCCGTGAGATCCCATCTTGGGGCCTGTTCCGGAGCTCCGCCGGAGGGGGGATCTACCACGGAGTGCTTCTACATCATCATCATCGCCTCCCCATTAGTTGTGAGTAGTTTACCATAGACCTTCGGGTCCATAGCTAGTATCTAGATGGCTTCTTATCTCTCTTTGGATCTCAATACCAAGTTCTCCTTGGTCCTAGAGGAGATCTATTTGATGTAATCTCTTTTTGCGGTGTGTTTGTCGAGATCCGATGTATTGTGGGTTTATGATCAAGATTATCTATGAGAAATATTTGGTTCTTTTCTGAACTCTTTATGTATGATTATAATATCCTTGCAAGTCTCTTCGAATTATTGGTTTGGTTTGGCTATAGTTCTTGCAATGGGAGCAGTGCTTGGCTTTGGGTTCAATCTTGTGGTGTCCTTTCCCAGTGACAGTAGGGGCAGCAAGGCACGTATTGTATTATTGCCATCGAGGATAAAAAGATGGGGTTTATATCACTATGTTTGAGTTTATCCCTCTACATCATGTCATCTTGCTTAAGGCGTTACTCTATTCTTATGAACTTAATACTCTAGATGCATGCTGGATAGCAGTCGATGTGTGGAGTAATAGTAGTAGATGCAGAATCGTTTCGGTCTACTTGTCTCGGACGTGATGCCTATATATAATGATCATGCCTAGATAGTCTTATAATTATTTGCTTTTCTATCAATTGCTCGACAGTAATTTGTTTACCCGCTGTAGAATACCACTATCATGAGAGAAGCCACTAGAGAACACTATGCCCCCCGGGTCTATTCTCAACATATCAATCTACAAATTGCTTTAATTTTCCGGTTTTACTTTATGTTCTTATATCCAAAAATACCAAAAATATCAAACTATCATCTCTATCAGATCTCACTTTCGTAAGTGGTCGTAAAGGAATTGACAACCCCTTATCGCGTTGGCTGCAAACTTCTTATTTGTTTGTGCAGGTGCGAGGGACTCGCGCGTGGTCTCCTACTGGATTGATACCTTGGTTCTCAAAAACTGAGGGAAATGCTTATGCTACTGTGCTGCATCACCATTTCCTCTTCGAGGGAATACAACGCAAGCTCGAGAAGTAGCAAGAAGAATTTCTGGCGCCATTGCTGGGGAGGTTTATGCAAAAGTCCTATACCAAGTACATATCACAAACCCTTATCCTTCGCATTACATTTTTTGCCTCTCGTTTTCCTCTCCCCCACTTCACCCTTGCCATTTTATTCTCCCTTTTTTTGTTTGCCTTTCTGTTTGCTTGTGTTACTATGTGCCCTCTATTAGCTTGCATATTCGCTTGCTAAAGTATAGATCCTCATCCACTTGCTAATCTCTTTAAGAGATCCAATTATGTTGAGCCTATTGCTAGTGAGCTGCATGCACTAGATTATCTTTATGCGGTTTTGCTTGAAATTCATGAATCTGAAAATTGCGAGGAATTGTTAAAAGAAAAAGTGATTCATGATAGCTTGTTAAATAAAAAGCGTGATTGCAATGATGTTATTGTAAATTATATTAATGTCAATTGTGTTAATGACATGAAAAACCCTAATCTTGGGGATGCTTATTTTGCTATGCCCACTACTTGTTGCAATGGTCATGATTGGGGTGATGATTCTTACGATCTTGAAAATTTATTTAAACCCCATCATGAATATGAGATTGATAATAATGTTTGCCATTATATTGAAAGTGGATTTTAAAGAGTGTCAACTTTTGATCCCACTACTTTAGATATTGATCAATCTTATGAAATTTTTGATAAAAGTGGGTTTGGAAAGGTCATGACTTTAGTTAACGTTGATTCCACTATTTTGGAAGAGTGTCAACTTCGTATGCATGTGGATCGTGTTGAGAATATGTTATGTGATGCTATATTGTTGAATTTTCTTATGATCATACATGTAATTATCATGAGAGAGGAAAATATGGTCATAGAAATCTTCATGTTACTAAATTACCTCTCTTCATGTTGAGATTGATCTTGTTTCTTTCTTCTTCCTTGCGTACACTAGATCTTGCTTGCTATGATAATTTGTTTGCTTATAAAATGCCTATGCATAGTGTCGTTGGCGTAGAGCTCCAGAGACCCGTCGGAGTCCTCGGCGGCCTCGGCGTCGTCCTCCTCCTCCTCCTCCCCGGCAGGCTTGCTGGGGCCGGCGCCCTGCGCTGCGGCCTCTTTCGCTCCGGCGCCTCCGCTCCCTCTGGCGCCTCCGCTCCCTGCGGCGCCCCTGTTCCCTCCGGCGGCGTTGCCTCTCGCCGCGGCCTCCGTCTGGATTCCGATGATCCCGGAGTGCCTCAAGGATGGGACCCCGGCGAGCTCGTCGGGAGGCAGCTTCAGTAGCCTGCGGATCTCTGCCTCCTCTGCTTGGCAGGACACTTCCGCAGCCTCTGCCTCCTCGGGCGTGTAGCCGAATTCTCCTGCCGCTGCGGCTGCAGCGGCCTCTTCAACCCGAGAAGCTATGTACGCTATCTCTTGGTCGGTGGTGTCCCGTGTGAGCTCCCGGGTCTCGTTCTTGTTCTTCGCCACCAGCACCAGGTTGTCGAAGAGATTCAAGACGACGTCTGGCTTGGGCGGAATCCACGTGCGGTCGACGCCGTGCGAGTCGCACGCAGGCATCATGGCGCGGAGGTTGTCCCTGGCTGTGCTGTTGCAGAGAGGCACCACTCCCCGGGGACCCCTGAACCATTCCGGGTGGGCCGGGTCGTGCTTAAATAGTTCCCGGACCATCCCCTTCAGCTCCAGCGACGTGAAGTTAAAGTTGAGCCCGGGGCGCAGCCTCATGATATCCGCCGAGTTGCCGTACTCCCAGGCCGGCCTTTTCCTGTCTTGGAGAGGGGCGATGCGGCGGCGGAGGAAGTCTGTGCCTACTTCTGCGACAGACAACCTTGCTACCCGGAGACGAAGAATCCTGATGAGGGCGATGTCGAGCTTGTTGTGATCCGAATCCAGCTCGCTCCAGTCCCTGCCGCGCACGATAGGTGTTGTGCGCGGCGCAGTGAAAGATTGCGGCTGGTCCTCAACAATCCAACACCAGTCCGCATGCCACTCCTCCCACTTGCCGCGGAGCTCCCCCGGCAAGTAGGACTCCTTCTTGTTCAGACGAAAAACCCAAGATATTCCTCCGGAGAGGGGGGCGCCGGCCTCTGCTCTAGGGGTGAAGAAGTGCCTAAACAGCGCTACGTTTGGGTATATTCCTATATAGTTTTCGCACATATGTGCGAAAACCGCCATCGTGAGGATGGCGTTGGGGGTGAAGTCAAGAAGGTGGAGGCCGTAGGTGTGCATTATGTCACAGAAGACTTCGGAAAAAGGAGGGCAAAGACCGCAGTGGAAGAAAGCTGCGAAGAAATAGTACCCGCCGGGGTAGTTGTCCTTGGCGGCGGCCGGATAAGCTCGAGTGCGGGGGTGCGCCTTGGTCTTCTTGGACCAGAACAAGTAATACTTGTTCCAGAGCTCCCGCGCGCTGAGCCTCGGCGGGAAGACGAGGTTCCGCTTCCGATACAAGGTAAGCCTCGCCGCTTGCTCCGATTTCTCCTTCTTGGTCTTCTCCGCCTTCGCCTTCTCGGTCTTCGGGGCCATGGCGGAGGCGGCGGAGGAAGGGGGACAAAGAGCCCGGCGGCGCCGAAAATGCGAAAGACGGCGAAGGAGCTGTGGAGGCGGAGCGCAAAGGGGATCTCTGGAGATGGAAGAAGATGCAATGAAGGCGAAGGAGGGGAACCGCTCCTGCTTCCTCTGCTTTTATGGGGAAGTGGGGGGCGTTTCGCTCTTTCCATTAAAAGAACGTGGCCACGTCCCATCCCACGACGCCGCAATCGACGCGTGCCGTTACGGGGGGACGCGGCGGATGCGGAAGTGGATTCGGCGTGCCGTGGGCCGCGCGTGCCCGTGCACTGTTTTGGGCCTGGCCCAACAGCGCTCGGCACCGTGTGTGGCCCAGGCCCGGGGGCTCCTGTCGGTGTACTAAGGTAGGGGTACCTCAGTACCCCAACTTGTGCACGGACAGTGGCAGCTTCCCGCGGCAGGGTTTTACCACGTGCCCACCGGAGACCTTCCTGCTCCATATAAAACCATTCAAAAACAAAGTATACAAGACAGAAGATCGAGACCCCGGCAAGTGGAGCTTGCCGGGAAGGCTGTTCCAGGCTCAAGATTACCTCACTCGCGCAAGGCCCTGGCAAGAGGAGTTTGCCAGGGGGACTAGAAGATTATATCACAGAAGACACGCCTCGGCGCTATACGCGCCCCGGCAGGGCCCGGGGAGCGACAAGCTTCAGAGCCCGACAAGCTTCCGGGCCCGGCAAGGTCAAGACCCCGGCAAGGTGCTTGCCGGGAGAGTTGCGCTGTGTGCCCGCGCTCCAGCTCATCGGCCCACGCGTCGCCCTGGGGCCTCTCCTGGGACGCGTGGCGGATGGCTGTGCAGCCAGGGGGACACGGTGGCACTCCACGATGGTTAAGCCATCGCCGTGGCGAACGGAGACGCAAGGGCGGGCGCTTTTGGGGTCGACGGCGACGGGCATTAAATGCTCTTGTCCCCCACTGTCAAAGTAGGTAGCGACCACTGTTCCCGCACTGTAGCTCCACTATTCCCGCACTGTTACAACTACCACCTCTTTTACATTTTTACCCTTTCTCCTACGTTGACACCTGTCGGTGACCCCTTGCACTATAAAAGGAGGCCCATGCACAACGTGGAGGGGGTTCGGAACCTAGATCGCTCATACGCTCGGTGTAGCTAGTTCTTCAAGCTCCCGAGCTCTCCAACTCAATACTAACCAAGCAGGAGTAGGGTTTTACGCGTTCATCGCGGCCCGAACCTGGGTAAACTGCCCGCGTGTTCACTACGATCTGCTCTTCGTGCTCCCTCCGCCCTCTTACCGCACAAGCAAGGGGCTCCGGTCCCATAGGTGTTCATGGCGGACAGTTTCCCCCGACAAGCGAGCCAATGACTTATTGGAAATAATACATACCGATGTATGCGGCCCGATGAGTGTTGAGGCTCACGGTGGGTATCGTTATTTTCTGACCTTCACAGATGATTTGAGAAGATATGGGTATATCTACTTATTGAAACACAAGTATGAAACATTTGAAAGTTCAAAGAATTTCATAGTGAAGTGGAGAATCATCATAACAAGAAAATAAAGTTTCTACAATCTGATCACAGAGGTGAATATTTGAGTTACGAGTTTGGCCTTCATTTAAAGCAATGTGGAATAGTTTCACAACTCACGCCACCTGGAACACCACAACATAATGGTGTGTCTGAACGTCGTAACCGTACTTTATTAGATATGGTGCGATCTATGATGTCTCTTACCGATTTACCACTATCGTTTTGGGGTTATGCATTAGAGACTGATGCATTCACGTTAAATATGGCACTGTCTAAATCCGTTGAGACGACACCATATGAACTATGGTTTGGCAAGAAACCTAAGTTGTCGTTTCTTAAAGTATGGGGTTGCGATGCTTATGTGAAAAAGCTTCAGCCTGATAAGCTTGAACCCAAATCGGAGAAGTGCGTCTTCATAGGATACCCAAAAGAAATTTTTGGGTACACCTTTTACCACATATCCGAAGGCAAGATCTTTGTTGCTATGAAATGGATCCTTTCCAGAGAAGGAGTTTCTCTTGAAAGAAGTGAGTGGGAGGAAAGTAGAACTTGATGAGGTAATTGTACCTTCTCTCGAATTGGAAAGTAGCTCATCACAGAAAACCATTCCCGTGATGCCTACACCAACTAGAGAGGAAGCTAGTGATGATGATCATGAAACTTCAGATCAAGTTACTACAGAACCTCGTAGGTTAACCAGAGCATGATCCGCACTAGAGTGGTACGGTAATCCTGTTATGTAAGTCATATTACTCGACCATGACGAACCTACAAACTATGAAGAAGCTATGACGAGCCCAGATTCCGATAAATGGCTTGAGGCCATGAAATCTGAGATAGGATCCATGTATGAGAACAAAGTGTGGACTTTGGTGGACTTGCCCGATGATCGGCGAGACATAGAAAATAAATGGATCTTCAAGAAGAAGACTGACGTTGATGGTAATGTTACTGTCTACAAAGCTCGACTTGTCGCGAAAGGTTTTCAACAAGTTCAAGGAGTTGACTACGATGAGACTTTATCACCCGTAGCGACGCTTATGTCTGTCTGAATCATGTTAGCAATTGACGCATTTTATGATTATGAATCTGGCAAATGGACATCAAAAGTGCATTCCTCAATGGATTTCTTAAAGAAGAGTTGTATATGATGCAACTAAAAGGTTTTTCCAATCCTAAAGGTGCTAACAAGGTGTGCAAGCTCCAGCGATCTATCTATGGACTGGTGCAAGCATCTCGGAGTTGGAATATACGCTTTGATGAGGTTATCAAAGCATATGGTTTTATACAGACTTTTGGAGAAGCCTGTATTTACAAGAAAGTGAGTGGGAGCTATGTAGCATTTCTGATATTATATGTTGTTGACATGTTGTTGATTGGAAATGATGTAGAATTTCTGGATAGCATAAAAGGATACTTGAATAAGAATTTTTTTAATGAAATACCTCGGTGAAGCTGCTTATATATTGGGGATCAAGATCTATAGAGATAGATCAAGACGCTTGATAGGACTTTCACAAAGCACATCACCTTGATAAAGTTTTGAAGAAGTTCAAAATGGATCAGTCAAAGAAAGGGTTCTTGCCTATGTTACAAGGTGAGAATTTGAGCAAGACTCAATGCCCGACCACTGCAGAAGACAGAGAGAAAATTAAAGTCATTCCCTATGCCTCAGCCATAGGATCTATCATGTATGCTATGATGTGTACCAGACCTAATGTGTGCCTTGCCATAAGTCTGGCAGGGAGGTACCAAAGTAATCCAGGAGTGGATCACTGGACAGCTGTCAAGAACATCCTGAAGTACATGAAAAGAACCAAGGATATATTTCTCATTTATGGGGGTGACAAAGAGCTCGTCGTAAATGGTTACGTTGATGCTAGCTTTGACACTGATCCGGATGACTCTAAGTCATAAACCAGATACGTATTTTTATTGAATGGTGGTGCTATCAGTTGGTGCAGTTCCAAGTAGAGCATCGTGGCGGGATCTAGGTGTGAAGCGGAGTACATAGCTTCTTCGGAAGCAGCAAATGAAGGAGTTCATATCCGATCTAGGTGTAATACCAAGTGCATTGAGTCCAATGAAAACCTTTTGTGACAACACTGGAGCAATTGCCTTCAAGAAGGAATCCAGGTTTTATAAGAGATCCAAACACATAAAGAGACGCTTCAACTCCATCCGTGATCAAGACAAGGAGGGGGACATAGAGATTTACAGAATACATACGGATCTGAATGTAGTAGACCCGTTGACTAAGCCTCTTCCACGAGCAAAACAAGATCAACACCAAGACTCCATCGGTGTTAGAATCATTACTATGTAATCTAGATTCTTGACTCTAGTGCAAGTGGGAGACTGAAGGAAATATGCCCAAGTGGCAATAATAAAGTTATTATTTTATATTTCCGTATATCATGATAAATGTTTATTATTCATGCAAGAATTATATTAAACGGAAACTTGATACATGTGTGGATACATAGACAAAACAATGTGTCCCTAGTAAGCCTCTACTAGACAAGCTCGTTAATTAAAGATGGTTAAGTTTCCTAACCATAGACATGTGTTGTCATTTGATGAATGGGATCACATCATTAGGAGAATGATGTGATGGACAAGACCCTCCCATTAGCTTAGCATAATGATCGTTCAATTTTATAGCTATTGCTTTCTTTATGTCAAATTCATATTCCTCTGACTATGATATTATGCAACTCATGGATACCGGAGGAGTGCCTTGTGTTCTATAAAACATCACAACGTAACTGAGTGATCATAAAGATGCTCTATAGTTGTCTCCAAAGGTGTTTGTTGAGTTGGCATAGATCGAGATTAGGATTTGTCACTCCGAGTATCGGATAGGTATCTCTGGGCCCTCTAGGTAATGCACATCGTAAGAAGCCTTGCAAGCAATGTGACTAATGAGTTAGTTGCTGGATGATGCATTATAGAACGAGTAAAGAGACTTGCCAGTAACGAGATTGAACTAGGTATGAAGATACCGACGATCGAATCTCGCGCAAGTAACATACCGATGACAAAGGGAATAATGTATGTTGTCATTACAGTACGACCGATAAAGATCTTCGTGGTATATCTTGGAGCCAATATGACCATCCAGGTTCCGCTATTGGTTATTGACTGGAGAGGCATCTCGGTCATGTCTACATTGTTCTCGAACCTGTAGGGTCCGCACTCTTAACGTTCGATGACGATTTTGTATTATACAAGTTATGTGATTTGGTGACCAAATGTTATTCGGAGTCACGGATGAGATCACGTACGTGAAGAGGAGTCTCGAAATGGTCGATAGGTAAAGATTCATATATAGGACGATGGTATTCTAACACCAGAAGTGTTCCGAGGGTACCGGGTACATATCGGGTCACCGCAAAGGGGTTCCGGGCACCCCCGTCAAAGATATGGGCCTTATGGGCCAAAAGAGGGACAGACCAACCTGTGGTGGACTGGTGTGCCCCCATATAGGCCAAAATAGGAGGAGAAGGAAGGAGGGGAAGGGGGGAGGTAAGGGGAGGATTCGGCCTCCCCCTTTCCTTCTCTCCCCTCTCTTTCCTTCCCCCTCCAACACTTATGGCAGTGGGGAGGCCGACTTGGAGGAGGCGCCCAAGTAGGATACCTCCTACTTGGGGTGCCCCTTGCTGCTCCCCTCCCTCTCCCACCAATATATATGTGGGGAGGTTACCGCTAGAACACACAACATTTGATTCTTAGCCGTGTGCGGTGCCACCCTCCACAGTTTAAACGTCCGGTCATATTCACGTAGTGCTTAGGCGAAGCCCTGCGCGGATCACTTCACCATCATTTTCACCACGTCGTCGTGCTGACAAAACTTTCCCTCGACACTTTGCTAGATCAAGAGTTCGAGGGACGTCATTGAGCTGAACGTGTGCAGAACTCAGAGGTGTCGTACGTTCAGTGCTTGATCGGTAGGAATGAGAAGAAGTTTGACTACATCAACAGCGTTATCAAACGCTTCCGCTTTCGGTCTACGAGGGTACGTGGACACACTCTCCCCCTCTTGTTGCTATGTATCTCCTAGATAGATCTTGCGTGAGCATAGAATTTTTTTTGAAATTGCATGCTACGTTCCCCAACGGTTGCTGCATTTGATTGTTGCATTTGTTTGTTGAATAGCATGCATAGACTTATTATCTTGTTGCTAACAATTGATCTTTGTGAGTGTCGATGGCATCGATTACGATCCAATACATGCACCCCTCCAGCTTTGTATACCTGTTTTTCGGTGTTTGGCATCATCTCTGTCCCAACGGAGTGATGCCATGGTACCTAGTGTTCCAGACACCATTTGCATGAGTTATGCTCAAGTATCGCTCATGTGTCCTTCCGTCAACCACCCCTATCATTTCGGTGATAGACATGTTTCTATCCCGAATCGTGCCTTCCGACTTGCCGCTTTTGCAACCCTTACCAATCTTTGTTATCAGAAAAGGGCAATATCAGCAAGCCCTATTTTTCACCGCTATCATACCCTATCACCCATTCCGTGGACGAGTTCGGTTTCCTTCTATCCGCTTGATGCTGATGTGGTTGTGACATCCGTGTCTCGCTACATGATCACCATGTCTGTCCAGATCCAACCGGTGTTAAGTCCGCGCCTGGTGTACTCTTGTTTACACCAGCTCCTTCCACGCATTGATTCACTTTTGTGCACACCGCCACAGCATATTAGACTATAGAACCAGAGTTCTTGCAAGATATGTGTGCTTATGTATGCATGCATATTATTCTTGTGAATAGCTATACAATATGATGTTGCTTGTGTGATCTCGGTTGCCTTGTGTGCTTTTATTTCATTCGTTTCTTTTGCTTCTTTCTTTGGGCCCTCGGTGTTACCTTATTACCTCTTAAAAAAGTTGCTCATCAACCGACACCAGACTCGAAGAATCAGTGAAGAGACAAATATTTGGTAGCTAAGCTAAACATTACGGAATTCTCAGCCGACTGCATCATGTTGGGAATATATGGTCTAAATATAGATGTCATTCTAGATTAATTATCAGCATCAAGTTCACAGCAGTGGTGCAATCTTCACAACAGTAATGATCAAATCAGCAAGTAGACACCTTGTGTGGACGACAAACCTTATATTTTCAGTCAAAGGTATGGTTCATATACAAGGTTTGATTCTACTATGAGTACGATTTCGAACATGCTATATCCTGGAAGCAAGTCAGAATGTGCTATGAATTCGATACTCGGCGAGAAGGATAGTCAAACAACCTTTTCATACCGGTAATCAACGGTGGAAATATCAAGGGTATATATAGGGTGGGTCTATTCTAATAACACCATTAAGATTCATATTCTCATAACACCCACCTCTTATTCTGATAACACCTTATTACTGTCCTACACCAATGAACTGAACCAACCCACCGCTACCCAAACCGCAAAAAAATCCCCGCCCCCGCCGGCCATAAGCACCCCCACCTAACACACGATACCCATCTTCTTTCCCCGATCCAAACCCCCACCTACCATCCACTTTCTACCATCACCGTTGGTGCACCACCCCAGGCCACTATCGTGCTACCCCACCCCTATCTATCTTTTACCGGGAAGATGCGCCGCTACGCTGTACCCACCACCGTCGCCTTCTTCTCCTTGCCCCAGAGCCTCCTCGCCGATGCCGCCCAGGCTTCCTCCCCGACCCCCACCTAATTTGGATCAGGGTCAAGTTGCCGCCGTCCCACCTTCTCCACCCCAGCGCCCACCTCCAAGCGCTCTTGGCCTTCTCCCTCCCCGCGCCGAAGTGCCCCTGGCCGCCATGCCGCCATCTCCATACCGTGGCAGTCCTCTCTTGATGCCCGCCTGATACAGGTCGAGCGGCCCCCTACAATGTCCTGCCAATAGCCTCCATGAGCCTCCTTGACCCCCCCTGGACTGGCCCTCCCTCCAGCGTCCTCCTCAGTAGGTGTGCTGGATGGCCAGCTCATCACCCTTCTGTCTTCTTCCTACGGCATCAGCCTCCGTGGTGCAGTCCGGTGTGCATGGAATGTGCAGCTCGCTAGCTCGTTGCATGCGGTTCCGGCAGTGCAGGCAAGCAGTACACGGCCACGCCCGCGTCCTAGTGGTGCAGATCAGTGCTTGTGTCTGTGCACTTTGCAGGTGTATTCGGTGATAACAACAACAAAAACTTGGTCTCCGGTAAGCTCTTTGGACATCTCCCCTATTTCGTTCCTTGGACTAGTTACCATTTCAGTTCGGTTAGGTGTGATGCTCACATGTTTGAGTGAAACCGTGCAGTTCGTAAGTTGCGGTCCTGAAGTTAAGCTCGGTGCTATGTGCAGATGACTTCATGAGTAGTTCGCGGGTGGTTCCATGTGGTGTGGTGCCCTTGTGCGTGCAGTTCACGCAATGCGCCCGTGCGGTGTGGAGACCATGTGCGTGCACAACGCGGCTGTCGGGAGGCGAACAAGGAGAGAAACGACAAGATTGAGAAACCAAAGGACTTTGCTAGCAATTTCGGCCGCTCACCTGTGTCAGCAAGATTTTCAACATTTTTTGCATGTTCCCCCGGGTACACTGTTTTTGGTTTGGGTAGAAAAATGTTTAGCATAGGGAAATTCATAGTTTTCTATTGTATAGTGTGCAGCAGTTCATTTGTCTGTGCATGGTGGTTCGATCTGTTTTATTTGATGTAAAATAAAGAGGACATGCGAACAATGAGTAGTTTGTGGTTTATTTTTCATGTTACTCCTCGCTGCTGTTGTCATGCTAGAACGAACGTGCAGTTTGTCGGGATTTGTCGTGCGGTTCGCTAGGCCGTGGAGTGTGGTTCACTTGCCGGCATTTCGCTAGGTGCACTTCACCAGGCTGTGTAGTGTCGTTCACCAGCTTGCGCCTTTGCGGTTCACCGGGCATGTTTGTAACAATTGAAAAAACTTATAGAAACTTATTGCAGCTCACTTGGTAAACTTGTGTGGTTCACTAAAGTTTGCTATAAAACTCCTTCACTATTTACTTTGTAAACAGAAATAAGAACATCTCAAAAAGAAAAATTGTTTCTTTATTAGATGTAGCGTCGCGATTCACTTTTGATATTGCTGTGGTTCAATAGTGTTGAGGTTCACTTACGCTCGATATGCAGTGTGGTCCACTTTCTCGTCTGAGAAAATTATTGTCCGACAAAAAAATCCATGCAATTCTCTTGCCCATCTAATGCAGTGCGGTTTTCAGTATGAAGCAGTTCATTCATCTGTCTGATGCAATACACATGACAATTTGGGTGTCGCGAAAAACAGAGTGTCTGCATTTTGGTATTTTCAAAATTGCTCTTAAACCGTAAATAATTAGAGAGAGCATTCTACATGAAAAAGTTGAGTCTCGACGATATCTCTCCAACTGCGTATCATTTGGATCATTCCGAGCAGCGGTTTGTAAAAATTTCACGAAAAAACCCGCCGCTGCCACTCGTCGTCCGCCGCACGATTTCTAAAAGTTAACTTAAAACCGTAAGGAATCTCAAAAACATTTGTACATATGAAATTTGCGACTCGTCCGTAGATTTCCAACGATGTATAAAATGCCTCATTTCGACAAACGGTTAAAAACTGGAGTAAAAACAGTACCGAAAAATTCATTTAAAAAACATAATTTTACACTTTAATAAATTTGAAACTGCTCTTAATCTGTAACGAATTAGAGAAAATAATTGATATGGAAAATATGTGCCGCGACGATATATTTCCAACGGTGTATCATTTGCTTCATTCTGACGAGCGGTTTAGAAAATAAACACGAAAAAATGCTCACTGCCACTCGTCGTGCGCCTCACCATTTTCGAAACTGCTCTTAGACCGCGGTGAATCTTGAAAAATATTCAACATGGAGAAGTTGTGCCTAATCCATAGATTTTGAAAGTTATATTACACATCTCGTTCTCACAAAACAGTTTAAAAGCTGGAGCAAAAAAGGTGCCGAAAAAATACCGCGTGCAGTTTTTACCGGCACGAAGTTCACTGGTCTCTGTATTGCAGTAATATTGCTATAGAAAGTGCAGTGCCCTCACGTTGAACGTGCAGTGCGAAAGTGTTATCCCGCATATCGCAAAGAGAAGCTTTCGGTATAAGGAACCCCAGTCTTCCTCCACAAGCTACCAGAGAAGCTTACAACGCAAGATTCCTCAGCCTTTCTCGGTACGATATGTGGATGACTTCCAGCACAAGATACTCTGTCTTTTTCAGTCGGCCACTGCAAAAATTTCTGGCATAAGGTACCGACTCTCCCCCAGCAATCCATTAAGGGGGGAAGCTTCTGAAGTACGATACCCAGTTTTCTTCGATAAGCTACCTGACAAGAACTTCAAGCACAAGCTATTCGGTCTTCCTCAGCATGATAGCCTCGATGGCTTACAACACAAGATGTCCAACCTTCCTTAGTATGGCACTGGTGCAAGATATTACACCGTGGGATGGCAGCATACGGCAGTGCACCAAAAAAATCAGATCTGCAACAAATTGGTCAAAAGCAAGAATCAGTCAGGACACGAAACCTCCTCGAGAATCAGCTAAATCAGATCTCACAAGTCACTAGTGCGATGATGAATTCAAGGTAAGAATCCAAAAACCTCACCAGTTATGCAAGAGAAAGAAAGCCAGTGGGTGATGCAAGAACCGACTAGCCTTAAAGAAAGACAACATTGAGACAACCATCTTGGTAGGGGTTATCAAGCACACTTGAACTGGGTATATATTCTGTGAACCAAGCTATGAACGAGGATAAAGTACAATTGCCGGGATATTACACCTGACGGTATCTTACACCCCGAGACCGATGTGCCAGGTGTCTTCCTCTTATTCGCTGTCGTTTCCATGTCATTTGCTTGCGTGTTGCACTTTGCCATGTCAACATGTGCATTTCATCTGCATAATTTTCAAAACTTTCATCCTTTGGTAGTTGCTCGATCCCCTGTCCTCTCCGTTGTCCGTTCTGAGCGCAGACACACTTGCACGCGCCCGTGGCACCTCCGAATGTTTATTTTATAAGTGGTCGGAAAATGCTCTCGGAATGGGATGAAACTTGGCATGTGGTCTTATTATAGTGTAGGTAGACCGCCTATCTAATTTCGTCGCATTCGGAGTCCATTTGATAGCCCAACGGATAACTATAGCGGCACTATCGTCGGTCAAACGTCGGACATTTTTGGTCTCCGAAAACCGTCGCCGGGCTGCCTTTCTGCTCTTCTCTCCTCCCAGTCTATCCCATCAACACAGCCCACTAGGCTTGCCTAACCCCCCCCCTCGCGATCGGATCCGTCGGATCGCGATCGGATGTCCCAAAAGCACCCCAAAACCCCCTCTCCTAGCCCTTCTACCTATAAATGGACACCCTAGACTTCCTATTCTAGAAACCCTAGCCACCGCCTCATTTTCCGCACCCCACCTCTCTCCAGCCGCCACCTAGCCCCGCCTCTCACTCCTCCCGCACCAGGCACGCCAGGCCCATCGCGCGGCCCGCTCGGGCGAGAAGGGCGCCGCCGCCGCCAGCCTCCCGAGCCACCGCAAGCCGCCCTGCACCCGACTCCCTCCGTCGCCACCGCACGCCCGCAGGCGCTGTCGCCCCGCGCCTCAGCGTCCCGCTCCCTCGAGCACCTCTGATCCTCCGCCCCACCGCCGAGTGCCTCGCCTCCAGCCACCGAACCCCGCCGCCATCTCCATCTCGTCGCCGACCTGCCGTCTCCGGAGCTGCGCGAGCAACGCCGCCGTCACCTCCCTGCCAGATCACGCCGGCGACCGCGCCTCTCCTTCTTCGGACCAGCCGACCCCGCTTCTGCCGGAGAGTGCCGCCGTTCGCCGCCCAGACCGGATCGGGAGGAGCCGCGATCCAGCCGCGCCGTTGATCCCGCCAGCGCTCGTGGGCCCGCGCCCAGCGCCGCTCGGCCTCATGGGTCTCCTCGAGCTGCCCCAGCTCCCTTGGCCCGCTACTGCTCCTACCTTGGCCCAACCGCCTCTCCAACATGGGCCGGAGCCCATTCGCTGAGGACTCCCAGCCCAGTCCTAGACTTAGCCATTTTTTGACCAAGTCCCAAATTTTAACATCATATACCATTTTCGTCGAGGCCATAACTATTTGCATGTTTGTCCGACTGAGATGATTTTGATATGTAAATGTTCATCTCTCTGTGCTCTACATGATAGTGTAGTTTGCATTCATGTTAGGGTGCATATTTCCATGCTAATCTCTATTGTAAAAGTGCTAAGTGATTAAAACTGCTGGAAATTGTAATAACTTGCTCATTTGTCATTTTCATATATTTTTGTGTGATTTTTGTTTGAGCATCATGTCTGCATGTTTTAGGAGCAAAATCATGTCATCTTTGCAATGGAGTAATTAGTTCTTCAAGATATGCCTTGTCGTGAGTGCAACAAGTTTGCAAAGTGGCCTACTCACTGTTTGTTGTTTTTTGAGACTTGTTGAAAACTGCTAAGTCTGAAACTATTATTTCGTGATGCCATGTTCGCTTCATGCTACAGTCAAATCCATGCATATTTTGGAATTTCCAGTGACTATGTCTTGAAGACCATGTTCTGTTCTATCCATCCATGTCCTTATTTGCAATTATAAGTTGTTGTAGCATGTCTCTTTCTTGCTCTCAAGTTGTCGTTATGATAAATCTGTCAGCCTGTCAACATCATATTCAATTTGGCAAAGCTTGTTGTAATCAATATATGCATCATATGGAGTTGAGCCTATTGAGTTATTTGAAGTATGCCATTTCTACTACATTTTCATGACCTTTGCATGCTTATTAGGATTGCTATACTTGCTGTGATGTGCCTCCAAAGTCGGCATCATAATATTGTTGTTGCGTTCCCAGATTTTCACTAAGTCTGAGAATCTGCTATATCTTGTTTGCATCTTATTTTGATGAATGTTTCATCTTGTTTTTATGAATGCCATGAACATGTTGCTTCCATGTATATTCCATGTTGTGTTCCTTGAGATCCATGTTATGTTCTAGCATGCCATGCTTTTGTTTGCCATGATCTTGCGTTGTAGCTTAATTATTTCTTGCCTCGAACATGTCATCATATTAACTCTGCTCATGTATATGCCCTATTTTTCACTAAGTCATAATCTGTGAGATAAAGTTGTTTGTTGCTTTGATCATGTTGGATTACTCTTGATGCCTATGAACATGATACTTGTTGATATTGGAAGCATGTGATCTGTACTTTGAGTTCATGCCATGCTTATGCCTATCGTGTACTTGTAGCATGTTTTTTTGATGCTTGTAAGATGCCTAGTTGTTGTTTTGGACAGGTTGTGTTTCAAACTTGTTTCATGTGTATGTGTTGAACCGTGGCTCTGTTTGGGACATGCTCTATGTGAAACTTTCTTGGTTTTGCATGTAGATGCATCATGTCATGATGTACCCATGTTATGAGAGTGTGTGCTCGATGTTTGAATGCATTTTGCATCAATGCCATGTTTAACTAGTTTTGCTCATATCTTCTAGGCCGTAGATCTGAATTAAATGAACTTTATATGTAACTTGACTAGAAATTCGTGTAGATCATCTTGGTGCATGTTAACTTGCTGTTTAACAAATCTAACATAAGGTTTGTTCACTTATGGACAAATTTTGAAATTTGCATATGAGGACTTACCAGAATTGTTATATGTTCTTTCCGGCCTCATTTAAAATTGCATGTTGGGTTGCTCTTGTTTCATCATCTCTTGCCATGAGTAGCCTCATGTAGCTTGTCATGCATCATTCTTGGTTGTGCATCATGTCTTCTTTATGTGTTGTGTGTTTACCATGTTGTTTTCTTCTTCTCGTTAGATCCTGTTTCGTTGTGATCCTGAGGATTCGTTCGACTACACTTGGTCCGTCTTCGTGGCTTCTTCTTCTTCATGGAATCATTCTTCTTCCTTGTGGGATTCCAGGCAAGATGACCGTCACCTTGGATCTCATTACTATCATTGCTATGCTAGTTGTCTCGATGATACCGCTATATGTCGCGATAGCTATCTATTTGTTTTTCAGCCTCTCATTATTGCCCTGAAACCTCTAACCTTTGACACCATCCGAGCAAACCGTTGTATAGCTATGTTACCGCCTGCTCAGCCCCTCTTATTGTGTTGTTAGTTGCAGGAGAAGATGAAGATTGCTCCATGTCATATGTTGGATTTTGGAATATCACAATATCTATTAGTTAAATTAATGCACCTATATACTTGGCAATGGGTGGAAGGATTGGCCTTTTGCTCGGTGTTTTTTTCTGCTCATGCCGCCTTAAGAATCGATAAACCAGTGTTATGTTCCTTGAGTTTGCGTTCCTAACATGGTTGGGGGTTATGGGACCCCCTTGACAATTCACTTTGAATAAAACTCCTCCAGCAAGGCCCAACTTTGGTTTTACCAGTTTTCTATAACTAGAAACTTCCATAGGCACTTCCCGGACCCCGAGGACTTAATTTACAACCCGGGCCAGTGCTCCTCATGAGTGTTGATCCAAATCTATCAATTGCCGGTGACCGCCAGGGGCAAGTCTGGTATTTTGGCCTACCGGAAGTTTGGACAATCCTGACGTGGCCTGAGATGGGATACGTGCGGATACTATCAGGGTGTCGGCATGCCGGGAGGAATTGCTGGACTTGTTTTACCATTCTCTAAATGTCTTGTGCACTAGGATTTCGAGTCTGATCGGGTTGTCCTAAGATAAGATGTTTTACCTCTGCTGATCGTGAGAGCTTGTGATGGGCTAAGTTGGGACACCCTTGCAGGGTTATGATCTTTGGAAAGCCGTGCCCTCGGTTATGTGGCAGATTGGAATTTGTTAATATCCGGTTGTAGAGAACTTGACAGAGGATCCGAAATAAAATACACCAACCGCGTGAGTAACCGTGATCGTCTATTTTCATTTTGAGAAGAGAACATGGTGGGGTTATGTTTGACTCGTAGGTAGTTCAGGGTCACTTAGTGATCATTACTAGTTTGCGACTGTTTGCGTAGCTTCTCATCTTTCTCTAGAATCGTAGGATAGCCACCATATAATGCTTAGCCGCTACTGCAACCTCGCCACTTATCCTTTCCTTACCCATGAAGCTTTGCTAGTCTTGATGCCCATGGTTATGGGATTACTGAGTCCTTGTGGCTCACAGATACGACAAGAACAGTTGCAGGTGCAGATTTCCGATGACTTGACGTGAGAGCGATGTTTCTTTGTGTTGGAGTTCTTCTTCTTCGTCGTCGTCAGTCTTGGGATAGGTTCCTGATCGGCAGCCTAGGATAGCAGGATGGATGTCGTTGTGCTTTTCATGTGTTCCATCCGTACTCGGATGTCTTGTGTAAGATGTGTTGTATTCTTGTGACTATTGTATGACTTGTATGTATCCCCATCTATTTATGTAATGGTACGATGTAATGATATCCATCTTGCGAAGCGCCCGAAATGCGGTTGTGCCCCAATCACGAGTTCATCACGTGATCAGGATAGAATCGCATCTTGGGCGTGACAAGTTGGTATCAGAGCCTCGGCCGACCATAGGAGCCCCCTTGATTGATCGTAGTTTGTCCGTTGTCGAGTCTAGCAAAAAAAAATTCGGAGTCTAGTTATATCGGAGAGTAGGAAATCTATTTACTCCTCAGCCCCTTCGTCGCTAGGGTGAGGAATCTTGACGTAGGTGTTTTGAATTAGTCCTCTCCCCCTTCAATTTTTTTTAGGATCATGCGGTTAGTTTTCGTTTGTTGTGATGTTAGCTCTTTTGATCCGGTGCATTTCTCTTCAAGTGGATTCGATCATTTTCATCTTTTGCAAGTTCAATGCCCAGTTCTTTCCAACCGGCGTCGTTTTCCCCATCCAAAGTGGTATTTCTTTTTCCCACCCGCCCACCCTTTTTCTTCTCGGAGCCGGAGTCCATAATCGAGTATCCATCCTATTCATGCGAAGTTTCTCCATTCTTTCCTTAATTATTCCAACGGGTGGATTCTCGTATCGTTCGTCATTCTTCATCTCTTTTCTTCTCCGGTGTATTCAATTCAAGTTTTCGGTGTTCTTCATATTTTTTCCCTCGACTCAGATGTTTCCCTTGCTCGTTTTCCTCTTGCCATTTAATCATTCTGGAGTTCTGAAGGCATCTTAGGAGATTCGTCTGAGTTCCAATTAATTCGAGGTTTTCACCTCATTCGAGTCTTTCAATCATTCTGGTGCATCATTTCTCATTCGAACAATCCTTTCCAACAGCGTTTTCCCTTCGATGGGGTCATAACCCACAGGTCTTTTCCTAGGATCTTACCTGACTCTTCTAATTTTCTTGAGTGATTCTCAAATTCTTTTCAAAGTGTGACATATGTATGGATTCCATCAGTCATATGCCTTCTCCAAGATCGCTTTCAATTCGTTTCATCGTTGGTTCAACATCTCCTCTTTCCATTCTTCCGGAGTATCTCAATAGTTTTGGTTGTATTTCTCATCGTCATTTGAAGATCGAAGAAGTCTTTACCTCTAAATCGTGTCCGTTCTCGCGGAGATTTGTGGTTCTAGGTTCATGTTATCCTCTCAAATTATCTTGTTTGTCAGAAATTCTTCGCTTACCCACCCGGAGTATTTCAGGAATTGTTTTCCATTTCAATCCGCCGAAGGCCATCATTTCAGAAGATTTCTTTGTTCTCAGTTTTCAACTTCGTCCTCCAAATATTCTTCATTGATGCCTCTCCGTTCGTCTCCACATTCTTCCGTAGCTTCGTTCAAGCATTCCTTAATCCGTTCGGCGTCTCTTCATTCTTTTTCTTGTTTGTAGTCTAATTCTTCCCGATGATTCATTCTCTTATGTTCGTTCAATTTCAATTTTTATGGTGGTTCGCTCAAGATTCCTATTCCTTTGTTATCATATCCATTCATTCATTTTTTACAATCCAACCGGTGTTTCATGAATCCTTTCTCAAGTTTTGTGCTATATCCCTCTTTATTCAGTTTCAACGCAAATAAGTACGAGGATAAGCATAACATAATTCTTATTCTTTTTCATCAAGTTGATTTATCCCTTCCTTCAGAGTTTGTTCATGATGAATAAATTCTAATACCAAGTGTTTTCATCTTTTCTTTTCCGGAGTTCAAAGTCTCCTCGGCCATCTCGTCGGAACCCACGTCTAAATCATCTCAAGGCCTTATTCTTATTTTTTCATCCTTCATCATCCTTTTGCTATGGGAGTTTTTCATGGTGGTTCATCATGAGTTAATTCATTCATCAAATGTTCATCAATAATTCTTCTGAAGCAGCTCAAGTATTCTTCTTCTCGCTTCTCAAGGTGCAATTAATTCTTCGTATTCTTTTGAAGTGGAGCTTTGCATTTCTTCGTTCTTCTCAGCTAATCAATCTTTAGTAGTGGTAGAAATTCACCTCAAGTTTTGAGATGTTTTCTATAAGCCCACATCAAGCTAATTATTTTGTTGTTAATTTTCTCAACAACTCCGTTCAATCCTTCCTTCTAAGGATGCTTTAAAATTCATTCGTGCGGAAAGTTGTCATCATCTTCTACGTTCTTTTAAATCAACTCTTTCAACTCTTCCAGAGGCATTGTGTTGTTCATCTCGTCATGGATCGTTCCATCGTATCATGTTCTATTCATTCCATTTTCAGACGGAGTGCTGCCCATATTCATTCATTCGAATTCCTTTCAATCTCGTTTTAGCCGTAGTTGTTTTGATTTCATTCTTGTGCCTTGTTTCCTCACTTTACCAAAGCTTCTCAACCTCGTTCATCTCCATTGTATCATTTCCTCAAATTGTCTAACCTCTCAAGATTCTTTTGTTTCACTCTTTTCTCCAAGAAGAACTTTGTTCTTCCTATTCCTCTTCCGTCTCGTTCCTAAGATTTCGGGATGAGATCTCTTGCTAAGAGGCGAGTGTTGTGACACCCCGAGACCGATGCGACAGGTGTCTTCCTCTTATTCGCTATCATTGCCATGTCATTCGCTTGAGTGTTGCACTTTGCCATGTCAACATGTGCATTTCATCTGCATAGTTTTCAAAACTTGCATCTTTTTGTAGTTGCTCGATCCCCTATCCTGTCAGTTGTCCGTTCTAAGCCCAGACACACTTGCATGCGCCCGCGGCACCTCCGAATATTTATTTTATAAGTGGATGAAAATGCTCTCGGAATGGGATGAAACTTGGCGTGTGGTCTTATTATAGTGTAGGTAGACCTCCTATCAAATTTCGTCGCATTCGGAGTCCATTTGATAGCCCAACGAATAACTATAGCGGCACTATCGTCGGTCAAACGTCGGACGTTTTTGGTCTTCGAAAACCGTCGTCGGGCTGCCTCTCTACTCTTCTCTCCTCCCGGTCAAGCCCATCAACACAGCCCACTAGGCCTGCCTACACCACCCCCTCGCGATCGGACTCGTCGAACCGCGATCGAATGTCCCAAAAGCACCCCCAAAACCCCCTCTCGTAACCCTTCTGCCTATAAATGGACGCCCTAGCCTTCCTATTCTGGAAACCCTAGCCACCGCCTCATTTTTTGCGCCCCACCTCTCTCCAGCCATCACCTAGCCCCGTCTCTCTCTCCTCCCGCACCAGGCCCGCCAGGCCCATCGCGCTGCCCGCCCGGGCCCGAAGGGCGCCGCCGCTACCAGTCTCCCGAGCCACCGCACGCCGCCCCGCACCCATCTCCCTCCGCCATCGACGGGCCCGGTCGCCGCCGTCGACCCGCTCCCTGCTCCCCCGAGCACTTCTGCTCTGCCACCCCGGCTCCGGCCACCGAACCCCGCCGCCATCGCCATCTTGCTGCCGACCCGCCATCTCCGGCGCTGCGCGACCAGCGCCGCCCTCGCCTCCCTGCCGGATCCCGCTGGCGACCTCGCCTCTCCTTCCCCGGACCAGCCGACCCCGCCTCCGCCGGAGAGCGCCGCCATTCGCCGCCCGGACTGGATCGGGAGGAGCCCCGATCCAGCCGCGTCGTTGACCCCGTCGGCGCTCGTGGGCCCACGCCCAGCGCCGCTTGGCCTCGTGGGCCTCCTCGAGCCGGCCCAGCTCCCTTGTCCCGCTATTGCTCCTACCTTGGCCCAGCCGCCTCTCCAACATGGGTCGGAGTCCATTCGGTGATGACTACCTGCCCAGTCCCAGACTTAGCCATTTTTTGACTAAGTCCCGAATTTGAACATCATATACCATTTTTGTGGAGGCCATAACTATTTGCATGTTTGTTCGATTGAGATGATTTTGATATGTAACTGTTCATCTCTCTGTGCTCTACATGATAGTGTAGTTTACATTCATGTTAGGGTGCATATTTCCATGCTAATCTCTGTTGCGAAAGTGCTAAGTGATTAAAACTGTTGGAAATTGTAATAACTTGCGCATTTGTCATTTTCATATATTTTTGTGTGATTTTTGTTTGAGCATCATGTCTACATGTTTTAGGAACAAAATCATGTCATCTTTGCAATGGTGTAATTAGTTTTTCATGATATGTCTTGTGGTGAGTGCAACACGCTTGCAAAGTGGCCTACTCACTGTTTGATGTTTTCTGAGACTTGTTGAAAACTGCTAAGTCTAAAACTGTTATATTGTGATGTCATGTTTGCTTGATGCTACAGTCAAATCCATCCATGTTTTGGAATCTCGAGTGACCATCTCTTGAAGACCATGTTATGATCTATAAATCCATGTCCTTGTTTAAAATTATAAGTTGATGTAGCATGTCTCTTTTTTGCTCTCAAGTTGTCATTATGATAAATCTGTCAGCCTGTCAACAGCATGTTCAATTTGGCAAAGCTTGTTGTAATCAATCTGTGCATCATATGGAGTTGAGCCTATTGAGTTATTTGAAGTATGCCATACCTAATACATGTTCATGACCTTTTCATGCTTATTAGGATTCTATGTTTGTTGTGATGTGCCTCCAAAGTCAGCATCATAATGTTGTTGTTGCACTCCCAGATTTTCACTAAGTCTGAGAATCTGCTATATCATGTTTGCATCTTGTTTTGATGAATGCCATGAACCTGTTGCTTCCATGTATATGACATGTTGTGTTCCTTGAGATCCATGTTATGTTCTAGCATTCCATGCTTTTGCTTGCCATGTTCTTGTGTTGTAGCTTAATTATTTCTTGCCTCCAACATGTCATTATATTAACCTTGCTCATGTATATGCCCTGTTTTTCACAAAGTCATAATATGTGAGATAGAGTTGTTTGTTGCTTTGATCATGTTGGATTACTCTTGATGCCTATGAACTTGATACTTGTTGATATTGGAAGCATGTGATGTGTAATATGAGTTCATGCCATACTTGTGCCTATCTTGTACTTGTAGCCCGTTTGTTTTGATGCTTATAAGATGCCTAGTTGCTGTTTTGGACAGATTGTGCTTCAAACTTATTTCATGTGTATGTGCTGAATCGTGGCTCCGTTTGGGGCATGCTCTATATGAAACTTTCTTGGTTTTGCATGTAGATGCATCATGTCATATTGTACCCATGTTTTGAGAGTGTGTGCTCGATGTTTGAATGCATTTTGTATCAATGCCATATTTAACTTATTTTGCTCATATCTTCGAGACCGTAGCTCCAAATTAAATGAACTTTATATGCAACTTGACTAGAAATTCGTGTAGATCATCTTGGTGCATGTTAACTTGCTATTTAACAACTCTAACATAATATTTGTTCAGTTTTGGACCAATTTCGAAATTTGCATATGAGGACTTACCGGAATTGCTATATGTTGTTTCCGGCCTCATTTAAACTTGCATGTTGGGTTGCTCTTGTTGCATCATCTCCTGCCATGAGTAGCATCATGTAGCTTGTCATGCATCATTTTTGGTTGTGCGTCATGTATTGTTTATGTGTTGTGTGTTTACCATGTTGTTTGCTTCTTCTCGTTAGTTCCTGTTTCGTTGTGATCGTGAGGATTCGTTCGACTACAATTGGTTTGTCTTCGTGGCTTCTTCCTCTTAATGGACTCGTTCTTCTTCCTTGCGGGATTCTAGGCAAAATGACCGTCACCTTGGCTCTTATTACTATCATTGCTATGCTAGTTGTCTCGATGCTACCGCTATATGTGAGGCTACCTATCTATTTGTTTGTCAGCCTCTCATTGTTGCCATGAAACCTCTAACCATTAACACCATCCCAACAAACCATTGTATGGCTATGTTACCGCCAGCTCAGCCCCTCTTATAGCGTTGTTAGTTGCAGGAGAAGATGAAGATTGCTCCATGTCGGATCTTGGATTTTGGAATATCACAATATCTATTAATTAAATTAGTGCACCTATATAATTGGCAATGGGTGGAAGACGCGGCCTTTTGCTCGGTGTTTTTTTCCACTCATGTCACCTTAAGAACCGATAAACCGGCGTTATGTTCCTTGAGTTTGCGTTCCTAACACGGTTGGGGGTAATGGGACCCCCTTGACAATTCGCTTTGAATAAAACTCCTCCAGCAAGGCCCAACTTTGGTTTTACCATTTACATATAACTAAAAACTTGCATATGGACTTTCCGGACCCTGAGGACTTAATTTACAACCCGTGCCAGTGCTCCTCATGAGTGTTGGTCCAAACCTGTCAACTACCGGTGATCGCCAGGGGCAACTCTGGTATTTTGGCCTACCGGAAGTTTGGACAATCCGGACGTGGCCTGAGACGAGATACGCGTGGTTACTATCAGGGTCTCGGCACACCGGGAGGTCTTGCTGGACTTGTTTTACCATTGTTGAAATGTCTTGTGCGCCGGGATTCCGAGTCTGATCGGGTTGTCCCTAAGATAAGAGGTTTTACCTCTCCTGGTCATGAGAGCTTGTGATGGGCTAAGTTGGGACACCCCTGCAGGGTTATGATCTTTCGAAATCCATGCCCGTGGTTATGTGGCAGATTGGAATTTGTTAATGTCCGGTTGTAGAGAACTTGACAGAGGATCCGAAATAAAATACACCAACCGCGTGAGTAACCGTGATCGTCTCTTTTTATTTTGAAAAGAGAACACGGTGTGGTTATGTTTGACTCGTAGGTAGTTCAGGGTCACTTAGTGATAATTACTAGTTTGTGACCGTTTGCGCAGCTTCTCATCTTTCTCTGGAATCGTAAGTTAGCCGCCATATAATGCTTAGCTGTTGCTACAACCTTACCACTTATCCTTACCTTACCCATTAAGCTTTGCTAGTCTTGATAACCATGGTTACGGGATTGCTGAGTCCTCGTGGCTCACAGATACTACGATAGCAGTTGCAGGTCCAGGTTTCCGATGACTTGACGTGAGAGCGATGTTTACTTGTGTTGGAGTTCTTCTTCTTCTTCTTTGTCAGTCTTGGGATAGGTTCCTGGTCGGCAGCCTGGGATAGCAGGATGGATGTCGTTGTGATTTTCATGTGTTTCATCCGTAGTCGGATGTCTTGTGTAAGATGTGTTGTATTCTTGTGACTGTTCTATGACTTGCATGTATCCCCATCTATTTATGTAATGGTACGATGTAATGATATGCATCTTGCTAAGCACCCGAAATGCGGTTGTGTCCCAATCACGAGTTCATCACATGATCAGGATAGAATCGCATCTTGAGCGTGACATGGTACCTATAATCACATGAAGATGTTTAGACCAAGGCCTTTTCAGCAAGGAATCCAGACAAAGAAATCAATAATGAAGGAGCAAAACCAGCAACACAAATATGATAATTGTTGCATGAACAACATGGTACCGATACTCAGGACAGTGTGATTCAGTATCGGTTACCATCAATATACGCCTAAGGGGTCTACTCCATTTTGTTAAGGACCTCGTACCAAGGTAACCCGCTCAGCCAATAGTATATACTCAGAATTGTCAGTATCAAATATTCAAGTCTGTCATATCAGACCAAAGGACAGCCTAACACATTGAATTCAGTGACCATGTTAAAGCATAGCACGGCTTACTATCCACGTGGATATACTGACAGAAGGAGAAATCGGAATGCTGAACAACAATCTCAAAGCATGTGCTCTCACATATGGGAATCAGTTAACAGAGAGCCTACCGTGAACAAGATTCTTTTGCTAGAACCATCATCAGTCAAGTCTGTGGATATTATCAATTATAAGGCCATACCCGTTTATGCAGGTCACGAGAGACGACGATCGAATCTTTGGTACGAATTTGATTCTCAAGACAGTAGAGCCAGCCAATATGATTCAAAAATTCCAGCGAGAAGTCAGATTCTGCCAGGGGAATGGTTACGATCCACATCACTGTTCTGAACCCCGGAGACGTGCATCTATTTGAGTAAAAAGATGCAAGGATTAAAAGTTTGCATGCCCACCGTGAATATTTGTTCACAACTCCATGGAATGTGTCAGTGTGGGACATAAGAGCAACACATCCATCGGAAATCACACTCAGACTAGTGAGAAGGGCACATATGTCAGTCATGGTAATCTATCGCACCCCAGCTAAGCTAACAGATATAAAAGAATTGGAGTTAGGATAACATATCAGGTAAAACGTGTCAGAAAGAAGATACAGTGAAGCAAACCACCCCAGAGCGAGACAGACAGTCAGATGAAATTCAGTGGGAACATAATATAAAGGAAAAAGGATACCCGAGTTGGAAAAGATTTCTTTAAATCAGAATATTTATACTTGTTCCCTGAGCAACCAAATCTCGAGGACGAGATTTCTTTAAGGGCGGAAGGTTTGTAACACCCCGGATTTTGGCCCTTTTATTTTCTTTTGCATTTATTCAAATTTTTTATTTGAATTGCTTTTCTGTGGCTTTGTGGTCCTGAAACCTGGGAAGATCATCTCTTCTCGGGCTCCCAATTGGCTTGTCATCCTCAAAACCATCCCAAGACAATGTCATTTTCATCTTAGCCCAAACTCAAATTCTTTTTCTTGGGAATATTCCTTTTTCTATTAAAGGAATAACCCTATTTACCCTAAGTTGTGAAGCAACCTATATTTCTGTCACCGCTAAAACTCCCAAATAATTCTGATAAAATGTTTGGGTCATATCTTCCTCAAATATGTCAAAACACTTCTTGCCGGCTTCAAAAATAATTCCCAAATATTCATTTTCCTATACTGCCCTAAATGGCACTTTGTGAAGGAATTGCTATTTATCCTTTCTTGATTGCTCCCAAACTTTTTGGGTACTCTTTACTATCCATATCATTGCCTCATGTCAATATTCCACTCAATTTGACTAGTAAATATTTCTCAGGAAGTTTCCAAAGTTTTTATCCAGAAAGGAACTTTGTGAAGCAGGTACAAGTTGGGCATATCCAAATGATTTGAAATTATGCCATGACATCAATATGCTCAAAGAATAGCTCTCCTCAAATTTTGGGCTCATTTCATCAATCTATGTGAGCTCAACATCAAATCCTTGTTTCTCGTCAGATTTTCAGTTTGTGAAGCAACTATATTTTATACTACTTCATTATTTCTGATAATTTACCAGGACATGCTCATACCCATATAACCTCTTCCCACAAAATTTGGGCTCGTTTTATTTCGGGAATTGTTCTCATGAATTGTCCCAAAATAGTGTCCATAATGAAGCATTGTGAAGCAAGTACCATTTTGACATGTCCAAATGGTATGAAACTTTTACAGTGTATTCATATGCCCAAATAACTAAAGTCCTCCAATTTTTAGATCAATCAAGTCACCCATGTGAGTGGTATTTCCATTTCTTCATTTCTATCCAGTTTGACACATTGCAAAGCAAGTGCTAGCTTAATCCCTCCATTTGATCTAAAACCTTGCCACATTGGTCATCTTAGTGATTGATCCAGCCCAGCTAAATATCAGCATCTTTCCCAAGTGAATCTTCCTCACTAGACAACAAACACCTTCATGATGCTACGTTTTCGAGCAAGCTCTAGTCATATCAGGAGTCCCTATTATCGTAACTTTGCTCTTTGCAATCTCCGTTGAATGGTTTATCTACCAGACATGGTCAGGCAGACAAGAGCACGGGTCATCATCATGTTCACACGGTGATCACACCACTGGCATGCCCGTCCGCGCGCTCTGGCAATTGTGCCCACTGTTCTCGTCCGTTCCCTCAAGACATCGTTATCTCACAGTGTCCAGTAGCTCCCCCGTGCCATCACCGTCGCCCTAAACCTCTCTCCCCAGCTCCGGCCACATCCTACGCGATGCACAGTGATAGATGAATAAAACTGATTCTTATTGGTTGATTTGGTGCGGCATACAAGTGTATATAAGAGGGTACAAACCGACTTGGGGTAAGGTTACAAAGATGACTTGGACTAGGAGTCGTATACGATAAAGACTACTCTAACATCCCCCCGCAGTATCAACGGCAGGCTCGACGACATTGAGACTGAAACAGATATCTTGAAACGGCTTAGTAGGCAGTACCTTGGTGAAAATGTCAGCAAATTGAGCCGTAGAGGGAACATGAAGCACCCGAACCTGACCAAGAGCGACCTTCTCACGAACAAAATGAATATCAATCTCAATATGCTTTGTGCGTCGGTGTTGAACTGGATTGCCGGTCATGTAGACTGCTGATATGTTGTCACAATAGACAATAGTGGCCTGCTCAATAGGCCTATGTAGCTCGGATAGTAACTGCCGAATCCAGATTGTATCTGCAACGGCATGTGCCACGGCGCGATACTCAGCCTTGGCCGACGAACGTGAGACTGTAACCTGTCTTTTCGAGGACCAAGAAATTAAATTGTTACCAAGAAAAACACAAAAACCGAAAGTGGACCTTCGACTGTCATGACAACCAGCCCAGTCTGCATCAGAGTATGCGGTAAGAGAGTTTGGAGAAGAATTATTGAGGTGGAGACCATGATTGAGAGTTCCTTTTAAATACCGAAGAATGCGTTTAACATGATTATAGTGAGGAACCCGTGGATCATGCATATAGAGACATGCTTGTTGAACAGCAAAAGAGATTTCAGGACGAGTAATGGTGAGATATTGGAGAGCACCTGTTAGGCTACGATAGATAGTAGGATCTGAAAAGGGTTCACCGGCAGCCGAAAGTTTAAAACTAGTATCGACAGGAGTGCGAGATGATTGACAGTCAAGCATACCGGCACGATTAAGTAGATCAAGAATATACTGGCGTTGGGAAAGAAAAAGGCTGGAGGAATCTCGAACAACAGTAATGCCTAAGAAATGATGAAGGAGTCCTAGGTCAGTCATAGAAAATTCAGATCTAAGAAGAGAGACAATATGATCTAAGAAATTTTGAGAGGATGCGGTGAGAATGATATCATTTACATAGAGAAGTAAATAGGCAGTGTCGGAATTTTGATGATACACAAAAAGAGAGGTGTCCAAGAGAGATGGAGTGAAGCCTATTGTTTGGATGAAGGAGGAGAAGCGTTGAAACCAAGCTCTTGGGGCCTGTTTAAGACCGTAGAGAGATTTCTGAAGAAGACAGACATGAGTTGGAAAGGATGGATTTTCAAAACCCAGAGGTTGCTGACAGTAGAAAGTTTCTTGAAGGGAACCATGGAGGAAAGCATTTTTAACATCAAGTTGGTGAATAGGCCAGGAAGAGGAGACAGCAACACTAAGAACGGTACGAATGGTGCTAGGTTTAACAACAGGAGAAAATGTTTCATCGTAATCAATTCCTTGGTGTTGAGAAAAGCCACGACAAACCCACCTGGCTTTATATCGTGAGAGGCTCCCATCGGAGTGAAACTTTTGGCGAAAAATCCATTTGCTAGAAACAATATTTGTGTTGGGAGGACGAGGAACAAGTTGCCATGTGTTGTTTTGAAGTAAAGCATTATATTCTTCTTGCATGGCAGTGGCCCAATTGGGATCAAGTAGAGCAGTTTTGTAATTCTTTGGGAGGGAAGTGAGAGATACGGTGGTATGAAGGTTTAGGCGGTCTTGGGGTTGTTGAAATCCTGATTTGGCCCTAGTACGCATGGGATGATCATTAATCGGGACTGCTGTAGGAATAGCACGAGGGGGTAACGTGGGTACGGGTGAGTCCGGCGCAGCGGAAGAGTCGGACGAAGGAGCATGGTTGGGTGGTGGAGAGGGAGCAGGGACCGGGGGTGTTGGGGAGGGAGCAGGGGTCGAGGGTGTTGGGGTCGAGGGTGTTGGGGACGTCTCGGGT
>LR738709.1:242243508-242460225 GCA_902687465.1 Secale cereale
TTGGGGTCGAGGGTGTTGGGGACGTTTCGGGTGGGGTGGGGGGAGGGTTGGTATTGGTTGTGGCCGGTGTTAAAGTTGTTGGTGGTATGTTGTGTTCATCATGAGGGGGTGCAGGAAGGGGAGTATATAGTTGGAAAGGGCGAGGAGAGGGGGTGTTAGGGGTGTTGGATGATGTAGTAGTGCGTTGTGAGAAAGGAAAAATATGCTCAGCAAAGGTGACATGACGAGAGACATGAACGTGTCATGTCTGAAGGTCGAGACAACGATAACCTTTGTGCTCGACAGAGAAGCCGAGAAAAGCACATGGGATAGATCGTGGTGACAATTTATTTGTAGAAGTGGCATAGGCATTTGGAAAACAGAGACAGCCGAAAACACGAACTGCAGAGTAGTCGGGGTGGGAAAGAAAGAGGGAATAATAGGGAGTAGTGTTGGGTTTAGTTTTAGAAGGTCGAATATTTAGAAGGAAGGTGGCCATGTGCCGGGCTTCAGCCCAAAACTTGGGAGGCATAGATGATTGAACGAGAAGAGTGCGAACTATATCATTGAGGGTGCGAAGAGAACGTTCGGCTTTACCATTTTGCGGGGAGGTGTAGGGACATGAGAATCTAAGAAGGATGCCATGTTGTAAAAAGAAAGTACGATTTTTAATGTTATCAAACTCGCGAACATTGTCACATTGGATAAATCGAATTGGGAGAAAGAAGTGGACAGACACATAGCGTTGAAAATTAAGAAAGAGAGAATGGACCTCAGATTTGTTGCGTAGAGGGAAAGTCCAGACAAAGTGTGTGAAATCATCTAGTATAACAAGGTAATATTTAAAACCCGAAACACTTGCAATGGGAGAGGTCCATAGATCACAATGTATTAATTCAAAGGGATAAGTGCTACAAGAGCTAAAGGAACTAAAGGGAAGACGCACATGTTTGCCTAATTGACACGACTCGCAAAATGCAGCATTATGAGAATCCCTATTACATGGTATGGTAAATTCACTAAGCATAGAAGCTAAGACAGCAGGGTTGGGATGGCCCAAGCGACGATGCCAGAGATCGACGGAGGCCAGCATGGATGTTGGAGGGGCGGCGGCAGGAACTCCATTAAGAGAGTAAAGATCACTGGAGCTATTGAAGCGAGCGATCTCGGCTTTGGTCAGGTAATCTTTCACAGATAAACCAAAAGGGTCAAATTCAGCCGAAACTAGATTGTCGCAAGTAAACTGGCGAACAGAAATAAGATTTTTAATGAGGGCGGGTGCAACTAGAACATCACGAAGTAGAAGAGGTTTAGTGGAAGAGGGAAGTTGAGCCTGACCAACACAAGATATAGGAATAAATGATCCATCTCCGAGGGTAATGGAAGGGAAAGGAGATGTAGTGCAAGATGATAACCAATTACTAGATGCAGACATATGACTAGAGGCCCCTGAATCAAAGATCCAATCCGTACCTGAGTTTCCTTGCGCAGCAAAGTTATTCATTGCTTGGAGAAAAGCAGCTTGATCCCAGCTCGGCGTCGCAGGTGAGGGTGGCGTCGGGAGCAGTGCCGGTGGATATGATGGTGAAGGCAGCAAGGCCGGCTGGGGTGTGTAGTAGGCGCCGCCATCGGTGGAGTAGTGACCATAGGGAGCATACGTCGGGGCGGCGTGAGAGGCATTGGCCGGCTGTGGCGTCGGGAGCAGTGCCGACTGAGGTGTGTAGTAGGCGCCGCCGTCGGTGGAGTAATGACCATAAGAAGCATACGTCGGGGCGGCGTGATAGGCATTAGCCGGCTGTCGGGGGTTGAGAACCCCGGGAACACCAGTAGGCGGCCGAAGGCCGGGTTGCCAGGCACCTGAGTATGCCGGCGGAGCACCGAGCGGGGACGGAGCGGACCAGGGCATGGGCCACGCCTGAACGAGCCCCGTCCAAGGATCATGAGGAGGCCGCCATGCAGCCGATGGAGCACTGGTGGGTGGTGCAGGACTCGGTGTTGTCGTAGGCGGAACTGAACGAGTCGACGACGGCCTGTAGATAGGATTTTTGCCGCGGTAGTTCGGACTAGGGCGCCAGCCTGGGGGCGGTTGAGCGGATGACGACGCGGATGGCCCGGCGACAGGAGCCGGCATGGGAGGCGGTGCTGCTGTAGGCGGCGAAGGAGGGCGAGCCGCAGCATGAAAGACCTTGGGGCGAGAGTCCTTGCGAGCTTGTGTTTCCGCCGCGAGTTGGAGCAGAGAACGAACATCAGCGAAGGTGAGAGGAGGCCGTATCATTGGTATGAATGAGGCTTGCTTGTCAAAATCCTCGCTGAGGCCGACGACGACGATGTTGATGAGCTGTGAGTCGCTGACGGTATCGCCGAGCTCATCACCAATGGTCTTGACGCGCTGGCAGAACAGGTTCACCGGGGCGTCTCCTTGCACCATATTGCGAAGCTCGGTGTGGAGAGCGTTTTTCCGAGCGTCGGTGTTGCTTTGGAAGAGCTGACGGAGGGAGTGCCAGATGTTGGCAGCGATGGCGCCGTCGTGATCGAGCATGTTGAAGATCTCGGTGGTGATGCGGGTGTAGAACCACTGGACGATTGCGAGATCGTCTTTCAACCATTGCGGATCGTCGGGGCGGGGAAGACAGTTGGCGGCGACATGCGAGCGCAGGTTGCAGCGGCCGAGGTGGAGATCGAAGAGATATCTTCAATGGTAGTAGTTATGGGCGGCGAGATCAAGAACTACGGGGATGTATGGGCTGACGTCGAAGATTGTGTCAGCAAGAGACATTGGTGCGGCGAGGATGGGTGCAGAGGAGTTTTGTGGAGCTAGGGAGAGGGCTGAGAGAGAGGCGGCTAAGGCGTTGGCAGCCTTGGCGATGAGCGCGGCCCAGCGCTCGAAGTAGCCGGGCGGCGGCAGCGGCGGCGGTCTTGGCGGAGCCATAACCTAAACCCTAAGACCGGTATCTGATACCATGATAGATGAATAAAACTGATTCTTATTGATTGATTTGGTGCGGCATACAAGTGTATATAAGAGGGTACAAACCGATTTGGGGTAAGGTTACAAAGATGACTTGGACTAGGAGTCGTATACGATAAAGACTACTCTAACACACAGGGCGCGTCCGCGGGCACGCCGCGTCTAATCCACCTTGGCTTGTCACCCCGCGTCGCCCCGAGCCTTCTTGAGCACGCCCAAGCTCTCCCGCATCGCCCTTAGGTCTCTAGACTAGCCAGCCCTGCCCTCTGTGTGGCCTCAATGCCCTAGAGCGATGGCACACGCGTCGCCATGGCTGTGCTCACCCCTCCTCGACGTCCGGCTATATGTAGCCCTCCCCGACCCTCTTCGACCTCACCAACCTCTTCTCCGTCCTCCCAGAAGCCGCCCCGACCACTCAACCAAGCTTGAGGAGCTCTCGTTCCCCTCTATGGCCGTTGTGTCCACTGCCAGCCTTGGCCTAAATTCCGGCTGCCCGAACTCTTCCCCTCCCTCCTGACCTCACCTATAGATGCTCCACAGCCCAGAGGCCCTTCCCTGCCCTCCGTTTGTCACCAGGCTTCCGGTGGCCCCGTCCCCAAGATCGGCCGGAGGTCGCTTCCGCCGGAGCCTGCGCCGTCTACTGTGTGGTCCCCCTCGTCACTTCTGTGCAGGCCAGGTGGGCGCGGTGTTTCCTTCGGAGCACAGCGGGAGGCACGCTGAGTTGCCGGGGAGCATCGGCGCGTGCTCTGTCGTGGCCTCCTCTGTTCCCCGACTTGGGAGGTAGAAGGAGGAGGGAGGAGAGAGAATGTCAACATAGGCCCAACCCGTTAGCCGCACGAGGCACGCGCTGACATGGATAATTTGGAAGCGTGTTTGGGTAAACTATGTTTTCATGTACTGAAAGCGTACTCCAATATATCTTCTGTTAAAGCTACACTTTCACAACTACGAAAACGTATTCCTGAAAAAGGCATTTTTTGTTTTTCAGCCAGGGGCCTGTTTGTGAGCATCTTTTTATAGATTAGTCCATGGACTTCAACTATCCGTATCTCCGCGATCGTAGCTCCGAATCAGGTGATTCCAAAGCCCATGTTCTCGTCTCGTCGAGCCCGTTCTGTTGGTACCATTTTCACAATGTTTTCACATAATTAAAATTACCATTTTCCCTTTCCCTTAGAGAGAGAAACGTGTCTGGTGAATCTTTCCGCGAGCTTCTTGCACTTCCTCCCGGAGAACCCTACACCCCAGGCAAGCCACGACAGCCACTTGCATGATGGTCTTGCAGTATCCATGGTTTTATACTTGAATAATTAATTAATGTGTGCATGTTAATATTTTCGTGAATGATTTATATGCTGGTGAATCCATGCTTATCTTTATGTCTTGGTTATTTGCATCTTGTTGGTTAAATGATTACTTGCTAATATTATTATCATGTTCTTTTCTGGTAATTATTTCTGATGCTAGTGATCATGCTATGCTCACCCGAGGTGTTATTATTCATTATACATGTGTTATTTATGATCATCGGTATGCCATGCTCATTTGCATCTAGTAGAATAAATGATTTATTGTTATTGATATGGTTAATGGTTATGTTGCTCATCCATGTTAATGTCGATATCTTGCTCATATGCATTGTCAATGCATCATGCTATTTTATTATTATGGCTCGGCACACTATCATTCAAGCTTAACCGGACTTTAAATGAACTTGAACAATTGTTGGCTAAGTCAAAGTGCCATTGAGTCGAGCTGACCAGTGCAGCCACACTTGCCTGTATGGTAATGCCTTAATGCGGTCTATTGGCATGCCTCTGGCAAGTGCCTCCAACTAGGGAAGGTATGTGCACGCGCTACCCTGATCAGGTAGGTGCCATAAGCCTTGTGTGCCCGAGTTGTTTACACGCTTTTGTCCCCGTTTGGGTCTGCTTGTTTTGTTTTTCCATGACGGTGGTCGTTGGATGTCCAGAGAGGCATCAGGGTCACCCATGACTTAGCCCAAAGGGGAGTTTTTCAGAGTGGCCGGGAGAGTGCCACGGAATATATCGGTTTTGTCGGAACGATGTTGGTCCACCCGAATGGGAGCACGAGGCCTTGAGTTCCGTAGTGTTGGTACAGTGTACTAACCTCTGCAGGGTGTATAATCTATCGATAGCCGCGCCCGTGGATATGGGCCCAGTTCATCGTAGGTCACTCTATGGGTCAATAGTAACAATAACCTAACTAAATAACAACCACGGTTCGACGAGGAAAGAAGTAGATTGATCTTTATGTGTAGTGAGAGTATCACAAGGGTGTCGTGGAAACCAAAGTTGGTTATGGTGTCATGTGATGATCCTGAGTAATGATCAAGCTCCTTGTGGTTATGGCTGAGCACTACGGTATTGATAATACCAAGCTTGGTTCATCCCGAGGTGACCGAGTGATGTCAATGGTGGTAAGTGAATACATTTGGTGGTTACGAGGTAACCTCCGAACAGAGTAAGTTGGTGCATGATATGTAGACATGTTGCATGCTAGTATTATCATATCATGTTCATATGTTCATGCCATGTTTATGTTGTTCTTGTAGTATCATGCTCATTACGGATGATTAATCCGTAAATGCCATGTTGTTGTTTGTCTTGATTGTTTTGGTTGCTGTGAGCTTGCGAGTACATTCAAAGTACTCACCTTGCATTTCATGCCAGTTTGCAGGCCATGTCGTGATTGCTTGCTTGTCGAGGATCCCGAGTTTGCGAGCTAGGATACGCGTTCCAGCCAGTCCCTGCGGAGTGGAGTCCATCACTATCGTCGTTGTTCCCCTGCTAGAAAGTATTTCGCTGCTTCGAGTTGTTTTGCTGCTAGCATAGAACTACCTGAGCAGGTGTAGTGTCATCGTGCCGATGTTATTTGTTGTGATATCAGAACCATTGTATCTGTATCATTTGTAATAAGAGCTGATTTGTTCTATACCAAGTAGTGCCTTATTCTATAAGACTTGATCTCTGGACTGGAATACGAGGTGTTCCGGTCTCTCTGAGTCGAGGTGCCACAAGTCTTGGTATCAGAGCCAAATGCCCCTACCTTTAACAGTTTCGATATCACAATGAATTACATCGGCACGGCGACACTATGCCTGCTCAGGTTGCTCTATGCTAGCAGTAGAACAACTCATAGCAGCGGAAAAAACTTATAGCAGCAGAATATCTTCTACCAGCGGAACAATGATGACAATGATGGACTCCATTCTGCAGGGACTCCAGCTGGAACGTGTATCCTAGCTCGCATACTCGAGATCCTCGACAACCAATCAATCATGGCATGACTGCAAACTGGCATAAAACGCGAGGTGAGTACTTTGAATGTACTCGCAAGCTCACAGCAACCAAAGCAATCAATAAAAACAATAGAATGGCATTTACAGGTTAATCAATTATACCACTAGGACAATATAAGGATGGCGTGAACATATGAACATGATGGTACTAGCATGCATCATATTTAATAACATGGTCTACTTACTCTATTTGCAGGTTACCTCGTAACCACCACGTGCATCCACTTACCCTCATGGGCATCACACGATCATCTCAAGTTCAACCAATCTTGGTATAAATAATACCGTAGTAATCATCACATGACACCATAAACATCAACCAACTTCGGTATCCACGATACCACTGTGATCCTCTCACGATCACATAAAGATCAGCCTGCTTCTTTCGTCATCGAACCAGGGTTGTTTATTAGTCGGGTTATTATTACTATTGACCCATAGTGTGACCTACTATGAACTGGGTCCATATCCACGGGCGCGGCTATCGATAGATTATACACTTTGCAGAGGTTAGTACAATGTACCCACACCACAGAACCCATGGCCTCGTACTCCCATTCAGGTGGACCAATGGCATTCCGACAAAACCAATCTATTGCATGACACTCACACGGCCACTCCGACCAACTCCCCTTTGGGCTAAGTCATGAGTGGCCCCGGATGCCACTCTGGACATCAAACGGCCACCATCGTGGCAAAACATAACTAAACGGTCCCAAACCGGGACAAAAGCGCGCAAACAACTCGCCACACAAGGCTTATGGCCGCCTACCTTATCAGGGTAGCGCACGCACATAACATTCCCTAGTTGGAGGCGCCGATGAGAGGCATGTCAATAGACCGAATTAGGGCCTTCCCATACAGGCAAGTGTGGCTGCACTGGTCAGCTCGATTCGATGGCACTATGACTTAGCCAACATTTTTTTTCATGTTCGATTTACATTAGGTCCACTTGAAGGATAATGAGCTGAGTCATAATAACATGATGAAATAGTAATGCATATGAACATGATATCAACATGAACATGGGTCAGAAGCATAACCACTTAACATATGAAGCATTAGCATCAACAATAATAAAACACTTAGACTTCTAGATATAGATGAACATGGCATAGCGATGATCATGCAAATCACGAGAACTTTTCATAACATATGAGAATAATGCGTAGAAGAGAACATCAAAATCACTAGCATAACATAAATACTAGAATGAACTACAAGAACAATAATACTAGCATGTAATCATATAACTAACAGGGTGCATAAGAGCATAGCATGATGATAAGCATGTATCCACAAGCATAACCGAACTAGTAATAACAGTAGTAAACGAGCAAAAAATTATTAAATATTCAAGTGGAAAACCATGGCTACTGCAAGACCATCATGCAAGTGGCTGTCGTGGCTTACCCGGCGTTGAAGGAACCATCGGGAAGAAGTGCGAGAAGCTTGTGGAAAGAATCGCCGGAAAACATTCTCTCTCGAAGGGGGCTGATTAAGGGCAAGGGCAAAATGGTCATTTTAAGAATGTTAAAGTATCATGAAAATTGTACCAATGGAAAGGGCTCAACGAACAGAGAACGTGGGCTTTTGAATCACCTGATTTGGAGTAATAGTTTCGAAGATACGGCCGTTCGTTCGTTAGGCAGAAAATCAAATAAAAACTATTCTTTTCTACGCTTAACTGATGAACGTCCACGAAATAGAGGATTCGGCCGGCGGTTGGAAAAATAGAAGGTGCATTTTCAGAACTATGTTTCTGCAGTAGTGAAAGCGTAGTTATAACAGAAGATATATTGGAGTATGCTTTATGTACACAAAAACGTACTTTCCCAAAATGCTCTTCTACTTATAAACATGGGCCCGACCTCTTGGTAACTTATAGCCGAGCCCCGCCAGCTCCCTCTCTCTCCCAACGTGTTTGGTTGGGGGTATTTAGAGCTAGGGAATGGGAATTAAAGGGGTACGAGACTTCAAATCTATTATTTGGTTAGAGGGATTGGGAATTCATAAGGGAATAGTCATGGGACTTGAGACTTCAACTCCCACCGTTTTATTAACAGGGGAGGGGGTGGGAGTTGGTAGGGAATTTTCTTAGTGAGTGAATCTTAACCATTCATTATAACTTACATTAACTTCCTTTGTCTATTCTCTCATCAATTCCCACAAACCAAACAAGGGAATACAACTTCTCCTCAAATCCTCGCACATAATTCCTATCATGCACCAAAACGGAGGATTGGGAACGAAACGACTTATCCCATGTCTAATCTCAATAGAATTCCCTCCTCTAAACTCCCATTCCCCTTCCAAAATATTGCCAAACACGTTGTGTGTGTCAGATCTTCTTCAACCTCCCACGATCAAGCGAGACAGAGGCGAGGCCGGCCGCCCCGGCGGCGATAGCCGTCGGCATGGTCCACCGTTCTAGGCGCCTGACCTACTGGCGTGTTTAGCAGGACGAGGTGGTCCCCTCTAGGTGTGATACGGCCATCGACGAGCTTGGGATAGCACAAGACACTGGTTGCGGCAGAGCAAGGCGTCAGCCATGGTGGGGGCGCATGGCTCGGCCGTGGGGAAAGGGCTCGGGCATGGTGATAGGAGTACTGGAGGTATGGGGTATACTCTGGTGTGGTCTAGGTGGAGAGAGGAGGCCGGTGTTCCTTCAATTTGGGCAAGGCGAAGAGGAGGCCATCACGGCAATGGGTGAGAAGGAGGGGCTCTAGAGACGATTTTAGAGGTTGGGCAGGCTTCTAGGAGACGGGTGAGGCTGCGGGTGAGGTTGGGGAAGCTCGGGGTGGGCTTATATAGCCGCGGCGAGGGCAAGGTGGAGCACGGCCATGGCGACACGTGTGCCGTCACTTTGGCGTGTCGAGGCCATGTGGAGGGTAGGGACGGCGAGTCCAGAGAGCTCGGGGCAACACGGGAGAGCTCGGGCGTGCTCGAGAAGGCTTGGGAGTGTTACCTCTTGAGTTTGTGTTGGTTTTCCCTTGAAGAGGAAAGGGTGATGCAGCAAAGTAGAGTAAGTAATATAACGGCAGGCTTTTTATGGAGACTGGACTAACAATAGTGCTTAAAGGAGTATGGCTTTATAATGGCAGTATACCTCAAATAGTAGCATCTTGAGACTGGATTGACAATTGTTCTAGCGGCAATATACTTTTTATGGCAGATTGTCCGTGTACTTAGGTTCATCGGTGAGTACACCTGGTCTGAGCTGATTGTTCGACTTTTTGGATCACCCATGTCATCGGTATATAAAGTTGTGGTAATAGGTTGTGAGATGCTTATACACAGCCATCAATGTCAAACTATGGAGGAATCTTGGATCTGGTGAAACAGACTAGGATATTCCATTCTGACAATTCTTGAGCATGTGTCGTTGGACAGACGGAGTAGCGGGACATGAGAGTAGGCCTCTGAGCGTTTGTCCCCACTGAACCATATGGAATTAGCATCTCAAGCTGACTTGGGTATCAGGTCCCTGATGGTCGGGCAAGAAGCTTCATACCTTTGTTGCCAGTTTTTACTCCTTGATCGTTATGATTTTTTTTGTCGGGATCCCTTGGTGGAATAACTTGGCCACTTGTGTCCTTGATCCTTCTTGTGACCATAGATGTTGTTGATACTATTTTAGCACTCCACCTTATTCCTTGTCGGGTGCGTCCATATTAGCCTTGGTGACCATTGTCAAGACTGTTGATTCTGCTTCATCAGCTCCAAAACTTGTCGATCCTTGCATCACATGAGATGTATGTCTGCTGATCTTCCTTTGCCATGACTCATGAGGTTGTTGGATCCTTACCTTCATTAGGTTAATCTGCTTGATCAAAGGTGTAGCCTTGTATGATGTACTTGCATAACCTAGTATACACGCTCGCGATATAAGGGATTTTATGTAACCTAACACTCGATCCTTGAGTCAAACATGTGTCTTGATCAATTTTTGCTTCTAATAAAATTATTTGTAAAGTGATTCTTGAGTTGCACTGTCATATACTACCTAATCACAGTACAATATCTTGTACCAATATTGATAATGGTGTGTAGTGCCGTACCAAAGAAGGCTGGGTATCTTAGGCTAGAAGCTATCCGAGTAGCTAGCTCAAGAAGGCTGGATACTTTACTCTTGAAGCTTTTGTCGTGGTAGCGTGCTGGAGAAAGCTTGGTTCTGTACCTGAGAAGATTCCCTTCTGTTGACGTATTGAGGAGGATTTATTGCTTTATGCCAAAAGCTTTTTCTGAGGTATCTTGCTGTGGAAGACTGGTATCTTGGACATGAAGATGTCCATACATCATACTGAGGGAGATTGTGGAGCTTGCATCATAAGCTTCTTCCGGTAGCATGTGAAAGAAGGTTGAGCTTCATATACCAAAAGATTCATATTGTGCTTTTGCGGACTGAATACCATAATATTTTGTGGCCAGTCACTTGCATGAAAAGAATTATATGATTGCCGTCCTTGCGGAATACTGACCGCATATCACATGTTGGTCTCCTTCCAGAGTACACATGTTTT
The DNA here is from genome assembly GCA_902687465.1 of Secale cereale. Lineage (NCBI taxonomy): Eukaryota > Viridiplantae > Streptophyta > Magnoliopsida > Poales > Poaceae > Secale > Secale cereale. The sequence goes on from LR738709.1 coordinate 242,254,301, forward strand.
CAATTTCATTCGTAGCTGACTCAGACTTTTTATATGAACCATACCTTTGACTGGAAATATATCGTTGGCCTTGCACCTGAGTTATCTTTTTGCACCTTCGATCATTACTGTTGTGAAGAGTAAGCATTGAGGTTGACTGAGGCTGATAACCAATCCAGAATCCCATCTGTATACTGAGTAGATATTCCCAATACAATGCAGTCAACTAAGAATACCATACTGTTTAGCTGAGCTTCCCAATATATGAACTTCTCATTGCTTCTTCGAGTTTGATGTCGGTGGAGGAGCAACTTTTCATAAGGGGAAATGAGGTAACACTGAGGGCCCAACAAAAGAAGCAAATGAAACAACTCAACTAAACCAAAAGCACAAAAAAATGGCATTAAATATCACACACAAGAAATATCACATGTTACTACTATTCACACAATATGCATGCCTACTAAAGCACACAAATCTCACGGAAACTCTGACACTATGATCTAACATGCTGTGACGGTATGCACGAAGATGAATCAGTTTCTGGAAAGGTTGGTGTACACATAGCTACACCAAGTGATGGCTTAGCAAGGTATCATCCCTGACTAGCTCGGAGGTGAAGACGTACTTGGTAACCATGTAACAGAGCACGAATGCCACAACCACATCATTATCAGGTAGACGGAAGGGAACCGTACTCGTCCACGGAATAGGATAGCTGTGGAAAGTTGAGTCCGATGGCATTGCCCTTTCCGGATAACTAAGTGTCGGGACCCCGATCCTAAGTCACATCGATCTAGCATGTAACACATCATATCACTTTGCGGCCTCACGCACGGTATCCCCACGGGTGCCACCTTACCTGGCCCGGGACCGTTTGCGCATTTCTCCTCATGTATATGAGAGTGTCGCTAGCATCCATATGACAGAGAACCCGGGCCGACATGACTAGTTGTAAACCAAAAGTGGCGCTAAATTACAGGGACAGGCATATATGACCCAGCAACGAACGTGTCAGTCATCAATGTATGAACCCAAGTCGTAGCAAGCTACATGGTCTTAAAGGAATAACGCGTGACATTTCCCTCAAGGGTCTGACACAGGAACGAAGGACACATGTCGGTCAGCCTAAGTGTTCCAGAGCAGTAGCAAGCTACCAAGGCTTAGTGGAAGCACTAGGAGGCATTTCCCCATAAGATAGGCTACCAAGGGTAAACAACTAGGTATCGGATCCCACACATACCAAGCATTTCAACAACATACACACAATATGCTCGATATGTGTAAATACAACACAGCATCACAACAAAACTCTACGACTCAGAGTATTTATTCAATAGGCTTCGAGGAGCCAGATATTACAACCATGGGTCTCATGACCCAACATACAAAGTCATACAAGCAACGGAAGCATAAACATGTCTGGGTACATACATTTGAAAAGCAAGAAGGCTATAAAGCCTGACTATCTACAAGACCCTCCCAAGGGTACAAGATCATAGCTGAGGTAACAAGCTAAATGTCGAAGTCCATGCAGAACTACTAGTGAGACTGAAGTCTCTCTGCAAAAACATAAATTAAGCAAACGTGAGTACAAATGTACCCAGCAAGACTTACATCAGAACTTTCTACATATGCATCAGTATCAACAAAGGGGGTTGGTGGAGTGTAACTGCAGCAAGCCAGCTTTGACTCAGTGGCTATCATGAACTACGTCTGCAAGTAACTCTTTTGGGGTGGCGCACACGAGTCCCCATATTCACCAAATCAATACACCACTATGGATCCGCTCCGGTCTCCCTACGAGAACGCCATCCATAGCACTCACGCTTATATTGCACATTTTAGAGTATCCACTTTCACTTGTCTATGAACTATATAAGCAACCAAGTAGTCCTTTACCGCGGACGCGGCTATTCGAATAGATGATGTTAACCCTGCAGGGGTGTACTTCTTCACACACGCTCTCGCCACTTACCGCCATGTACACGTCATGTATCTCGGCAACCTTCAAGTGGAAGCCTGGCGAGGGTGTTGGCCACGACCTGATAACCACACAAGTCCCTAGTCCAAGTTTATCGCTGAAAGTGCTGTATATCGACTAGATGGGGGGTGTATAGGCGATTTTTATGAAAGACTTCAAAACATGAAAGTTTCGAATACAAACAATAGAACCGATCCTATTTATATGCAGCGGAAGGTAGACTACACTAGACAAGCCATAGTCAAGTATTCAATGAAGTAAAAGCACGAAGACTAATAGCAGCTAGGCAGTATGGATCGGGATGGAAGATTGTATGAAGCCAATCAGAACAAGTAGTCACGCAGTGAAGTCTAACAGATAAGGCAAGCAGGCAATGACTTTACAAAGAGAGACAATAAGTAAAGAGAAGGAAGGGATAGAACCAGTAGCTTAGGGAAGATAGTGATTTGTTAGACCAGTTCCAGTTGCTGTGACAACTATACATATGGTTAGGGAGGCTGAGATTTAACTCAGAAGACCGTGTCTTCACCTTATTCCCCTTGAGCTAAGGACACCTAGTCCTCACCCAGTCACTCTGGTAAGTCTTCAAGGTAGACTTCCAAACCTTCACAGACTTCGTTCACCGGCAATCCACAATGACTCTTGGATGCTCAGAACGCGATGCCTAACCAGCTAGAGGAATCACAGTCCTCAAGTGTAACAAGTCTTCAGGTCACGCAGACAGAAAGACTTCAGTGATGCCTAACACTCTTTGGCTCTGGGTGTTTGGGCTTTGTCCTCGCAAGGATCTCTCTCTCAAATGCTTCGGAGGTGGGTTGCTCTCAAATGACAAAAGCTGTGTAATAACTGTGAGCAGCCACCAATTTATGGTGTAGGGGGTGGGCTATTTATAGCCACTAGGCAACCCGACCTGATTTGTCTGAAGTGACCCTGGGTCACTAAGGAACTGACACGTGTACCAACGGTCAGATTTCAAACACACGCGGCAACTTTACTTGGGCTACAAGTAAAGCTGAGTCATCCAGCTCTGGATAAGATTTGCTCTCATTGTCTTCGCTCGAAGACATAGGATTTGGTTGACCATCACTTCAGTCACTCTTACTTTGTTCACTTGGACCCCACTTAACAGTACGGTGGTTCCTATGACTCAACAAAGAAGAAAAGGAAACAACGAAACGTCTAAGTCTTCGCAGTCCATAGTCTTCACACAATATCTTCTCTCGTCATAGTCTTCAATATGAATATCTTCATATACCACCATTGTCGTCAATGTCTTCATACATTAATAGGGGTCATCTCCGGTAGGTTAACCAAATCAATGAGGGACTACTACCTGTGTTATCCTGCAATCCTCACAAACACATTAGTCCCTCAACCAGGTTTGTCGTCAATACTCCAAAACCAACTAGGGGTGGCGCTAGATGCACTTACAATCTCCCCCTTTTTGGTGATTGATGACAAACTGGTTGAAGTTTTCAACGGGGATAAAAGTATGTGAAATTGTAAAGGATAAAGGTATTGTCGTCATAAGCAGCAAAAGGCTCCCCCTGAAGATGTGCATATAATTAATTTGCTTTTGAATGCAAATGCACATGGCAGGTTGTACTTGTGGAGATCCTCTTCAACTTATGGAGACAATTCATCATTGACAAGTGATATGTCGAATATAATGATATGCATAATGAGAAATGGACGTCTGCAAAATGACTAAGTGCAATAAATATGGTAGCATATGCGGAATTTATCATCGCATTACAGAGTACCATAAAACATAGAAGACGACCATCAAGTTTAAGTGTTACAACTCAAAGAACCAAATGTAGCAAAAGCGAGAGTTGTAAACACTAGGCAAAATATAAAGCACCCGCCCATATGGACCTGCTTGAAGACTATCAACTCATATGCTTCTCCCCCTTTTGTCAGTAAGGACCAAAAAGGTTTGAAGACATAGAGCCTCTACTCGTTCCTAGTTGGAGCAGGAGAAGATGCAGGGTCGGCGTTGGTGTTTGGCGGTGCAGAAGAAGTTGGTGCAGTGTCGACACGTGCTGAAAGAGGAGGTGGTGAGGTAGCATCATCTTGATCATCGATCACCCTGGCATCCATAGTGGCAGTGGAGGAGGAATAGTCAGAGTCTTCAAGAGACGGAGTTCGACGCAAAACAACATTCCTTGGGGGAGTGTTGTCAAACTTGAATATTTCAGTGAAGCCATCGTCTTGAAGATCTGCTTCATCACTCAGCAATGTCAAACTATTCCATGACCTCCGACATGTTTCATGAGCAACAAAGGCATTATTGGTGGCAAGGTTGCGAATGCGATTGACGTCCACCAAGAGGCTTTGCATCTGACGCTTCAGCCAGTAGTGATGCTTATCCTGTTTCTGATGTAAGGCAACGAGAAGCTCTCGGTCATTGAGAACACGAGATCGCTTCCGAGGCCTTTGGGCAATGGTGCTCTCAGTAGCTTCAGTCTCTGCATGGTGAGGTAAGCGAGTACGTCCAGCCAGAGGATAAAAATGAGTGACTGCTGGAACTCCTTCAATGGGTTGAGTGAAGCTTTGGTGATCAGCATTGTGAAGACAAACATGCTCTTTAGCAGGCTCTTGGTATATGGCTTCAACTGACATATCAACCTCTGGCAAGAATATGAGATGGTTGCGAGCAGAAGGCTGATAGTTGATGGTAGAATGAAGCTTGATGAGGCGCATGATCCATGGAGCGTAGAACTTAAGTCCAAAGAGATCAGAGCCTGATACAGCCAACTACCTAATAAAGAAGTCTTGAGCATTGAAGCTGATGCCATTGAAGATATAGAAGACCAATGTCTTCATTGTGCCTTCAAAGTTTGGCTGATGGAGAGTGTTCTTTGACAGGCCATAGAGTTCGCCTGATGATATGATATATAGTGCGTGGCAGATACTCAAGGTCTTCAACAAAGAACTCCTTTGGGTACTCAGCATCGAGTGGCAAGGGCTTCATCATGCTCAGCGTTTGGCTCATGTTGGGCTTTGGCTTCTGAAAGATGCTCTCCAAAGCTTCGCAGTGTCGTTGACAACCAGGTTCAGGTAGTTCTCTTGGAGTGGGCAGGCCAGTTAGGTCAATGAGGTCAAAGGCTTTGGCTTCATGATGGACATTTCCTGTCATCCACTCAAGGACCCATGTCTTCGGATCCCTGTTATATCTGCGAATGTGGAGGGTTGCATATAATTGCAGAAGCAGCTCTTCATTCCAATGCTCTTTATCAGTCACAAAGTTTAGCAAGCCAGCATCACGGAAGCAATCAAGGGCTTCTTCAAGACAGGGTAATCCAGTAATGGCTTTAGTGTCAAGAAGCATATGTGGGAAGATGCGCCCTTGATCATAGAGAACTCGTGAATAATAGCTGCGCTGTTGATGGCTCCAGAACCTATCTGATGAAATCCTTGGTTTGGAGTAGGGGTTCTTGACGCTATCAAAGAAAGTTTTGTGCGCAATAAAGCCATTAGCATTGAAGGACCCTGGCGAAGTGGCAGTACCTAGGAACCTGGGCAATCTTGGCTTTGGCTTCTGAACCTGAGGCCTGTGCTCGACGTGGTAATCATATTGAGGACCAGCAGCAGGTGGATCAGCAGCAGGCGGAGGAACCAGAAGAGGCCATTTGACAAAGATGAGCTGGTCATCTTTGTTGTATGCTTGCTCGATGGTATGTGGCCTTGGAGATGAACATGAGCAGTGGCATTGACTTCGGGCTGCTGATTTGCGTCAGGTGCAGCATTGGCTTCAGGTGCTATTACTTCAGGCACCACAGTGAATTCAGGCGCCACATTAGCTTCAGTCATGACAACGTCATTGGCTTCAGTGGTGGTGTTGGTGGCAGCCTCAGAATGTGTAACCTCCACTTCAAGAGCTGGAGGGTCGGACACGTTCTCCTCGAGAACAACTTGGTCGGTAGGGGGTGTGGCAACACGTGCTTCTTCTTCTCTTGTTTGTTCTTCATCGGCTGATGCAGCCGGAATATCTTCAGCCGCTTTGGCTTTAGACTCAAGGATGTTCACAGTAGGAGAGGCTTCAAGAAAATATTGGTGTTCATCTCTTTCTGGAACACTGGAAGGATCGACTTGAGGCCTTGGTCCTTTGCGAAGCCTGCGGAATGCTGGCGACGCTTGTGGAGATGGAGTTGGTTGGGCCTCAAAGTCTTCGTCTTCAAGCACCGAACTGGTGAGTTGAGTTGGGGGAGTTACTGGTGATTCTTGTGGGTGATCAGCCCATGAGTCATCCTGAGCAATTGGCGTTAATGGGCGACCAATGCTGATGCGTTCGCTGTTCGTCGGAACAGACGATGCTACAACATTGTATTCGATCTGAGGAAGGACTTCATCATCTTAAACATTGTCATGAGGACCAATGTCTTCAGCTGCGGTGGGGTCAACAACTCGAATGTCTTCAGGGGCCTCTGTGGAAGCAGGTTCATGAATAGTCAGACGACGTTCTTGTTGTGTAGACGCAGGACGAGCAACAGAAATTGGCTCGACGACAAGGGGCTCTATGGGAGCAGCCCGGACCTTCTTGCGCTTCTTGGTGGGTGGAGCTTCATCAGTGGTGTTCTTGGTTTTGCGCTTGCGCGCTTCAGCTTCAACCACCTTTGTCTTCTTGAGTTCTAAAGCAACTGTGGGGGCCTTAGGCTTCAAGCCTGTCATGCTGGTAGGGAAGACAATGCGAGGTTCTTCCTGCCTTGATTCTTCAGCTGGGGCCACAGTTGGCTTCTTCTTCTTGGCAGCCATCCTGGGGTCGATGCCAGGATGCTCGAGGGCTTTGCGCTTTTCAGCTTCATTGTAAGCTTGAACACACTTGGCAGCCAAGGCCTTTATGCGCTCGCGAGAACCTTTGGCTTCTTCATGCTTCTTGTGAAAGGCTTCCTTGAGCTCATGCATCATGACTTTGAAATTCTGGATATCTTGGACGCTGAGCTTGGCCATATGCTTCTTGAACTGAGCCTTTTCATAATCAATCTTATGCTTCAGCGCAACAATGTTCTGAGCAAGAGCTAGCTCAGAAGCAATGGCGTCGTTGAATGAGATGCTCAGGCCAATCGGAAGTTGCAGATCATCGAAGCTGAGATTGGGGGTTTGAAACCACTCATCAATGAAGTTATTGATGACTACCACCTCAAAGAGAGGCAAGTCATTGAAGATTTCTGTATCTTGCTTGCTCTTTATCAGTTGCTCAAGAGCGTCATCAGCAAGATCTTCATCACTTGATAGATCAATGGCTTCATTCTCGTTCCTCAGAACAGCAGCAGGTGTCAGAGCTGGACTGGGGATGTGCATGGGCTTCTTCTGTAGCTTCTTGCTCCTGGAGATGTGAGAATGCTCTTCAGATTGCATACTTGGTGCAGGTGGAGCAGTGGCCAAAGGCTTCACTCTTGAAGTTGTTGGTGGAGTGGAAGACTTTGAAGCCTTGGATTTCTTTTGCTTCTTTGGCTTCGGAGGTGCAGGCGCTTCATCAGAGTCAGCGTCGTCTGCAGGTTGATCCACATCCGCCCCTTGAACCCTTATATTACTGATGAGACCTTCTAAGTTGTAGAAGGGCCCAACCAGATTTGGTTCAGCTTCGCGTGTGCCATCGGCACGAGGCATAGACGGGCCAGGGTTGAAGTCTAATCCCCAAGTTTTCTTGTTCTCCTTGGCCGAGTTCTTGACATACTGTAGGTTGCGCTTGAACAGATTGTCTTCACGACACCATATCAATGATGATGGGTCGGCATCAGCTGGTTGTGGCCCTCGACCATGCAAGGATAGAAGCCTTGGGCAATGGCTTCGGCTCTGGACCTAGGAGAAAGATTTTTGTACAAAATGTCTCCCCATGGTCACTTGATGGCATTCTTTTCAGCATACTCCTGGGTCACAAACCTATACTTGAACCACTATTCTGCCCAATATCTTCGAATCCATTGGATTCGAGTCTTTCTCTGATTGTAGTCCTCCTCTGGATCAGTATTGTACATCTCAATGAGGTCAGGAGGCAAATCTCTGGAGGTGTTTCCACGACGCTGTCCGCCACCCTTCCTAACAGACTTCTCAGTTGCCATTGGGTTCAAGCTGAAAGGCTTCAATGCAGTCCAAGGCTTCCGTCTGCTGGTCAGACAGGAACTGGCTTCGGGAGAGTGAATGTGACGCTGCAAGAATTCTGCAAATGAATCCAGACTATGAGAACCAAGGGATTCTCCCACGGACATGTATCTGTGACAGCATTAGAGATGCGAGGGAAGGGGAAGAGGTCATATGCATTCTCAAAAGATTTTGAAGATAAATCAGTTTTGAAGACATTGACCTCACAGCACGAAGACATTTACTTATATGTAGAGAGTTGGTTCCAGATTTGTATGAATCCAAGAATAGGTACAAGTGAGGAATGTAACTATGTGTGAAGTATAAGTGAATATACTAGGCAAAGTATGAGATGCAGACATGATAGATCCAAATATGTGGAGGCAGAAACTTCTTATGATAAAAAGGATGAATCTATTGGATCAAGAAGACGGTAAAAAAAGAGTTTTAATTTACCACACAATGAACTGCTAGACGGAGAAGAAGTGGATGCTGAGCAGTTCGATCTTCCGTGCCCTAACTTGGCGACGGAGGACACCTACGGCGGCGGCGGAGAAGACGATGTCCGTGGCCGGTGTGAAGACGGCGTCGACAAGGTCGCAACAGCTAAGCGCTTCGTCGTTGGCGTCGTCGAGGGCTAGCCGAGGCGCTAGGGTTGGTCGAGGTGGAGAGGTGGTAGAAGAGTTTTTGACCGTGATGGGACGGGCATTTATAAGATAGAAGACGGCACACCGCAATTACACAGGTGCCCTGGCGATTCACATCTGAGGGACACGTGGCGGACATGTAACACATTGGGAGTTGTTCCATGATTGTGACGCCCGAAGACCGACGTCCCAGAAGATCCCAGAAGATTCCAGAAGATTCCAGATGTTCCGGGATCTCCCGTGTGTTTTATTTTGCTTGTGTTATTTTTTTTTGCATTGCATCATGTCATCATGCCATCATGTCATATTTCTTTTGCATCTCAACTAAATAAATTGTGTGGACCCTCGGTCCATTTAAATCGAGGGAAGGTGACTTCTATTTATAACATATAAAAGCCTCTCATTATTATTAGGGAGCTATATAATAATATTCCATTTGTTTGGAATTAACCAACACACGTGCATAATTTTTCCCCATGCTTTTCCTACTTCGAGTTTGTCCTTCAAAAACCTTGCCAATAATTCTTTTCCATTGTTTCGAGGTTCCTCCGAAAATTCGAACATTTTTGGACACTTCAATAATCTAGTCTTAGTTCAAACCCATTTGATTAAATTCAAATATGTTTGAATTATTTCTCTCGTTTTTGCCTTTTCTATTTTTCTCGGACCGTGCTCATTTTTACGAGCCCGAGAAAATTAACCTTTGTGCAACTTTTCCCTAAACCCCCCTCTTTCTTTTCTTCCTTCTCTTTATGTTTCTGCTAAAAGATTATTAGCAGAGAGGGTGAGCAGCCTCTTGGGCCTTACAGCTCCCAGCCGCCAGGCATTCCACAGCCTCCCTCTCCTTCGGCCCAGCTGCAAACTCCCTCCCAGCCGGCCCACTTCTCCTCCTCCCTGGCCCATCTCTCTCCTAACCCTAGCAGTCGCCCGCACCCCGACCCCAGGCTCCCCTCGCTCCTCCCTCTCCTTCCCGTGCGCCGCCAGCACCCAATCCCTCGCTCGAATCTCCCTCTCGCTCTCTCCTCCCAACTCTCTCTCCCTCGTCCACCACCCGACCCAACCAGTACCCGGTCGTCCTTCTCCTCTGCGTCGCCCAAACCTCGACGTGCCCCTCGTGGTCGCCGCGTGCCCGCGATCCTCCTCCGCGCTACCCCATGCCGCGGGTCCTCCTCCGTCGGCATCTCCCTCCAGCGGCGAGGATCTGCCGTTCCTCTGCCGTGCCTCCTCCCTGGAGCCACCGCCTCCTCGGCCAGTCAGCGTGCGCGCCCGCGCCACCGGTCCTCCAGGCCGCACACCGACCCTGCCCCTCTGCGGCCTCTTCTCCAGCGCCCGTCCTCAGCCGCGGATGCCCAGCAGCGCCACGGCCTTTTCCCTCCTCGATGGAGCCCCGAGCGTCCAGCGCAGGTCGCCAAGTCTCCTGCAGCGGCCCGCGACCCTGCCTCATCTCCGACCAGGGAGCCCAGAGCCCCGCCTACCAGCGCCGTGCCCGCAGCTCCGGCCTCCATCGCCTCGTCGCCGTGCTGCCTCCTTTTGCTGCGAATGTTGTTCGCCAAGGCAGCAGCCTCCTCGTCGTGACCGAGACCCTTGGATGTTGCTGTTTTTTTTGACAAGTACCACTACCGTCGCCCGGAAACGGTGGATGCGCCAAGTACGTCTACGAACGGGAACGCCTACCGACGACTCAAGTAGACGCGTCAAGTACCTCTACGAACGTGTACGACTACCTTCGGTGAAGAAACGAGTACAAGTACTTCCTCTCCGATGAACGAGAACAACTACTTCCCTCTACGGCTTGTACCACTACCGTCGCCCGGAAAAGATGGATGCGCCAAATACATCTACGAACTCGATGCCCGAACGATTACCGTCGCCAAGTTCCACTACCGTCGCCCCGAAGATGTTGGGTTCATCAAGTCCCTCTCCGAAACGAACATGTACCACTACTTCAACTACCGTCGCTCGACGACCGCGAGTACCACTACACTAACGTGAACCACTACTTCCTCTACGACCCGCGAGAATGCCTACTTCCCCTACGTTCCTCGACGATCTCGAACCGCTCCGAAACAAATGTTCCGAAGGTATAACCCTGAGACGATGACCCGTGAGATGCTTGCTTGTGTTGTATGAAATGTTTCCCTTGTTGCACCGTGGCCGTTGTGCCCCTCTTTTGTCGTCGACTCGTGGGAACCCGGTGACGGGATCGCCCCACCTTTCATCTCGTTTGACTCGCTCACGCCACCTTTTCCTTTTGCACCGGTCTCTCGACGAGTTACCGGAACCGAGATGTTGTGTGCATCATTTTCGGATCGTTGTCGTGGCACCCTTTCTTTCCACCACGGTGACATATACTTCATATCTCTCATGTTAACCTTTAACTAAAAATTGCATAAACTTGATCATGTCATCCGCATCATGTTAACAACATTTAATATGTGTGAATTGTTGTTGCTTAATATTACTAAACATGCTCATGGGGATTTTCCGGAATTGTTGTTGTTATTTTCCGGCCTCATTTAAATTGCCTAGATAGGTAGTTTTATTATGCTTCACCTCTTGCCATGTTAACCAACATTTAATCTTGTCTTGTAATTAAACGAGAGTCAATTAAATAATTAAATGTGGTGTTTCGTCAATATGCAACTCTTGCATATTGAGCTCCACTTAACTTGTAGTTTTGTTTGTGCACTTTGCCATGCCATGCATATGTAAACCGGACATGCATCATACTTGTTTGTGCATGTATGCCATGTTTATGCTTGTATGTTTACCGTGTTGTTTGCTTCTTTCCGGTTGCTTCTCTTGTTAGCTTCGATTTCGTTCCGGAGTTGTGAGGATTCGCTCGTCTGTGTTGCTCCGTCTACTTCATGGATCCGTTCTTCTCCCTTGTGGAATCCCAGGCAAGATGACCGAACCCGGATACCATTACTATCTTTGCCTATTGCTAGAGTATTGCTCTTTAGTATATTGCCTCGATGCCCATGTTTTCCTGTCAGCCTCCTATTGTAACCATGAACCTGTCTAACCACCCTACCTATGCAAACCGTTGAATGGCTAAGTATGCTTCGCTCAGCCCCTCTTATAGCATTGTTAGTTGCAGGTGAAGATTGAAGATGCTTGCTTCATGTTGAAGTTTGTTGGGTTATATCACACTATATAAATGCTTAAATTAAATCATCTATATATTGGCAAGGGTGGAAGGCTAAGCCTTTTGCTTGGTGATTTGTTCCACTCATGCCGTTAGGAACCGTATAAACCGGTGTTATGTTCCTTGATTATGCGTTCCTAACACGGTTGGGGCGTATGTGACCCCCTCGATAAACCGCTGAGTGCTAAGTCTTTTCCAGCAAGTCCCAACATTTGGTACTATTTGCCTAATAACTAATAAAACTTGCATAGGGACTAGCTATCCCTTTTATTTTAATTCAACAACCCCGGGCCAGTACTCCACATGAGTGTTGGTCCGAAACGGGGGTCCTGCAGGGCCACCTCGAGGAAACTCAAGGTTTGGTAAAAACCTGTAGCATCGCCCATCCGGTCGTGTCCTGAGACTAGATACGCGCGGCTACCTATCAGGGTGTCGACACGCCGGGAGGATTTACTGGATTAGCCTTACCTTAGTTCGGAGTATCTTGAGCACGGGATTCCGAGAATACTCGGGTCTTCCCACCTTGGAGTTGCGACTCCGCGGATCGTGGGCTTGTGATGGGCCAAGTTGGAACACCCCTGCAGGGTTTGAACTTTCGAAAGCCGTGCCCGCGGTTATGTGGCAGATGGGAGCTTGTTAATATCCGGTTGTAGAAAACTTGACACCATGTTCCAATACACTACCAGCGTGAGTACCGTGACTGTCATTTTCCGAAAGGGATTCGGGAGATGAACACGGTGGGGTTATGTTTGACTGGCTTTAGTTAGGATCACTTCGTGATCATCTCTCGACCGAGGCACTTCTCTTCTCGCTCTCTTTTACGTAAGCTAGTGCTAGTTGCTGCTGCAGACTCTTGTTTTTTCCTTCACCTCTTATTCTTTCTCCAGCCTTGTTCCTCACCCAAGGCTTAAATAGTCATGTTACCCGGGAATGGGATTGCTGAGTCCTCTGTGGCTCACAGTTACTTCACCACACCAGATGCAGGTTCAGCCGAGTTTGGTGCAGGAGTTGGATCAGTTCTTCACTGGGAGCTCGATGAAGAGTATGGCTGTTTGTTTGTGACGCTTCGACGATCAGTAGTGGTTCTTCTACTAGGATTCAATCCTGACCTGTGGCTTTATGTTGTTTTGGTATCTTTCTTTTGGATCTTCACCCGTAGTCGGGTTGTGATGTTTTGAATGATGTTCTGCTTATGTAATGTATTGTGTGAAGTGGCGAGTGTAAGCCAACTATCTTCTTTTGCAATTTAATCCCTCTTTTACATGAGTCGTGCAAAGATACCAAACTTGAGATCATTCTAGGATGGGCTTATACCTTTAAGTCGTGCCTCGACATGTAGGAGGTATAGTCCCATCCTGGGCATTACAATGATCCCACGCACGCCTGGACTGTCAGGGTGGTCGTTCCGGCTTCTTTGGATTTCAGGCAATAAGGATTGAGCATTAAAACAGATTTAATGTTTGTCTCTCTATCTTTTGCTGACAAGGACGTAGAGAAGACATTCCACGGTTCCAATAGAATGCATATGATTGGGATAGATAGAGTTTGAGGTGAGAAAGCATAGATAGGTTAGGGTCCGATCAGATTCACTTAGTTCAAAAGATTCAAATAAGAAGACATAGCTATAAGTGAATGCTGTAGAGGACAGAACACAAGTCTATATATATGTCCTATATGAAGATAAACTAAATGCGAAGATTTTTCAAATGTAACGCCAAGTGAAACACTTCAAACAAAGATTTGGTGGTGGCGTTACCCACCGTATAGGAAGTATTAGACCCAGACACGACGCACAATTATCGTGGCGCTCTGAAGTCAAATTCCGCGTTAATGTATTCACACTCAGAATGTAAGTCTTCATTGATTGAAGATATTCTTTACTTCGTGTGTTGCACATCTAAGTCATCAACATGCATAAGTGTTAGGATGTGTGCCTGATTACAGGACATTCAAGGATTCCAAGATATTTAGCTCACACCTCAACTTGCAAAACCTTTTCTCATCCAAGAGATATCTGCTAGTTGCTCTTCAGTGTTGACGTGTATGATATCAATATCTTCCTTCATGACATGATCTGTGAGAAAGTGATAACGAATTTCAATGTGCTTTGTCTTGGAATGCTGAACTGGGTTGTTAGCAATCTTGATGGCGCTCTCATTGTCGCAATAGAGTGGAACATGCTTCAGATGGACACCGTAGTCCTTGAGAGTTTGCTTCATCGAGAGAAGCTGAGCGCAGCAAGATCCAGCAGCAATGTATTCAGATTCAGCAGTGGAGAGTGATACACAGTTCTGCTTCTTTGAAGACCAACAGACAAGTGATCGTCCCAGAAAGTGACATGTGCCTGATGTAGACTTGCGATCAACTTTGTCTCCAGCATAATCAGCATCTAAGAATCCAACTAGATCAAACTCTGAGCCCTTTGGATACCATAATCCTAGTGTTGGGGTGTAAGCCAAATATCGAAGAATTCGCTTCACAGCTAAGTGATGCGATTCCTTTGGTGCCGCTTGGAATCGAGCACACATGCAAACACTAAGCATAATATCTGGCCTAGATGCACATAAATAAAGTAAAGAACCAATCATGGAGTGGTATACCTTTTGATCGAAATCTTTACCATTGGCGTCGGGACTCAGATGACTTTTAGTTGGCATAGGCGTCGTGTATCCTTTGCAGTCTCACATACCAAACTTCTTCAGGCAATCTTTGATATATTTCTCTTGAGATATGAAGATGTCGTTGCTTTGTTGATGAATTTGAAGACCAAGGAAGAAATTCAGCTCACCCATCATGGACATCTGATATTGCTCTTGCATCATGTGACCGAGCTCATCACTGTATCTTTTGTTAGTGCAGCCGAAGATAATGTTGTCCACATAGATTTGGCAAACAAACAGTTCATCATCATCTGTCTTCGTGAAGAGTGTGGGATCCAGGGAACCAGGTTTGAAGCCTTTGCTCTTCAGGAAGTCTTTGAGTGTGTCATACCAAGCACGAGGGGCTTGTTTGAGGCCATACAGTGCCTTGTTGAGCTTGTATACCATATCAAGATGTTTTGGATCTTCAAAGCCAGGTGGTTGTGCAACATACACTTCTTCTTCAATCTTGCCATTGAGAAAAGCACTCTTCACATCCATTTGATACAGAAGGATGTTGTGATGGTTTGCATAGGCTAGCAGTATGCGAATAGCTTCAAGCCTAGCCATAGGAGCAAACGTTTCATCGAAGTCAATCCCTTCAATTTGATTGTATCCTTGAGCAACGAGACGAGCTTTATTTCTGAAAACTTGACCTTGCTCATCTTGCTTGTTGTGATATATCCATTTTTTAACTATTAAGTTGTGCTTGCGGGGGTCAGGACGCTTGACAAGTTCCCATACGTTGTTCAGCTCAAACTGTTGAAGCTCTTCTTGCATAGCTTGAATCCATTCAGGTTCCATGAAGGCATCAGCAACTTTCTTGGGTTCAGATATCGAGACAAATGCAAAGTGCCCACAGAAATTTGCTAGCTGTGTTGCTCTTGAACGAGTGAGTGGACCAGGTGCATTGATGCTGTCAATTATCTTCTCAACTTGTACTTCATTTGCAACATGAGGATGAACTGGACGAATAGTTTGCTCTTGCTGGTCATTGTCATCATCAGGAGGATTGTCTCTAGGTTGAGCATTGTCTTCAGGTTGATTGGGAGCAGAAATGATGAGTTCCTCGTCAGGCTGTGCTTCAGAAGGCATGATTTCACCCGTTCCCATTAGCTTGATAGATTCACTAGGTGAAGCTTCATCCGGCATATTTGGCAGGAACTCTCTTTGTGAGCCATTTGTTTCATCAAACTGCACATCCACAGTTTCAACCACTTTATAGAGAAAGATGTTGAAGTCTCTGTAGGAGTGCGAGTCCTTTCCATAGCCGAGCATGAAACCTTCATGTGCTTTTGGTGCAAACTTTGATTTGTGATGTGGATCCTTGATCCAGCACTTAGCTCCAAATACCCTAAAGTAACTGACATTTGGCTTCTTGCCAGTAAGGAGTTCATGGGATGTTTTCTTCAGAAGCTTGTGAAGATAAACACGATTGATGATATGGCATGCTGTATCAATAGCTTCGGGCCAGAACTTTCTTGGTGTATAGTATTCATCGAGCATCATTCAAGCCATCTCAATTAGGGTTCTGTTCTTGCGCTCTACGATGACATTCTGCCGAGGTGTGTACGGAGCTGAGAACTCATGAGTGATTCCCATTGTATCCAGATAAAGATCAAGGCCGGTATTCTTGAACTCAGTGCCGTTGTCACTTCTGATATGCTTGATCTTGACGCCATAGTTGTTCATGGCACGGTTGGGAAGCGTCTGAAGACATCTTGCACTTCAGTCTTGTAGAGAATTATGTGCACCCATGTGTATCTTGAATAATCATCAACAATGACGAAGCCATAGAGACAAGCTGTAGTAGTGAACGTGGAGTAGTGAGTAGGGCCAAATAAGTTCATGTGAAGCAGCTCGAAGGGTTGGGAATTCGTCATGATTGTCTTCGAGGGATGCTTGGCCCTAGTCATTTTCCCAGCTTCGCAGGCACCGCACAGATGATCTTTCTTGAACTTGACGCCTTCGATACCTACGACGTGCTTCTTCTTCGCGAGAGTGTGCAAGTTCCTCATGCCGGCATGTCCTAGCCTCCGATGCCAGAGCCAGCACTCTGAAGCTTTTGCTAGAAGACATACGGCCATCTGTGGTCCTGCTGAGAAGTCTACCATATACAAATCATCTTTCCGATATCCTTCAAAGACTAGAGACTTGTCAGATTCCATTAGTACAAGGCAACGATATTTTCCAAATATCACAATCATGTTTAAGTCACAAAGCATTGAGACAGACATTAAGTTGAAACCAAGGGATTCAACAAGCATGACTTTATCCATGTGCTGATCCTTTGAGATTGCAACTCTACCTAGACCCAACACCTTGCTTTTATCAGTATCAGCAAATGTGATGTGACTCTTGTCAGATGGACGTAAGGTTGAGTCCATAAGAAGACTTTGATCTCCAGTCATATGATTAGTGCATCCGCTTTCCATAATCCATTCTGAAGTCTTTGGTGTCATACCCTACTGTGCAGTTAGCGGGATAGGCTTCACGAATAGTCATTGTGAAGCATAAACATTTGACGTACAAGCGGATTATGAAAGCTTAGATCCAAGTTAGGACTGATAGGACGATTGTCAAGTGATCCAGGAACAAAATACATAGTAAGACCATTTGGGCATTTGATCTTGCGCCCTACAAGTTGTTTTAGGTCCCCAGCAATAGCATCAGACGCCTTTGATTTTCGGCTGGAGACCTTTCCCTGCAAGAGAAAGTTAATTCTTCTTAACCACCCACATCTTCAGGGGTGGCTTAGAAGCAATGAGTCTAAGAGCAGCATCTGAGAATTTTGGCTTTGGAGCCCTAGAAAATAGTCTTGTAGTAGGAGAATAATACTCATAAGAATAAGCAGAAAAGTTCTTTGTTTTGTGAATATAGCGGTTTGAGGAAACACGCTCATATTCATGGGTCTGAGAATAATTTCCCTGCAAAACATTGGCGTTAGGGTGACTCAAGTGAGTCCTCTGTCTGTATGAATCCTTAGGACCGTATGAAGCCTTTGGTCTGGGGGTTGTCTTCTTCCTAGGTGGTGTCATGATGACTTTTACTAGAAGCTTCTCAAGACAACCTTTGGGAACCCAGATCTTCTTCATAGGTGGCCCGTTTCTGCAGTTAGTACCAATATACCTGGCAAACAGTTCACCATTCTGATTCTTAAACAATTTATAGTTCGCGTCAAAGGATTCATCAATGATAATAGGATTAGCACAAGTGAAGCTAGATAAGGTAGACGGATCCACTGAAGGTTCCTTTGCAGCAACCCATGTGGTTTTGGGGTACTGCTCAGGCTTCCAATATGAACCATCAACATTCATTTTCCTCTCGAACCCTACACCCTCTTTCCTAGGGTTTCGGTTCAGAATCTGCTTTTTGAGGACATCACATAAAGTCCGATGCCCTTTGAGGCTTTTGTACATCCCTGTTTCAAGCAAAGTCTTCAACCTAGCATTTTCATCAGCAATAGTAGTGGTATCCTCAGCAGAGGGGTTAGTTACCACGTCAGCAGTTGAAGATATTGCGACAGTAGCAGCAGTAGAACATTCAGCAACAGATGTAGCGTTATCACGTGATAGAGGCAAAGGTGTCCCGTCTTTCGACGAGATGGTGGCTATCATTTTGGAGGAAGTCGACTTGGACGATCCGACTACGAACGTGCATGGACGTCGCGCCTTCGCAATCGCTAAACCAACTCCGAGAGGTTATTGACCACGCTGGAGCACGATCAACCTGAGCACGAAGGTCTGTTTCCTGCAAGCAAATGAAGAACAAGCAAGAAACTGAGATTGCAATCTGGATATTGTGAATTCAAGAGGAAAGCTTTATTGATCAAGTGGACTTCTGTGACGTCTTTGTCTGGTCGTTGAACATAAACGAAGTACGCGAAGTTGCAGCTATGGCGAACTTTAATCTAAACAAAACCCAAAGTCTAAACGACGCCCTAATGACTGTATATACGGGGGAAAGAGGGGGGAATTTCGTGGCCCTTGGTGGAGGGGTCCGAAACCAACCCTAACTCTTGTTTCCCCACACATACAGACTCTAAAAACAACCTATACTCAAGTATTTCGAAATTACATGGGCCTGGCCCAATAATAAGGTGACGCATCACCTATAATAGCCTCTGGACGAAATTTATGAAGTGGCATCTTGTATATTTTGTCCAAGGCTTCACACACTCATTATGGTGGCTTCAAAGTCCTGAAATCATCACTTGTAACTCCATTCTTGTTCCCCTTGCGCATGCCATCATCTCCATGCTTGATCTTGCTCCAACGTTCATCCTTCTTGTCCAAGCTAGGCCCTTCATTTGTAAGCAAGACAAATGTATCCAATTTAGGCAGCATCATATTCTCATGAACATTAGATTCATTACCAAGAAACAAAAGTACCTGGTAATTTAATTGGCGTGCGCGAGCTCTAGTAATTGGTCATGTATATGTGTCAGTTGGAGCTGTGGGTGTAACCTTGTTAGTGATGTCCTCATCATCCTCCCCTTCTTGAATTGAAGTCGTCCTCGACGGAAGCTCATCTTCCTCACCCAAGTAAGGCTTCAAATCTGCAATGTTAAATGTGGTACTAACCCAAAAATCTGCAGGCAACTCAAGTTTATATGCATTATCATTCATTTTCTCTAACACCTTGAAAGGACCATCAGCACGTGGCATTAGCTTTGACTTGCGCAAATTAGGAAACCTATCCTTACGCAAATGTAACCAAACAAGATCTCCAGGTGCAAAGACAACACATTTTGTACCCTTATCTCCAACAAGTTTATATTTAGCATTCATGCGCTCAATATTTTCCTTAGTTAACTCATGCATTTTAAAGATCAATTCAGCACGTTGTTTAGCATCAAAATTAACCTTCTCCGAAGATGGAAGAGGCAACAAATCAATAGGTGCACGAGGTAGGAAACCATAGACAATTTCAAAAGGGCACATCTTAGTAGTAGAATGCAACGAACGATTATAAGCAAATTCAATATGAGGCAAGCATTCTTCCCACATTTTCTTATTATTCTTCAAAACAGCCCTAAGCATAGTAGACAAAGTTCTGTTGACTACTTCAGTTTGACCATCAGTTTGGGGGTGACAAGTAGTACTAAAAAGCAGTTTAGTCCCCAACTTAGCCCATAAACATCTCCAAAAGTGGCTAAGAAATTTAGTATCACGATCTGAAACAATAGTATTTGGCACACCATGCAAGCGAATAATTTCACGACAGAACAAGTCAGCAACATTAGCATCATCATCGCTTTTATGACATGGTATAAAGTGTGCCATCTTCGAGAACTTATCCACGACAACAAATATGCTATCCATCCCCTTCTTTGTTCAAGGTAAACCCAAAACAAAGTCCATAGATATATCTTCCCAAGGAACACTAGGAACAGGCAAAGACATATATAAACCGTGAGGATTGAGTCGTGACTTAGCTTTTTTGACATGTAGTGCAGCGACCAACAAAACGCTCAACATCCCGTCGCATCTTTGGCCAAAAGAAATGCGTAGCAAGTACGTTCTCCGTCTTCTTCACGCCAAAGTGTCACATTAATCCTCCTCCATGCGCCTCCTGCGGCAACAAAAGACGAACAGAGCTAGCTGGAATGCATAACTTGTTAGCACGAAACACAAATCCATCATTAACGACGAACTTGTTCCATGTTCTCCCTTCTTTACAATTCTGCAATACATCTTTAAATTCAACATCATGCACATATTGATCTTTGATGGTCTCCAAACCAAATATTTTAAAGTCAAGTTGTGAAAGCATAGTATAACGACGAGACAATGCATCAGCAATAACATTTTCTTTTTCCTTCTTGTGTTTAATAACATAAGGGAAAGTCTCTATGAATTCAACCCATTTAGCATGTCTACGGTTCAGTTTTGCTTGACTTTTAATGTGCTTCAAAGATTCATGATGAGAATGTATAACAAATTCTTTAGGCCATAAATAATGTTGCCATGTTTCCAAAGTCCGAACAAGAGCATATAATTCCTTATCATAAGTAGAATAATTCAGACTAGGCCCACTCAATTTTTCAGAAAAGTATGCAACAGGTTTACCATCTTGTAATAACACACCTCCTAACCCAATTCCACTAGCATCACGTTCAAGCTCAAAAGTCTTATTAAAATCAGGAAGTTGGAGTAAAGGAGCATGTGTCAACTTAACTTTCAATACCGTGAATGCTTCTTCCTTTGCAGTACCCCAAACAAAAGGCACATCCTTCTTTGTAAGCTCATTGAGAGGTGCAGCAATGGTGCTGAAATCTCTCAAAAAACGCCGATAGAATCCAGCGAGGCCAAGGAAACTCCTCACGTGTGTGACCGTTTTGGGCTGCGGCCAACTCTCAATAGCTTCAATCTTGGCTTTATCAACCTCAATTCCCCGTGGAGTAACAACATAGCCAAGAAAAGATACTCGGTCGGTGCAAAAGGTGCACTTTCCAAGGTTACCAAACAAACATGCATCACGTAGAGCAATAAAAACTGCACGTAAATGTTCCAAATGTTCCTCCAAAGATCTGCTAAAAATCAATATATCATCAAAGTATACTACCACAAATCGTCCAATGAAAGCACGTAAAACTTCATTCATTAATCTCATGAAAGTACTAGGTGCATTAGTTAACCCAAAAGGCATGACTAACCACTCATATAATCCAAACTTAGTTTTAAATGTTGTTTTCCATTCATCTCCCAATTTCATACGAATTTGATGGTATCCACTACGCAAATCAACTTTGGAGAATATTGCAGAGCCACTCAATTCATCAAGCATATCATCTAGCCTAGGAATAGGATGACAATAACGAATAGTAATATTATTAATGCCTCTACAATCAACACACATACGCGATACACCATCCTTTTTCGGCACTAGAATAATAGGAACAGCACAAGGACTAAGGGATTCACGTATATAACCTTTGTCGAGTAGCTCCTGTACTTGACGCATAATCTCCTTCGTCTCTTCTAGATTGGTACGATATGGTGCGCGGTTGGGTAGCGATGCATCGGGAATTAAGTCAATCTGATGCTCAATCCCTCGAATAGGTGGTAATCCCGGTGGCACGTCTTGTGGAAAAACGTTGGCGAACTCCTGCAAAATGTTAGTGACAGCAAGAGGCAAAGAGGAAGGCACGTCCTCGAATGAAAATAATGCCTCTTTGCACACAAAAGCATAGCAAACAGATTTGCTAAAATCTAGCTCATCAATATCAGATTTGGTGGCAAGTAAACATGTACTTTTCAATTTAATTTCGGAAGCAACAGTAGATGGTTTATTATTAGGCTTTATTTATTGCTCAAATTCTTTTTCCATAATCTGATTTTCACTCTTATTTTTCTCCTGGTTTGCTTTATTAGCTCTATTAATATCATCTTTCAAAATGGAATCAGGAGTCATAGGAAGCAAATTAATATTTTTATCCTTATGAACAAGAGTATACTGATTGTTTCTACCATGGTGTACAGAATTTTTATCAAATTGCCATGGTCTACCAAGTAATACGGAACATGCTTGCATAGGTACCACATCACAATCAACATAATCAGCATATGTAGAGATACTAAAATGCACACAAACAATATGTGTTACCTTAACCTTGCCGCTGTTGTTGAACCATTGGATGTAGTAAGGATGTGGATGTGGTCTTGTGGTGAGAGGTAGCTTCTCCACCATCTCCATGCTAGCCAAGTTGTTGCAACTCCCTCCATCTATGATCACGCGAACCGAACGTTCCTTCACAACTCCCTTTGTATGGAAAAAATTATGCCTCTGATTTTGCTTAGCTTGTGTAACCTGCACACTCAAAACACGTTGAGCAACTAAACATTCATACCTGTCAGCATCTTCAGGAGCCATGTATTGCGTCTCATGATCAGAATCATCTCCACCGTGTTCTTCATGTGTAATAAGAGCCAAAGTCTCCTCATCATAGTCACTAGCGGATTCATATCCACCATCCTCAGTAGCAATCATCACACGCTGAGATTTGCATTCTCTCGCAAAATGTCCTCTTCCCTTACAACGACGACAAATAATATCGCTGGTGTGCCCTGTTGATGCCATTGAAGAAGAAGAATTCTGTGCAGGCCCAATAGGTGTGCTCTTGGCAGATAATGGTGGTTGTGCCTGCTTCCTTGTATCACGGCTGGAGGTAACAGCTGATGGAGGTGTCAGTGCAGTAGAATGTGTGGAAGTAGAGGATGCACGCGGTGTCCATGATGAAGGTCGACCTGCAGAAAAGTTGGTCCGCGCCAATGCCTGTCGATCCTACACTTCACGTTCAGCTTTACAAGCAAGATGGAATAAACGAGTGATATTATTATAATCCTTATACTCTAGAATGGTCTGAATCTCTTTATTTAATCCACCCATAAAACGTGCAAGCATAGCTTCATTCTCCTCAACAATACCACATCTAATCAGGCCAGCTTGTAATTGCTGATAATATTCTTCTACAAAAAATTTTCCTTGTCTTAAGCGCTGCAATTTTTGAAGTAATTCACGTTGATAATATGGTGGAACCCAACGAGTACGCATAGCAGTTTTCAAAGCAGCCCAAGTAGTTGGAATATTATCCGGATGTAATCTACAATATTCAGACCACCACACACAAGCAAAACTAGTGAAAGCACAGAGAGCAGCAGCAACACGTCTCTCCTCGGGATATTTTAAACATGTAAAACATTGTTCGGTTTCTAACTCCCAAGTAAGATATATATCAGGAACATATCTACCCTCAAATGGTGGAATATTCAATTTTAGTTTAGGGAGATGGTCATGATCACGTACCTGAGGGTATGGTGCAGCCCTACCATTGCGATTATATGTATGTGGACGACCTGGTTGGTGTGGTGCTGGTTGTTACACGTAGTTCTGATTTTGATCAACCTCTTCCTCGTAATCCCCCGCGTAATTGTCCTCCTCCTCAGTAGCAGCAGGAGCCACAGAAGTATCAACAGCAGCACCAACAGGTTGGCCAGGCAGAAGAGGGACACTGCTCGCTTTGCGGAGGGCGATTTCGCGATGTGAAGGTGGTTGTTGTTGTTATTGCAACGGTGCAGCAGGTGGAGGTAGAAGCGCAAGCACTTCAGCGAATTTGGCATCCAACATGGTGATAATTGACTTCTCAATGACATCCATCCTCGCTAGTGCGTTGTCAAAACTGGTCATGACATCTGCTACCCGTTGACCCATCATTTGTTGAAATTTATCATGCAACTCCTTGTTAGTCATGTTCTTCGAGTTAGTCTCGTTGACTTGTGATCCTGGCATGGTTAGCAGCAATAGAAACACACAAGAATATGATCCTACAGACTACTAATAAGTGGTGGTGGTGGCGGGTGTCATAAATTCGACAAGCAAATCTCAATTTTTTACCAGTTCTTACCCAGCAGCAGGTGGTGATCGGCAACCGTGGTAGTCAAAACTCTCAAAGCTTGGATAAAGTGATTACTAGGGAGAGTCAAACGCACGACGTAGATGTATGTGGAGCTGGGAAGGCTTATAAGATGGTAGCAAAAGGGGTCAGCAATAATCAATTCTGAGATGCAAAGTTGAATAAACGCTCAATGACGGTACTGTGCTGGTCCTAGGTTAGACTGTACTAGAGACGCGAGCCTAGAACACTAATAAAATCACGGCGCTGCACGTAATCAAGGGGAAAGCACACTCTGAAAAAAAATTTGCCTCTTTTTTTTCGCTCTTTTTTTTGTGCTACTTTTTTTTTTGCCGAAAATCACTATAATGGCGAGTGTCTCAAAACACTTCCCAAGTCAAACTAAGATGATAGGCACGAAATTTTTTGACGGTTTTTTTTCGAAATCAGGGCAGCCACGACGAAAAAGTGCGGTAAAAAAACAGTATGGTGGCATGTGTCTCAAAAGACTCAGAAAAGCCCAAAAATAGGATAGGGAAAAAATATTTTCACCTGCCGAAATTTTGGCCTAAAAACTGCCCGGGGGTCTCCGAACTCTTTTTTTTTTGCGAGACCTACTCAGGCAAGGAAACACGAAACCGAAACTAGATGGATCTCGAAAGCCAATCTAAAATGAAAAGGACTCGGATTGGTGGTGGTAGAATATGGCAGCGGTGGTGGTATATGGCAGCGGTGGTGGTATATGGATACGGATTGGTGGTGGTATATGGATACGGATCGGTGGTGGTATGTGGCAGTAGCGATGAAGATGTTGCGGCGGCGGCGTGACAACTTATGACCAGAACTCGAAACTCTAAAAGACTAGACACTAAGACCAGCAACTTGACACGACGATGCAACCGCAAATTCAACTAAGCAAACACGGAAAAGATTATGCAATGGCTCAGACTGGTTCGGATATGATGAACTAACCCTAATTTTTTTTGGCTTTTTCGTGGACTGTAAGTATGAAGAACAGACTCGATCTAATCTACGAAAAACTGTAAAATCTCACCGAGCAACCTGGAAATCTGATACCACATGATAGAGGCAAATGTGTCCTGTCTTTCGATGAGATGGTGGCTATCGTTTTGGAGGAAGTCGACTTGGACGATCCGAATACGAACGTGCGTGGACGTCGCGCCTTAGCAATCGCTAAACCAACTCCGAGAGGTTATTGACCACGCCGGAGCATGATCAACCTGACCACGAAGGTCTGTTTCCTGCAGGCAAACGAAGAACAAGCAAGAAACTGAGATTGCAATCTGGATATTGCGAATTCAAGAGGAAAGCTTTATTGATCAAGTGGGGTTCTGTGACGTCTTTGTCTGGTCGTTGAACACAAACGAAGTACGAAGTTGCAGCTATGGCGAACTTTAATCTAAACAAAACCCAAAGTCTAAACGACGCCCTAATGGCTATATATATGGGGGAAAGAGGGGGAATTTCGTGGCCCTTGGTGGAGGGGTCCGAAACCAACCCTAACTCTTGTTTCCCCACACATACGGACTCTAAAAACAGCCTATACTCAAGTATTTCGAAATTACATGGGCCTGGCCCAATAATAAGGTGACGCAACACCTATAATAGCCTCTGGATGAAATTTATGAAGTGGCATCTTGTATATTTCGTCCAAGGCTTCACGCACTCATTATGGTGGCTTCAAAGCCCTGAAATCATCACTTGTAACTCCATTCTTGTTCCCCTTGCGCATGCCATCATCTCCATGCTTGATCTTGCTCCAACGTTCATCCTTCTTGTCCAAGCTAGGCCCTTCATTTGTAAGCAAGACAAATTATCCAATTTAGGCAGCATCATATTCTCATGAACATTAGATTCATTACCGAGAAACGAAAGTACCTGGTAATTTAATTGGCATGCGCGAGCTCTAGTAATTGGTCCTTTATATGTGTCAGTTGGAGCTGTGGGTGTAACCTTGTTAGTGATGTCCTCATCATCACGTTCAATGCATTTTAGACATGGTGGTTCAAATCCTTCCTGAGCGGAGCTGATCTGTTGAGCACGGAGCGACTCATTTTCCTTTTGAAGATCATCATGAGCCGCTTTCAATTTCTCAAGTTCTCGCTTCCTTTGAAGATAATCATGGGAAAGCTTTTCATGAGTTTTTGAGAGCGATTGATGAAGACTTTCAAGTTCCTCATACTTAACAAGAATATTTTTTATGTCTTCAATTAAGGACTGAGAACGGGTCATTTCCGCGTCCAACAGGTCATCGCTTTTGTCTAACAGTTTTTGAATATGTTCCGTAGCTTTCTGTTGTTCAGTGGCAATTTTAGCAAGTTTTTTGTAGCTAGGTTTGGATTCACAATCGGAGTCATGTTCACTGGATGTTTGAAAGTAAGCATCGCGTGATTTTACCTTGGCACCGCATGCCATGAAGCAGTAGGTGGGAGCAGAGTCGTCGTTATCATCATCATCTGTGTTGGTGACAGAGCCATTATCTTCAGTGTTGAAGATGGACTTGGCAACGTAGGCTGTGGCTAGAGCCAGACTTGCAACACCAGAATCGGACTCCTCCTCAGACTCCACCTCCGCTTCTTCTGAAGCAGACTCCTCCTCTGAATCCATCTCCTTGCCAACAAACGCACGAGCCTTGCAAGATGAATTCTTCTTGTGTGATGAATACTTGGATGAAGACTTGGAAGAAGACTTTGAGGGTTTCTTCTTTTTCTTGTCATCAGAATCATATTCCTTGCTCGTCTTCTTCTTCTTCTCATTGTCCCATTGAGGACACTCAGAGATGTAATGACCAGGTTTCTTGCACTTATGACATGTTCTCTTCTTGTAGTCATGGGTAGAAGCTTCATCATTTCTTGAGCTGGATCGTGAAGACTTTCTGAAGCCTTTCTTCCTAGTGAATTTCTGAAACTTCTTCACAAGCATGGCAAGCTCCTTTCCAATGTCTTCAGGATCATCAGAACTGCAGTCAGATTCTTCTTCGGATGAGGAAGCAACCTTTACCTTCAATGCGCGAGTTCGGCCATAGTTGGGACCATAGATGTCACGTTTCTCAGATAGTTGGAACTCATGTGTGTTGAGCCTCTCAAGTATGTCAGACGGATCGAGAGTCTTGAAGTCAGGGCATTCTTGAATCATCAGGGCAAGGATGTCAAATGAGGTTGCAAGTGATCTCAGGAGTGTATTGACGATTTCATGCTTGGTGATCTCAGTGGCGCCAAGTGCCTGAAGCTCATTTGTGATGTCGGTGAGGCGATCGAATGTGTGCTGGACATTCTCATTGTCGTGTCTCTTGAAGCGATTGAAGAGGTTGCGAAGGACACTGATCCTTTGATCTCTCTGGGTAGAGACGCCTTGGTTGACCTTAGAGAGCCAGTCCCAGACTTGTTTCGATGTTTCCAGAGCACTCACATGACCATACTGTCCTTTGGTCCGATGACCATAGATGATATTCTTGGCAGTGGAATCCAGTTGAGCGAGCTTCTTGACATCAACAGGGGTGAGACCTTCACCAGTCTTGGGAACGCCGTTCTTGACAATAAACCAGAGGTCCACATCAATGGCTTCAAGATGCATACGGATCTTGTTCTTCCAGTAGGGTTATTCAGTGCCATCGAAGACGGGGCGCGCAGCGGAGACTTTGATTATCCCTGCAGTCGACATAGATAAAACTCCAGGTGGTTAAACCGAATCACACAGAACAAGGGAGTACCTTGCTCTGATACCAATTGAAAGTGTTGTATATCGACTAGAGGGGGGTGAATAGGCGATTTTTATGAAAGACTTCAAAACATGATGTCACATCCCTAGTTAGCACTTGCTTTAGTACCTAGCTAGACTGTGCATCATGTCTACTTTCAAAGAAACTGGAAATGGGATTAACAGAAACCCCAGCACCCCTCTCCTAACAACTAGGGTTTGTTAAAATATTTTCCAATGTACCCAAAATGCCCTTCAAAAATGTTCATCATTTCTGCCTTGGTCTTAAACCTCTGCCAAAAATGGTGCACATTATTCTAGGACACTCAAGGGCTTTGGTTTAAATCATATGGTATTTGTATTTGGGCATTTAAATACTTTAAAATATTTTAAATGCTCAAATAATCATGAACTATAATGTTTCCTACTGTTCATATTATATACAGTGGGCATGACAAGTTTCATGAGTAATAAAAATGTTTTGGCATTTTTAATAATTGAACAAAGGTGCAAAAGAAATGAAACAGGAAAAGAAATAGGAAAAAGAAAGAAAGAGAAAGCACTTACCTTGGGCCCAGCACTGTTGCAGGCCAGGCCCAGCCCACCAGCCCTCCTCTGTCGTCTTCCTCCTCGCGCCAGAAGGACGCGTGCGTGGCCGCCGCGCGCCGGCACGCGTCCGGCCACCTCCACCCTGCCTGCCTGCCTTCCTCCCCGATGGCCTGGACGACTCCCCGCGACGCCACGCAGCTGCCTCGACCGCTCTCACTTCTCCCCCTCGTCTCCATCGCCCTCCCCTGGCTCTCTCCTCCTCCATCAGCGAGCCGCCGTTGCCGCCGCTCGCCGCAACCGCACTTAGAGCCACCCCCTCGCCCCGTGAGTGTGTCCAGAAGATCCGCCGCGTCGTCCTCTTCCTCCTCGCTGAGCCACGAGCCACCAAAAGCCCTACAACGTCCTCACGCCGCCGTCCCCTTCCTCGGATCGCCGGAGCACCTCGCCACCATTACGAAGCTACAACGCGTCCCCGACCCCTCCGTCGAGCTCGTTAGCACCGCAGTGAGCCACTACGCCGTTCCCCTCTCTTCTCCGCCTCGTATGCACCATGTAGCCGTCGCTCCGTTGATCACCGTAACTCACCGCCGCCGTGCTCGCCGCCGGTGACGTTCCGGTGACCATTTGGTCACTGGCACCCGTCCATCACACTCACCGCAGCGCGTAGATGCGATAGCTACTACGCACGTAACGCCCAGGCCTCTGTAGCTGCTTCTCCACACACGCCCGACGCCGGTCGCCCCCGTCGAGCTTGTAGCCGTCGTCTCCGGCCACCCCAGGTCCGGCGGCCACCACCATCCGACGCGCAATGGCAAGAGCTTTCCAACGCGCCTAGCCACAGCTCGAGCCGTGCCCCGTAGACGATTTCCGAAGCACACTGCCGTACTTGGCCTCGCCGGCGTCACGTCGCCGGCGGGTTTGACCTGTTTGACCAGGGGGTTGACCACCCCTGGGTCACTGACGTGTGGGCCACCTTTTACTAATTAGTTAGTTTAATTAAGTTTCTGTTAATTTAATTAGTTAATTAAGTTAGTCACTGACCCGTGGGCCCAGGCCCCACTGACAGCTAATTAGTTTTAGTTTAACTCTAATTAACTTAGTTAATTAGCGGTGACACTGACATGCAGGGCCACATGTCATGTTTGACTTGGACTAGCTCCTGTTGACTGGCTGACGTCAGCATGATGTCATGCTGACGCAGTAAAGATTTTTCTGGTATTTTTTAGTTTAAAAATAATTCAGGAAATTCCAGAAAATACCCAAAACTTCTAAAAATCATATAAAATCAACCATAGCTCAGATGTAAAAGATTTATATATGAAAAATGATCAAAAAAATCCAATCTTTCCAATGGCACTGGTTTCATGCATGTTTGAGCAAGTTAACCTTGCTGTATACATAAAAACATGATAATGCACTTATTTAAATAATAGCTAAAATGCCAATTTGAATCTTTGATTCAAATAGGCTCAAACCCTTCTGGTTTTAGTTGCATTAGCCAACACACATGCATCTTGCCATGTCATGAGCATGCATCATATTGTTGCATTTGTTTGTTAATGATTGTATCGCCGGTATTCTCTGTGTTAGGTCCTGCTCCCGAGGATACTGCTGCGTATCCAGTTGAAGAGCAGTACCCGACAACTACTTTGTCAGGCAAGGAATCATTGATCATTCCGATACAAACCCAATCTTCTCGCTCCTGCTCTCTTTTACTGCATTAAGGCAACAACGCGTGAACTGCTACTTGTTGCGGTAGATGAACCCTATTCCCTTGCATGACCTGTCATTGCCACAGTAAATAGTTGAAACCCACTAGCATGTGTAGGAGTTGATTGAGCCATGTGATGTGTGATCCACCATGCTATTTGTTTATGTTGCCTGCTATGCTTAGAGTTGTGTCTGGTCTGGTTCATCTGGGTGATGGATCAGAGTGAAATGATCGTATCGATAAAGAGAGGGAAGTGTGGAATATGCTTCGTAAAGGTATCGATGAAAGGCCATGTAGGAGTACGTGGTGGGTTGTTTCATTGGAATCGTCCATAGGACCCGAGATCTGTGTGTGTGATCCAAGTTACAGTTACTACCACACATTGGGCCCTGAAATATGACCCCGCTCGACTTATTGACTGCCCTTGTACTCTGTCCAGGAGTTGCAACTAGTTTCTGGTGTTTATAGTTTACTGGAGGTCGTGCACAGCGCTGACCCTCGGGGTGGGCTATGATGCGACAGGTACGTGGCACGGTGTACCGGTTGCCCG
This sequence comes from Secale cereale, assembly GCA_902687465.1. NCBI lineage: Eukaryota > Viridiplantae > Streptophyta > Magnoliopsida > Poales > Poaceae > Secale > Secale cereale. The sequence goes on from LR738709.1 coordinate 242,284,703, forward strand.
TTTGGTGACTCGGGAACCCTGTACACATCGTTTGGGGCCGTGAGCGACACCCCGGCCGGATCTCCCCACGGATGGAACCCAAATAGGCGATAAACCTGGACGAGAGACTTGAGTGGTTGGTTAGGTCGTGGTCTACACCCACGTCGGTTTTCGCTTGAAGTCTGCCGAGCACATGTCGTGTGCAGACGCTAAGTGGTGAAAACATGTGTGAACAAGTACACCCCTGCAGGGTTATCAATCTATTCGAATAGCCTTTGTTCGCGGTACGGACTACTTGGTTACTCTTACAGTTCATAGACAAGTTGATGGATACTACTAAAAGCCTCAAGATAAGTGTGAGTGTCGTGGATGGCCCTTCCGTAGGATAACGGAAGAGGATCCTCGGTAGTGTATTGATGTGGTGAGCAGAGGACTCGTGTTCGTAACAACATCTTGCAATCTGTTGAGAGTTGTAGTATAGGTTAGCCAAGGTCAAAGCTGGCATTCTGCTATGAACTCCACCACCCCATTTGATAATGTTGCATGTATGATAGGTTCTGTGGTAAGACTTGCTGAGTACCTTTGTACTCATGTTTGCTTAATAAGTGTTGCAGAGGAGAACCCTGCCCCTGCTGATGGGTTCTACATAGACGTTGACGTCGACGAGTAGCTTGACACCCAGACGGAGATCTGGAGCTTGTGAAGGGCCTTGTAGATAGCCAGGCTACACCAAGCCTGTTTCATTTTCTAAGTTGTCTGTACTCAGACATGTAGCTTCCGCTTGTGCTTGTATGACTGTATGACTTGAGTGTTGGGTCATGTGACCCCTACCTGTATGGATATGTTATGTATGGCTCTTGGAGCCTTTTAAATAAAGTACTTTGAGTCATAGAGTTCTGTTGTGATGCAATGTTGTATTTGCACATATTGAGCATATTGCGTGTATGATTGAAATGCTTGGTATGTGTGGGATCCGACACCTAGTTGTTTTCCTTTGGTAGCCTACCTTACAGGGAAATGCCTCCTAGTGATTCCAATGAGCCTTGGTAGCTTGCTACTGCTCGGAACACGTAGGCTGGCCGACATGTGTCCTTCTTCGTTCCTGTGTCTGTCCCTTAGGGGAAATGTCACACGTAGTTCCTTTAAGTCCATGTAGCTTGCTACGACTTGGGATCATACGTTGATGACCGACACGTTCGTTGCTGGGTCATGGATGCCTGTCTCTGTAATTTAGTGCCACTTTTGGTTTATAACTAGCAATGTCGGCACGGGTTCTCTGTCATATGGATGCTAGCGACACTGTCATATACGTGTGCCAAAATGCGCAAACGATCCCGGGCCAGGTAAGGTGGCACCCGTGGGGTTACCATGCGTGAGGCCGCAAAGTGATATGACGTGTTACAGCTAGATCGGTGTGACTTAGGATCAGGGTCCTGACAGCGTTGGCATCAGAGCTGGACTGCCTGTAGGTTTCTCAAGCCAAACTGGTCGATGTTGAGTCTAGAAAAATTCTTAGTTATATGTAGGGGAATTGATTGTGGAAGGGAACGTAAGGCTCTTTTTACTCCTTTACCTTATGCCCTTCTGATCTGAGTCAGTCTATTCTTTCTACGGGGATTTAGGACTAGGCCTCTTATCCTTATTAGGTTCACGTGTTACTAAACCGTAGACTCTTAGGATTGTTGGTTTCAAGCCTCAGTTCAGTTCCTATCCTTTTAGTATGATGATTGTTGGACCGGAACCTTGATATGGATTGTTGAGTGGCTATGCTATCATTTGTATGATGTCTCAAATCTTTGTTTGAGCATTTACAGTTGTTATGCTGCCCGATTTCTTCCAGAAACAGTAATGCCTTTGCATTATTTCGTGTTTCAGATGTCTGGCTGCATCCCTCACCAAGTGGTTCGTTTGACTCGGTGCATTAATTTGCCCGGTCACACGGCCATGCTAGTCCGTGTGCTGACTGAGACCGGTTATCGCTGGTATCCTGAATACACTGTGGAGGAACAGTACCGGGATTTCAATCAGAGTCAGTATTTCTGTACAGTCCGGATATACCCCTCATATCCTGGAGCTAACGACCCCATCCATTGGTCTTATGGACTCAGGGTTACCATCGAGATGGCAGTGCAGGATGCCGCTTATTCAATGATGACCATTCTCCGGGCTAGGCATGCCCTGTTGCTGAACACTGAGTTCTGTTACATGCCAGCCTCACTTCCCGGAGAGGAAGGCTACTACACTGGTCTGTATACCGATGCTGCTCATGAAGAGCCACTGCTTCAGACCACTGTTCAGATGTTGGAGGATAGGGACCGTGAGGTCCGTGCCCTCCGAATGGAGCTGTATAACACTCGAGCCACCCACTGGACTACTTTGACACGGCTTGCACCTGCTGTGCACGCCGGATATCTGGACATGCGGGATTTGTACCCCGTGCGGACTCGTCTGCCTGATTGCATGGATTGGCATGACGTTGGGGGTCTTACACATCCACGTGGGCGTCGGTTACCACCAGCATCGGGACCGAGGCCACATCCATGTCCCTATGGTCCACAGCCTTCGAGTGCTCGCGAGTTTCAAGATCCATCTGTTCCACTTCCAGGCTACGGTGGTAATCTTTATGAGGATTACTACGCGAATGTCTGAGCTAGACCGTGGTAGTAGTAGTATCGTAGTAGTTGTATTTCCACAGTCATGCGCGTCTTGTGGAATATGACTTAGTGTGTACTGAGTTCCGGAGGCGTAGTTAAATAATGTATAGGAGCTTGGAATGCCTCTTATGGGATGTTTCGTCTTTCACCGCAGTTGTACTTTAGCCTTGGCTTGTACTGAACTATGTATGGTGTGTATGACCACTGGTGTATATATAGCAGTTTCTATATTACCATGTCGTACGGATGAACATCCTTGCATTCCGTGTCATCCATTACATTCTGCACTTCTATGTCAAATTTTTGCCATCCTTGTCTAAACCGTTGTTTTGTTTTCCTAGGATGGTCAACACTCGCAACACTCCTGCTGCTCAGGAGCAGGGTGAGGCTAGTGGGGCTAGAGATGGGAATCTGCCCCAGCCACCCTCCTTGGCGGAAGTTATGCTCGAAGCAGAACGAAACAAGAGGGAGACCAACCGTCTGCTGGAACGCATAGAGCAGAACACTAGGTTCCGCCAGAGGAATGACGTGGTGTCAATCAATGACTTTATCAAGATGTGTCCACCGAAGTTCCATCACTCCACTGAACCTCTGGATGCTGATGACTGGCTACGTAGTATCACCCACAAGCTACACTCTGTCCGTGTGGCCGAAGCTGACAAGGTTACCTACGCTGCCTACCATCTTGAGGGCCCTGCCAGTCTTTGGTGGGAAAACTTTGAAGCTATGCATCGTGCTGGCCAAATCACTACTTGGGTTGAGTTCAGTGAGGCATTCCGTGAACATCACATTCCGGAAGGTCTCATGGATCGCAAGCGGGAGGAATTCTACAACTTCACCCAGGGCCGTTTAACTGTGGATGGCTATAGTCGCGAGTTTGGCAACTTGGCACGCTATGCACCTGAGGAAGTATCCACCGATGCCAAGAAGCAGGCGAGGTTCCGCAAGGGACTCAGCCCTGAACTCCACCGAGATCTACCTCTGCACGAGTGCACTTCCTTCCAGAAGTTGGTAAACAAGGCTATCAGTGCCGAAACAGGCCAGACCGACTTCGAGGCCACCCGCAAGCATACTCGAGACTTTGGTTCCTCATCCGGCTCTGGCTCTCACAAGCGTCGTGTGTGGGTTCCTAATACTGCTGTGCCACCCAAGTACACACCGAGGCCATCCTATGAGGCGCCTCGCCCAACTCAACAGTTTGCACCTGCTAAGACCTATGGAGGACCACCTTCCAATTTTGCTCCACGCACTACCACTGTGACATGCTTCAAGTGTGGAGAACCGGGGCACTACATGTGTGGGTGTCCTCAGAACCAACCAGGAAAACCCGTTGGCCGTGGTAAGCCAACCGGCAAGGTGAATTATGTCAAGCCAATCCCCACTACACGTGGTCATGTCAACTATGTCTCTGCCGAAGAAGCTTATGAGGATCCTAACGTCGTCCTTGGTACGCTTCTCGTCAACTGCCATCCGACATCTGTTCTTTTCGATACTGGAGCATCACATTCGTTCATATCTGAGAGCTATGCTCGATTGCACAACATGACTTTTTGTGACATGCCTACTTCCATGGTTATTCAAACTCGTGGTTCAAAGTGGCAAACCTCTAGGGTAAGCCATGGAAATGAAATCCTTGTCGATAGACTTGTTTTCCTAGCATCTCTAATCGCTCTCAAGTCCTCGGACATAAACATCATTTTGGGTATGGATTGGATGACAACTCATGACGCCAAGATTGATTGCTATACTAGGACCGATCAACTTACACACCCATCCGGCAAGATAGTCAATGTCTTGACCCGAATGGCTGAGCGTCAGCTCTACTCTCTTAATGCCAGCCCTCTACCAGAACTCGAAGATATCCCGGTAGTTCGTGACTTCCCGGATGTTTTTCCAGAAGAACTGCCAGGAATTCCACCTGACAGAGATGTCGAGTTCGTGATAGATCTTATCCCTGGAACTGTCCCAATCTCTAGGAGACCTTATAAGATGGCACCACTAGAATTAGCTGAGCTAAAGAAACAACTCGATGAGTCCTTGCAAAAAGGTTTCATCCGTCCTAGTTCTTCCCCTTGGGCTTGCCCCGTCCTCTTCGTCAAGAAGAAGGATGGAACAGAGCGGATGGTTGTAGATTACCGACCTGTCAATCTGGTCACCATAAAGAATAAGTATCCGCTACCCAGGATCAACGACCTGTATGATCAGCTCACTGGATCCTCAGTCTTCTCTAAGATGGATTTGAGGTTGGGCTACCATCAAATCAAAATCAAGAACGGGGACATTCCTAAAACAGCTTTTGTTACTCGTTATGGCCAATATGAGTACACCGTTATGTCCTTCGGATTAACCAATGCCCCAGCTACCTTTTCTCGGTTAATGAATTCTATATTCATGGAGTATTTGGATAAATTCGTCGTGGTATACCTCGATGATATACTCATCTATTCCAAGAACAAGGAAGATCATGCCGAGCATTTAAGGCTGGTATTGAAGAAACTTCGAGAGCACCGCCTTTATGCCAAATTATCTAAATGTGAATTTTGGTTGCCAGAAGTAACCTATTTAGGTCATGTGATCTCTGGCAAGGGTATTGTTGTCAATCCCGAGCGAGTTAAAGCCGTCCTTGATTGGACTCCCCCTGAATCGGTCAAGCAAGTTAGGAGTTTTCTTGGCTTAGCAAGCTATTGCCGGCGCTTCGTCGAGAATTTCTCCATGGTTGCCAAACCTCTAACTGAACTCCTCAAGAAAGATAAAAAGTTTGAGTGGACCCCACAGTGCGAGTCCAGTTTTCAGGAATTGAAAAGATGCCTGACATCTGCACCTGTACTGGTACCACCAGATTTTTCCAAGGATTTTATAATCTATTGCGACGCCTCGCGACAAGGACTAGGTTGCATACTCATGCAAGATCGTCAAGTGATTGCATACGCATTCGACAGTTGTGTCCACACGAGGATAACTATCCTACTCATGATCTAGAGCTTGCAGCTGTAGTCCATGCACTCAAAACATGGCGACATTACCTCCTTGGTAATCGCTGTGAAATCTTCACTGATCATCAAAGTTTGAAGTATATCTTCACCCAACCGGATTTGAATCTCAGGCAAAGACGTTGGGTTGAGTTGCTCATAGACTACGACTTAGGAATCACATATACCCCTGGAAAGGCCAATGTCATGGCTGATGCACTAAGTCGTAAGTCATATTGTAACAACTTAATGTAACAACAAGGTCAACCACTTCTCCACGAGGAATTTCGTAAGCTTAACCTTCACATTGTTCCTCGAGGATTCCTTTCCACCTTGGTGGCGAAACCTACCCTTATGGATCAAGTTATAGCTGCCCAGAAGCGTGATAAAGGTATATCCCGACTCCAAGAGAACATTGCTAGCGGACTCGCTAAAAGTTTCTCTATGGATGATCGAGGTGTTGTTTTCTTTGAGAACCGTGTAGTGGTTCCCAAGAACCACCATCTACGGCAGTTAATCCTTAAGGAGGCTCATGAATCTCCTCTCACGATTCATCCCGGTAGTACCAAAATGTATCAGGATCTACGCCAGAGATTTTGGTGGACTAGGATGAAGAGAGAAATCGCTCAATTCATTGCTAACTGCGACGTTTGTCATCGAGTCAAAGCAGAGCATCAACGGCCTGCTGGCACCCTTCAACCTTTAGCTATTCCTGAATGGAAATGGGACAAAGTCGGTATGGACTTCATTACCGGATTTCCCAGGACCAGGAAAGGGAATAATGCTATCTTCGTCGTTATCGACCGCCTCTCTAAAGTAGCTCATTTCCTGCCTATTCGAGAGAGTATTACCGCTAGCCAGCTAGCAGATTTGTATGTCTCTCGGATAGTATCACTTCATGGTGTGCCGTTGGAGATTAACTCAGACCGTGGAAGTCTTTTCACATCACGATTTTGGGAAAGTTTCCAGAATGCTATGGGAACTCATCTCTCCTTCAATACCGCCTTCCATCCCCAGTCAAGTGGTCAAGTGGAACGAGTCAATCAAATTCTGGAAGACATGCTTCGAGCCTCTGTCTTCACTTTCGGTATGGAATGGGAAAAGTGTCTTCCATTTGCCAAATTCGCTTATAACAATAGTTATCAAGCCAGCTTGGGTAAAGCTCCCTTCGAAGTTCTATATGGACGAAGGTGTCGAACACCTCTTAACTGGTCAGAGACCGGGGAAAGACAATTCTTTGGTCCGGATATGATCCAGGAAGCAGAGGAACAAGTTCGCATCGTTCGTGAGAGATTGAAAACAGCCCAGTCTCGCCAGAAGAGCCAATATGATAGTCATCATAAGGCTGTGACTTTTGAAGTCGGCGATAAAGCTTACCTTCGGGTTACTCCTCTTAAGGGAACCCATCGTTTCGGTATCAAAGGCAAATTGGCCCCTCGTTACATCGGTCCTTTTCGCATTCTTGCCAAACGAGGAGAAGTTGCCTACCAATTGGAACTACCTCCGCACCTCTCCAGAGTTCATGATGTTTTCCATGTTTCTCAACTCAGGCGTTGCTTCTCGGATCCTATCCGCGGAGTGGACCACGAAACGATTGATCTCCAGGACAATCACACATATCGAGAATACCCCGTTCGTATTCTTGATCAAACTGAGCGCACCACTCGACGCCACAATATCAAGTTTCTCAAGGTTCAATGGTCACATCATTCCGAGAGTGAAGCTACTTGGGAAAGGGAGGATCGTCTTCGACTTGAGTACCCCACCCTCTTTCCGGAGGAACCCGAATCTCGGGACGCGATTCTTTTAAGTGGGGGTGAGTTGTCACATCCCTAGTTAGCACTTGCTTTAGTACCTAGCTAGAGTGTGCATCATGTCTACTTTCAAAGAAACTAGAAATGGGATTAACAGAAACCCCAGCACCCCTCTCCTAACAACTAGGGTTTGTTAAAATATTTTCCAATGTACCCAAAATGCCCTTCAAAAATGTTCATCATTTCTGCCTTGGTCTTAAACCTCTGCCAAAAATGGTGCACATTATTCTAGGACACTCAAGGGCTTTGGATTAAATCATATGGTATTTGTATTTGGGCATTTAAATACTTTAAAATATTTTAAATGCTCAAATAATCATGAACTATAATGTTTCCTACTGTTCATATTATATACAGTGGGCATGACAAGTTTCATGACTAATAAAAATGTTTTGGCATTTTTAATAATTGAACAAAGGTGCAAAAGAAATGAAACAGGAAAAGATATAGGAAAAAGAAAGAAAGAGAAAGCACTTACCTTGGGCCCAGCACTGTTGCAGGCCAGGCCCAGCCCACCAGCCCTCCTCTGTCGTCTTCCTCCTCGCGCCAGAAGGACGCACGCGTGGCCGCCGCGCGACGGCACGCGTCCGGCCACCTCCACCCTGCCTGCCTGCCTCCCCGATGGCCTGGACGACTCCCCGTGACGCCACGCAGCTGCCTCGACCGCTCTCACTTCTCCCCCTCGTCTCCATCACCCTCCCCTGGCTCTCTCCTCCTCCATTACCGAGCCGCCGTCGCCGCCGCTCGCCGCAGCCGCACTTAGAGCCACCCCCTCGCCCCGTGAGTGTGTCCAGAAGATCCGCCGCGTCGTCCTCTTCCTCCTCGCTGAGCCACGAGCGACCGGAAGCCCTGCAACGTCCTCACGCCGCCGTCCCCTTCCTCGGATCGCCGGAGCACCTCGCCGCCGTTAAGAAGCTACAGCGCGTCCCCGACCCCTCCGTCGAGCTCGTTAGCACCGCAGTGAGCCACTACGCCGTTCCCCTCTCTTCTCCGCCTCGTATGCACCATGTAGCCGTCGCTCCGTTGATCACCGTAACTCACCGCCGCCGTGCTCGCCGCCGGTGACGTTCCGGTGACCATTTGGTCACTGGCACCCGTCCATCACACTCACCGCAGCGCGTAGATGCGATAGGTACTACGCACGCAACGCCCAGGCCTCTGTAGCTGCTTCTCCACACACGCCCGATGCCGGTCGCCGCCGTCGAGCTTGTAGCCGTCGTCTCTAGCCACCCCAGGTCCGGCGACCACCACCATCCGACGCGCAATTGCAAGAGCTTTCCAACGCGCCTAGCCGCAGCTCGAGCCATGCCCCGTAGACGATTTCCGAAGCAGGCCGCCGTACTTGGCCTCGCCGGCGTCACGTCGCCGGCGGGTTTGACCTGTTTGACCAGGGGGTTGACCACCCCTGGGTCACTGACGTGTGGGCCACCTTTTACTAATTAGTTAGTTTAATTAAGTTTCTGTTAATTTAATTAGTTAATTAAGTTAGTCACTGACCCGTGGGCCCAGGCCCCACTGACAGCTAATTAGTTTTAGTTTAACTCTAATTAACTTAGTTAATTAGCTGTGACACTGACATGCAGGGCCCACATGTCATGTTTGAGTTGGACTAGCTCCTGTTGACTGGCTGACGTCAGCATGATGTCATGCTGACGTAGTAAAGGTTTTTCTGGGATTTTTTAGTTTAAAAATAATTCAGGAAATTCCAGAAAATACCCAAAACTTCTAAAAATCATATAAAATCAACCATAGCTCAGATGGAAAAGATTTATATATGAAAAATGATCAGAAAAATCCAATCTTTCCAATGGCACTGGTTTCATGCATGTTTGAGCAAGTTAACCTTGCTGTATACATAAAAACATGATAATGCACTTATTTAAATAATAGCTAAAATGCCAATTTGAATCTTTGATTCAAATAGGCTCAAACCCTTCTGGTTTTAGTTGCATTAGCCAACACACATGCATCTTGCCATGTCATGAGCATGCATCATATTGTTGCATTTGTTTGTTAATGATTGTATCGCCGGTATTCTCTGTGTTAGGTCCTGCTCCCGAGGATACTGCTGCGTATCCAGTTGAAGAGCAGTACCCGACAACTACTTTGTCAGGCAAGCAATCATTCATCATTCCGATACAAACCCAATCTTCTCGCTCCTGCTCTCTTTTACTGCATCAAGGCAACAACACGTGAACTGCTACTTGTTGCGGTAGATGAACCCTATTCCCTTGCATGACCTGTCATTGCCACAGTAAATAGTTGAAACCCACTAGCATGTGTAGGAGTTGATTGAGCCATGTGATGTGTGATCCACCATGCTATTTGTTTATGTTGCCTGCTATGCTTAGAGTTGTGTCTGGTCTGGTTCATCTGGGTGATGGATCAGAGTGAAATGATCGTATCGATAAAGAGAGGGAAGTGTGGAATATGCTTCGTAAAGGTATCGATGAAAGGCCATGTAGGAGTACGTGGTGGGTTGTTTCATTGGAATCATCCATAGGACCCGAGATCTGTGTGTGTGATCCAAGTTACAGTTACTACCACACATTGGGCCCTGAAATATGACCCCGCTCGACTTATTGACTGCCCTTGTACTCTGTCCAGGAGTTGCAACTAGTTTCTGGTGTTTATAGTTTACTGGAGGTCGTGCACAGCGCTGACCCTCGGGGTGGGCTGTGATGCGACAGGTACGTGGCACGGTGTACCGGTTGCCCGTTTGGTGACTCGGGAACCCTGTACACATCGTTTGGGGCCGTGAGCGACACCCCGGCCGGATCTCCCCACGGATGGAACCCAAATAGGCGATAAACCTGGACGAGAGACTTGAGTGGTTGGTTAGGTCGTGGTCTACACCCACGTCGGTTTTCGCTTGAAGTCTGCCGAGCACATGTCATGTGCAGACGCTAAGTGGTGAAAACATGTGTGAAGAAGTACACCCCTGCAGGGTTATCAATCTATTCGAATAGCCGTTGTTCGCGGTACGGACTACTTGGTTACTCTTACAGTTCATAGACAAGTTGATGGATACTACTAAAATCCTCAAGATAAGTGTGAGTGCCGTGGATGGCCCTTCCGTAGGATAACGGAAGAGGATCCCCGGTAGTGTATTGATGTGGCGAGCAGAGGACTCGTGTTCGTAACAACATCTTGCAATCTGTTGAGAGTTGTAGTATAGGTTAGCCAAGGTCAAAGTTGGCATTCTGCTATGAACTCCACCACCCCCTTTGATAATGTTGCATGTATGATAGGTTCTGTGGTAAGACTTGCTGAGTACCTTTGTACTTATGTTTGCTTAATAACTGTTGCAGAGGAGAACCCTGCCCCTGCTGATGGGTTCTACATAGACGTTGACGTCGACGAGTAGCTTGACACCCAGACGGAGATCTGGAGCTTGTGAAGGGCCTTGTAGATAGCCAGGCTACACCAAGCCTGTTTTATTTTCTAAGTTGTCTGTACTCAGACATGTAGCTTCCGCTTGTGCTTGTATGACTGTATGACTTGAGTGTTGGGTCATGTGACCCTTACCTGTATGGACATGTTATGTATGGCTCTTGGAGCCTTTTAAATAAAGTACTTTGAGTCATAGAGTTCTGTTGTGATGCAATGTTGTATTTGCACATATTGAGCATATTGCGTGTATGATTGAAATGCTTGGTATGTGTGGGATCCGACACCTAGTTGTTTTCCTTTGGTAGCCTACCTTACAGGGAAATGCCTCCTAGTGATTCCAATGAGCCTTGGTAGCTTGATACTGCTCGGAACACGTAGGCTGGCCGGCATGTGTCCTTCTTCGTTCTTGTGTCTGTCCCTTAGGGGAAATGTCACGCGTTGTTCCTTTAAGTCCATGTAGCTTGCTACGACTTGGGATCATACGTTGATGGCCGACACGTTCGTTGCTGGGTCATGGATGCATGTCTCTGTAATTTAGTGGCACTTTTGGTTTATAACTAGCCATGTCGGCCCGGGTTCTCTGTCATATGGATGCTAGCAACACTGTCATATACGTGTGCCAAAATGCGCAAACGGTCCCGGGACAGGTAAGGTGGCACCCGTGGGGTTACCGTGCGTGAGGCCGCAAAGTGATATGACGTGTTACAGCTAGATCGGTGTGACTTAGGATCGGGGTCCTGACACATGAAAGTTTCGAAGACAACAATAGAACTGATCCTATTTATATGTAGCGGAAGGTAGACTACACTAGACAAGCCATAGTCAAGTATTCAATGAAGTGAAAGCACGAAGACTAATAGCAGCTAGGCAGTATGGATCGAGATGGAAGATTGTGTGAAGCCAATCAGAACAAGTAGTCACACAGTGAAGTCAAACAGATAAGGCAAGTAGGCAATGACTTCACAAAGAGAGACAATAAGTGAAGAGAAGGAAGGGATAGAACCAGTAGCTTGGGGAAGACACTAATTTGTTAGACCAGTTCTAGTTGCTGTGGCAACTGTACGTCTGGTTAGGGAGGCTGAGATTTAACTCAGAAGACCGCGTCTTCACCTTATTCCCCTTGAGCTAAGGACACCTAGTCCTCACCCAGTCACTCTGGTAAGTCTTCAAGGTAGACTTCCAAACCTTCACAGACTTCGTTCACCGGGATCCACAATGACTCTTGGATGCTCAGAACGCGACGCCTAACCGGCTGGAGGAATCACAGTCCTCAAGTGTAACAAGTCTTCAGGTCACGCATACAGAAAGACTTCAATGATGCCTAACACTCTTTGGCTCTGGGTGTTTGGGCTTTGTCCTCACAAGGATCTCTCTCTCAAATGCTTCGGAGGTGGGTTGCTCTCAAACGACAAAAGCCGTGTAATAACTGTGAGCAGCCACCAATTTATGGTGTAGGGGGTGGGCTATTTATAGCCACTAGGCAACCCGACCTGATTTGTCTAAAGTCACCCTGGGTCACTAAGGAACTGACACGTGTACCAACGGTCAGATTTCAAACACACGCGACAACTTTACTTGGGCTACAAGTAAAGCTGACTCATCCAGCTCTGGATAAGATTTGCTCTCATTGTCTTCGCTCGAAGACATATGATTTGGTTGAGCATCACTTCAGTCACTCTGACTTTGTTCACTTGGACCCCACTTAACAGTACAGTGGTTCCTATGACTCAACAAAGAAGAAAAGGAAACAACGAAACGTCTAAGTCTTCGCGGTCCATAGACTTCACACAATGTCTTCTCTCGTCATAGTCCTCAATATGAATATCTTCATATACCACCAATGCCATCAATGTCTTCGTACATTTTTAGGGGCCATCTCCGGTAGGTTAACCGAATCAATGAGGGACTACTACCTGTGTTATCCTGCAATTCTCACAAACACATTAGTCCCTCAACCAGGTTTGTCGTCAATACTCCAAAACCAACTAGGGGTGGCACTAGATGCACTTACAATCGCCTATTAAGGTTCCATTCGCAGGGAGTCTGGCCGAGGTTTCCACTACGGCTACGAATGATGTGTGTAGGGTTCCCGAGGCACCAAACGGGCGTCCCGGTACACCGTGCCATGTGCCTACCACATCACAGCCCACCCCTTGGGTGAGCACTTCGAACGGCCTCCAGCATACTATAAACACCAGAAACTACTTGCAACTCCTGGACAAAGGACAGGGGCGGTTAATAAGTCGAGAGAGTCAATTAAGGATCCCAATGTGTGGTGGTAGCTGATCTTACATCACACATGCAGATCTCAGTTCCAAAGGATGGTTCCAATGAAACAACCCACCATGTACTCCTACATGGCCTCTCATCGATACCTTTACCAAATCATGTTCACACACAGTAGGACATGTTCATCACCATTCAATTCATCCTCGATGAATCGGACCAGACTCAACTCTAAGCAGTAGCAGGCATGACAAACAAGCATGAATGAGTAGGCACATCGGGGCTCAAACAACTCCTACTCATGCTAGTGGGTTTCATCTATTTATTGTGGCAATGACAGGTCATGCAGAGGAAAGGGGTTCAACTACCGAAGCATGTAATAGTTGAATCGTTGTTATCCTAATGCAGTAAAAGAGAGCAGGAGCGAGAGAGTGGGATTGTATCGGAATGAACAAGGTTTTTTTTCTTGCCTGACACTTCTGAAGATGATATAGCTCTTCATCGGTGTCATCGAACTCATCTTCGGAACATACGTTTACTGAGGGGGAACAACCACGGGCAAACAAGATGGAAAACAATCAATGCAATGCAACAATATGATGCATGAATGTCACATGGCAATATGTTGTGATTTGAGCTAATGCAGCTACCAATGACTATGAAGTTGGTTTGAAGCCTAGGTTCAAATTCAAACTCCATATCAGACATTTCAAATGCCATTTATATAAATTGTCATATACATCAACTTTAAGTTGTTTAAACATGCATGACAATGCCATAAACTGTTCCTCGTATTTTTCTGATAAATTTTAACATATAAATTATTTCATTCCGAGTTATAGATTATTTTCTATGATTTTCTGAAGTTTATAACATTTTCTGGAATTTCCAAACATTTCTAAAATAGAAATAATCCAGAAAAAATGTTTATGGCATCAGCACAGCGTCATGCCTGCGTCAGCAGGTCAACCGCGCTGACCCCGGTCAAACCTGACGTGTGGGCTCCACACGTCAGTGACACAGAGTTAAACAGGGGGGTTAATTAACCTAACCAAAAGTCCTAGTTAATTAAGCAGGCAGGGCCCATGTGTTAGTGGCTCTAGGAGCTTAATTAGGGTATCATTAGTGCCTAATGTTGGTTCCACATCAGACGCACCGGCGGTTAGCCGCCGGCGACCAAGCAGAGTGGCGGAGGCGGTCGGGATAGGGCTAGGGTGCCCCGTTCGATGCGTGGCTGGGCTCGTTGGAGAGCTCTCGCCGGCGCGCATCGGATGGGGGTGGTAGTCGGGCCTATGGGGGCCGGAGCTTAAGGCGACTAGGTCTGCAGCCGCGGCCAGAGCTCTGGTGGTGCGCGGGTAGTGCTGCGGTGCGCGAGCAATCGAGCAGAGGCGCTAGCGGGGGCCTAAGCGATGCAGTGAGTGGGTGGGACGTGCCGGGCGGACCATTTGGTCGCCGGAGTCGCGTCGGCAGCGAGTACAGGCGGCGGCGCATTTGGTGGCTACGGCGGCCTACAGGGAAGAAGAGAGGGATGGCCTAGGTCAGAGGCTCACGGCGAATCGGACGAGCAGGTCGGTGAGCTCGGAGACGGTCCGGAGCGGGCGGTGCGGCGAAGGGGATCTCCGGCGGCCGAACGGCGGGAAAGAGCTCGGTGTAGATGGTGCATTGCGTCTGAGGCCTCGTGGCTTGTCGAAGAGGTCGAAGACGAGGTAGCGGTGCTCGTAGACACGGCGAGGAGGCACGGGAGCGGCGGAGGCAATGTGTACGACGGTGGCGTGCTCACGGGTGCGTCAGACATGGCTTCGAGAGGGTGAGGGGAGAGCAGGGGGAAGTGAGATGTCTCGGGACTCGGGATGGTGCCAAGGAGAGCCATCGAGGCTTCGCGGTGGCTTTGGCGACGCAGCCAGTCAAGCAGGAGGCGTGGCGCACTCGGGCGTGCCGTGTGATGTCCCTCTGCCTACTGGCAGATGTAGACGAGGACTGGCAAGTGGAGGTGGGCTGGGCCGCCAGCGCTGGGCCAGGTGGGCTGCACATGTGAGGTCAGGTAAGTTCTCGCTGCCTTTATTTTGTTTCTATTTTCTATTTTGTTATTCCTTTGCCACTATTTTTGAAATTCAAACTGAATTCAAAAATTATGCCAAAGCTTCTGGAATATTTTATGTTGCACATGTGGACCTAGCCAAATGCACATAAAATAATTCAGAGTTATTTGAAAATATATTATATATATTATGAATATACTCCGAAATTCAAATACAATAATGATTTAAATTAAGTGCCCAAAATATTCCTTAAAATGTTCATTATTTTTGGTTTGAATCAAATCCCTTGCCAAAATACCAAACATTAATAAAGAGCATTTTGGGTTCATTGAAAAGATTTTTAAGTTGAACTTAGTTGAGTTCTTTTGGTGCTAGGGTTTGAACATCCCCAATTCAAATTTATTTGAATTTAAACATGATTGCATGGATGCTCACAAATTCAACTAATTGCAAGCAACTATAGGGTTGTGACAACTCACTCCCACTAAACAAGAATCTCATCCTGAGATTCAAGACGTGAGGTAAGAAGACAGAGGGGACACAAAACTAACACGATCTTCATGATCCAAGTACCCTTCTCGAAGACGTTGGTTCATTGCATCATCTTGGTCTTGACTTCTTTGCTTTCGAGAACTTCATACAACACGATGATGACAGAAAGAAACTATACAAAAATCGATCTTCTAGAAGATCGAGCAACTCAAGATCAATTGATAGAGTTAGATGTAAGAACACCTCTTGAGTTGAGACATAAAACACACATCGAGAGGGAATGGAAGAAACAGATGATGGAGGTTCAATTTGGTAGGCAATAATTTCACACTTAAAGAAGATGGTGAACAATGTCACCAAACGGGGCACCTTAGAGAAGGTGACTCGTAGGATTATTCCCTTAAGTGGCAAAAAGAATTACTTTTGATTTAATGATCATTGAAACACTTTATACCAGCCTAAGGCAAATCACAAACGATCATTTGAAGGAGTCCGAAAGAATAACACACTCGGACTAGAATGGATGATGTGGATTGCCTTGTTGAAGACAACGCAAGGGATGATTTTTTCTTATCATCGGGAAAGGATAGGGCCCATGGTAGGACCACTTTTGAAGATGATCCTGGACATATTACTGAGAGGGGCACCCCATGGGAAAAGGCAAAATGGTGGTGCAAGTTGGGAACAAAATGCAAATGTTGGAAATGTTCCAACCATCATATATGTCGGAGATTCAGATCCGATTTGTGATAGGACACTTCAGACTCAGCATGTTTGAAAAGAAAGTTTGCAACACAAACCGACGAGATGACGTTGCGAGATTCTCAGGAAATGAACTACAATAGCAAGCTCCAAAACATGAACTGGTTCTGTTACATACATGTGAACACGTTGTCCAAGACAAGCATAATCACATAGTAGTCTTACAACACAACACTACCGAGTTCTGATAGGGAACCAACATTGAGGATAGCGAAGTGATGTCCATGACCTAGGATTAGCACAAGAGACTCCTTTATCTTGAACAAATCAATCAGTGGCTTGGTTTGCTACTGATACATATGGAATGAAGATGATCGGTTTATCAGACCATAGAATACTTTGCACATGCATGACTTGACTTGCGATGATTCCCACAGGAAGCAAAACAAGCTTTCTCGAACCCACGGTGGCAACTTACACCAATTACACATGAATTAGGGAAAATCTCTTTTCTCATCCAAACATATACCTCATGAACGGGACACGAAGGTAACGCTTACAAAGTTTCCAACACTAGCTTAATGTCCAACAAAATCATGGAGAAGATAAGGATGTTGTCGATGGGCTCAACAACTATTAATTCAGGTTTCCATATAGATGGAATTCCATGACAATGTGAACAAAGTGATAGCATTGGTCAGACCAAAAGATGTAATGGTGTATGCTCGAGGGATCAACCACGAGTAAGACAACATTACGAACATCGTTGGTTCTGATTTGATTTGAGGATATCCTACACTCAAATCAAAGATTGGACAAGACAATAGCGCCAACAATTGATCACGAGGATCAATCGATGAAAATATCATCTTTCTTCAACACACACACAAAAGATATCCCTTAGAATGAACTAGGTTAGGCAAAGTTTTTATCTTCCAACTCTCCAAGTTGTTGTTTAGCTTAACCAACTAGCTCAGGGGTTTCCAACACAGATTCTTGGAGAAGGGGTGGTTTATAAGAAAACCAACTTGATCACGAGCTCAACATAACGGTCAGGGAACAACCTGGTAATACTTCCGAGCAGATATTCGGAAAATCACGAACCACCGATATGTTATGAAGCTCGAGAACAATCTTGCTTTTTAGGGCAAGACGATATGATCAAAAGAGCGAGAGACTGACACAATCCTAACTCATTGATCGGAGAGTGCGTCAGAAAAATGGACTAGGTAGCACGATCAATCTTAGAATGATGATTAAGTAACCAACACACTAAGAATGAGATTATTGTCCATTAACTACCAAGCAACGAAGTTGCTAGGAGTATTAATTTCACACATCATGGTTCACTTGTCAGTATCCGGTTACAACAACATGGAGACCGAGGAATAAACGATGATGGAGAGAAGTATCACTGTATCAAGAGTTCATAGGAGGTGGTGCAATTCCCATGACACACATGACATGCAAGAGGGTAACACTCCAAGGTAGAACTGATTAGAAGCTGGCTGGGCATTCTGATCTACGGAATAAAAATGCTTTGACCCAATCCTAGAAATGGGTGAAGTACTGGAGTTTGTTTCTCATTATCTTTCCGAAATAGAATGGCTCGACGGACCATAAGATTCATAGGAATTGATGAACACGAATGCACACATACTCTTGGCTATCAATTGATAGGCGAAGGTCAGAATGCAACTACAAAGGAAACAACTCAAGGGAACAAATGATTTTCTGAGTTGTGGACGCATAGATTAGCATGTCAAATTAGTTCAACATATTTCTTCCAGATAACCCATGCAAAAAGGTAGAACTGGCAGAGTCACAATGTGGAAAGGAGAACTCATCAAGAGCTCTCTGGTTGTGATCTTTTGGTTCAAAAGAACTTCTGCCATAAAGGTTCATGGTATTGGAAGAATGACATACCCCGAACCTTGAGGCTATCACAAGGTTAGTAATATCCTAAAGGAATGAGCAAACACTATCAACATGAAGTAAGTAGAATGAATCTTGGGTTCAAGAACCCAGATGTAGAATACCTACTAACGAAATGGCATCACGGGATGCTTTCAAGAATGATGGCCAGAATTATCACACTGAGAATACAACATAAGGTTGGGTTACTGAGTGTCTATCTATGATGTCCTAGTTTCCTGATAGCTTCAACAACTATGTCGAGGCAACAGAGTACCTCAACGCACCAATTAGTGTCGTTAACCTGGCCTAAAAGGACATCGGGAACAGGGAGAACAGATTTGCAAATGCATCAGATAGTTTAGAAACCTGAGATAACGTGGACAACATAACAGATGTAAATGCTCAAAAAGATTTTGAGATCCATGCAAAAAGGTAGCATAACCACTCAACATCATATGTCATGGTTTTGAGACCAACTGTTTAACACACTGAAGTAGTAGAAACTGAACTGAGAGTTGAATCCACCATTAACGTCATCCTGATAGATAGATGACAAGCCTAGTTCTTAATCCCCGTAGAAAGAAGATGGTGACTCAGATCAAAAGGGCATAGGGTAAAGAAGTAAAAAGAGCCTTATGTTCCCTTCCACAATCAATTCCCTTATATAACTAAAGAATTTCTAGACATGACTTCGACCAGTTTGGCTTGGTAATCATACAGGCAGTTAGTCTTTGATACCAAAGTTGTCGGGACCCCGATCCTAAGTCACACCGGTCTAGCATGTAACACGTCATATCACTTTGCGGCCTCACGCACGGTATCCCCACGGGTGCCACTTTACCTGGACCGGGACCATTTGCGCATTTTGGCTCACGTATATGATAGTGTCGCTAGCACATCCATATGACAGAGAACCCGGGCCGACATGAATAGTTGTAAACCAAAAGTTGCGCTCAATTACAGGAACATGCATACATGACCCAGCAATGAATGTGTCGGTCATCAACGTATGAACCCAAGTCGTAGCTAGCTACAAGGACTTAAAGGAACAACGCGTGACAGACATAGGAACGAAGGACACATGCCGGCCAGCCTAAGTGTTCCGGAGCGATAGCAAGCTACCAAGGCTCAGTGGAAGCACTAGGGGGCATTTCCCCATAAGATAGGCTACCAAGGGTAAACAACTAGGTGTCGGATCCTACACATACCAAGCATTTCAATAACATGCACACAATATGCTGGATATGTGTAAATACAACATGGCATCAGAACAAAACTCTACGACTCAGAGTATCTATTCAATAGGCTTCGAGGAGCCAGATATTGCAACCATGGGTCTCATGACCCAACATACAAAGTCATACAAGCAACAAAAGCATAAACATGTCTTGATACAGACATTAGAAGAGGAAGAAGGCTATAAAGCCTGGCTATCTACAAGACCCTCCCAAGGGTACAAGATCGTAGCTGAGGTAACAAGCTAAATGTCGAAGTCCACTCGGAACTACTAGTGAGACTGAAGTCTCTCTGCAAAAACATAAATTAAGCAAACGTGAGTACAAATGTACCCAACAAGACTTACATCAGAACTAGCTACATATGCATCAGTATCAACAAAGGGGGTTGGTGGAGTTTAACTGCAGCAAGGCAGCTTTGACTCAGTGGCTATCATGAACTACGTCTGCAAGTAACTCTTTTGGGGTGGCGCACACGAGTCCACATATTCACCAAATCAATACACCACTATGGATCTGCTCCCGTCTCCCTAAGAGAACGCCATCCATAGAACCCATGCTTATCTTGCGCATTTTAGAGTATCCACTTTCACTTGTCTATGAACTGTATAAGCAACCAAGTAGTCAATTACCGTGGATGCGGCTATTCGAATAGATGATATTAACCCTGCAGGGGTGTACTTCGTCACACACGCTCTCGCCACTTACCGCCATGTACACATCATGTATCTCGGCAACCTTCAAGCGGAAGCCTGGCGAGGGTGTCGGCCACGAACTGACTAACCACACAAGTATCTAGACCAGGTTTATCGCCTATTCAGGCTCCATCCGCAGGGAGTCCGGCCGAGGTTTCCACTACGGCCCCAAACGATGTGTGCAGGGTTCCAGAGGCACCAAACAGGCGTCCCGGTACACCGTGCCACGTGCCTACCGCATCACAGCCCACCCCTCGGGTCAGTGCTGCACACGGCCTCCAGCATATTACAAACACCAGAAACTACTTGCATCTCCTAGACAGAGGACAGGGGCAGTTAATAAGTCGAGAGAGTCAATTAAGGATCCCAATGTGTGGTGGTAGCTGATCTTAAATCACACATGCAGATCTCAGTTCCTAAGGGCGGTTCCAATGAAACAACCCACCATGTACTCCTACATGGCCTCTCATCGACACCTTTACCAAATCGTGTGCACAGACTTAGCTCACACAAAGTAGAACATGTTCATCACCATTCCAATTCATCCCCGATGAACCAGACTTGACTCAACTCTAAGCAGTAGCAGGCATGACAAACAAGCATGAATGAGTAGGCACATGAAGGCTCAAACAATTCCTACTCATGCTAGTGGGTTTCATCTATTATAGTGGCAATGACAGGTCATGCAGAGGAAAGGGACTCAACTACCGCAGCATGTATCAGTTGAATCGTTGTTATCCTAATGTAGTAAAAGAGAGCAAGAGCGAGTGAGTGGGATTATATCGGAATTAACAAGGGGAGTTTTTCTTTCCTAGCACTTGTGAAGATGATATAGCTCTTCATCGGTGTCATCGAACTCATCATCGGAACATACGTCTACTGAGGGGGAACAACCACATGCAAACAAGAGGTAACACAATCAATGCAATGCAACAATATGATGCATGAATTCGACATGGCAATATGCTGTGATTTGAGCTAATGCAGGTACCAATGATTTAAATGAAGTTGGTTTGAACCCTAGGTTCAAATTCAAACTCCATATAAGACATTTCTTTTAAGTTTTTCAAACATGCATGATAATGCCATAAACAGATTCCTCATATTTTTCTAATGATTTTGCATATATAAATTATTTCATTCTGAGTCATATACAACAACTTTATAACATTTTCTGGAATTTCCAATTATTTCTAAAATAGAACTAATCCAGAGAAAAGGTTTATGGCATCAGCACAGCGTCATGCTTGCGTCAACAGGTCAACCGCGCTGACCCGGGTCATACATGACGTGTGGGCTCCACACGTCAGTGACACAGGGTTAAACGGGGGTTTAATTAACCTACCTAAAAGTCCCAGTTAATTAAGCAGGCACGGCCGACGTGTCAGTGGCTCTAGGAGCTTAATTAAGGTGTCATTAATGCCTAATGTTGGTTCCACGTCAGACGCGCCGGCGGTTAGCTGCCGGCGACCAAACAGAGCAGCGGAGGCGCTCGGGATTGGGCTAGGGTGCCCTGTTTGATGCGTGGCTAGGCTCGTTGGAGAGCTCTTGCGGGCGCGCATCGGATGGGGTAGTCGAGCCTGTGGTGGCCAAAGCTGACGGCGACGAGCTCTACAGCGGCGGCCGGAGCTCGGGTGGGTGCGCAGGTAGTGCAGCGGTGCGCGAGCAAGCGAGCGGAGACACTAGCGGGGGCCTATGCGATGTGGTGAGTGGGTTGGACGCGCCGGGCGGACCATTTGGTCGCCGGAGTCGCGTCGGCGGCGAGTACAGGCGGCGGCGCATTCAGGCATAGGTGGTCCGATGGCTACGGCAGCCTACGAGGAAGAAGAGAGAGATGGCCGGGGTCAGAGGCTCACGGCGAGTCGAACAAACAGGTCGGTGAGCTCAGAGACAGTCCAGAGCGGGCGATGCTACGAAGGGGATCTCCAGCGGCCGAACGGGGGGAAAGAGCTCGGTGGAGACGGTGCAGTGCGCCCGAGGCCTCGTGGCTTGTCGAGGAGGTCGTAGACGAGGTAGCGGTGCTCGTAGACACGGCGAGGAGGCATGGGAGCGGCGGTGGCGACGTCTACGACGGCGGCGTGCTCACGGGTGCATCGGACATGGCTTCGAGAGGGTGAGGGGAGGGCAGGGGGAAGTGAGATGTCGGGGGACTCGGGACGGCACCGAGGAGAGCCTTCGAGGCTTCACGGAGGCCTTGGTGGCGCAGCCAGGCAGACAGGAGGCGTGGCGCGCTCGGGCACGCCGTGCGTTGTCCCTCTGCCTACTGGCAGCGGTAGATGAGGACAGGCAAGTGGAGGTGGGCTGGGCCGCCAGCGCTGGGCCAAGCAGGCTGCACAGGTGAGGTCAGGTAAGTTCTCTCTGCCTTTATTTTCCTTCTGTTTACTGTTTTGTCATTCCTTTGCCACTGTTCCTAAAATTCGAAATGAATTCAAAAATTATGCCAAAGCTTGTGGAATATTTTATGTTGCACATGTGGACCTAGCCAAATGCACATAAAATAAGGTTATTCGAAAATATATTCTATATATTATGAATATACTTCCAAATTCAAATACGATAATGATTTAAATTCAGTGCCCAAAATAATTCTTTAAAATGTTCATTATTTTTGGTTTGGATCAAATCCCTTGCCAAAATACCAAACATTAATAAAGAGCATTTTGGGTTCATTGAAAATATTTTTAAGTTGAACTTAGTTGAGTTCTTTTGGTGCTAGGGTTTGATCATCCCCAATTCAAATTCTTTTGAATTTAAACATGATTGCATGGATGCTCATGAATGCAACTAATTGCAAGCAATTATAGGGCTGTGACACTAAGATCATTAAGGGTTGCCAACCTGGCCAGACGTAAAAGCACGATCCTGGGTAGACGCATGTCTACCACCAAAACGATAGGTGAGGTGGTCCTGCACTAGGGGGTCCACAAGTGACCGGATTATTCGATATGGGCCGGACTGGTGGGCCGTGGAGATCAGAGCAGAAGATTATCCCCCGTGTCCGGCTAGGTCTCCTATGTGCGTAGAATGGCAAGTTTGTCCGGGTGTATTGTTTTCTTCCTCTGTAAGATGATTCTGTACAACCCTAGGTCCCTTCGGTGTATATAGAAACCGGAGGGTTTAGTCCGTAGAGGCTATCACAACTATCCTGGGCTAGACATCTAGGGTTTAGCCATTACGATCTCGAGGTAGATCAACTCTTGTAATTCCCATATTCATCAAGATCAATCAAGTAGGAAGTAGGGTATTACCTCCATTAAGAGGGCCCGAACCTGGGTAAACATCGTGTCCTTGTTTTCCCCTGTTATCACCGATCCTCAGATACACAGCTCGGGACCCCCTACCCGAGATCTGCCGGTTTTGACACCGACATTGGTGCTTCCATTGAGAGTTTCTATTGTGTTGTCAACGGAAGGATCGATGGCTCGCTTTGTTGTCAGCGACATCGCTACCTCCGGGGAGATCTTCCTCCCCGGCCAGCTTTTTGTGTTTGGCGGCTTCGTGCTACGCGCCAACTCGGATGGTCACCTCGAGCGGGTCAACAGCTACGCCCATGGTCATCAGATCAGGTTTGGAAGTCTGAATTACGTCGGTAATATCCGAGGAGATCTAATCATCGAGGGATTCGCGGCCTCGGTTGCCGCTCCCTGCCTACACGAAGAAGACCCTTCGGATGAATTGTCGGATCCAATCCAGGGGTCGACACTCACGTTTGCTCCGACCTTAGATCCGGAGCAGGTCACTTCATCTGAAGACGGGAGGCTAAACCCCACCAGACTCTTCACCCCCGAGAAGTTTCTCACAGGAGACCCAGAGGCGACCACGCCACTGACGGACCCATAGCCAAACAAAACTCTTCCCATGGCTAGGAGCCGGATTCGCTTCCTGATATGGGATCCGAACTCTCGAGATCCGCGTCCTCTGAGCTCAGCCTAGGGTTAACACCGGCCCCAGCTCTGTGGATCCTCAGACTCCTATCTAGCTCTCGCTCCTAAACGAGGCATTGGACTTGATGCAATCACTCACCATCACGAAGGCTTCACCTCAGGACTATGCCCATTTCAAAATGGGGGCTGAGACTTGGGAATTTTGCTTCCCACCCACTGCCCACTTGGAAGCCGCAGTCAAAGATTTAACCAACGTACTATACTATGCTTTCGAAGACTTCGATGGCATGTACCACAATGTTGATGCCAATCTAGGTCAAGACCCGCCCATGACCGGGCGATGGACGACCACTTCTACCTATGATTTATACATGGTAGACACACCTGAGGAGAAGGACGATGATGGTGCTAAAAATCCAGAGGAGGATAAACCTGTCGATGAACCTCCTAAACATCGGCGTCAGCAGCGCCGCTCACGATCGCGTCGAGGAAGGGAAAGTAATACCAGCACTGGAGACAATGACACTCCGGATGATGACGAAGACCCCGCGGAGCCAGCGTTAGAGCAGGAGGAGCGGGAGGATGGCCAATTCAGTCCCGAACAACTCACTGATCACAATGATTCCAAAGACAGTAACTATCTGCCTGTCTCCGAAGAGGGTGTCATCCTGGGAGACGAGGAATTCATCATACATGAGGAAACCCTCGAACAAGAACGCTTTCAGCGACGACTTATTACCACAGCAAGGAGCCTGAAATAGCAGCGGCGGCGGCTTAAAGCCAAGCAGGATACACTCAACGATCGATGGAATGAAGTGTTAGACACTGAAGAAAGATAAGGCCATGAGCGCTAGACAAAGAGTTATTCCAAGAGCAAGCTACTGCCACAATTCGACGAGGAGCCCTTGCACCAATTTTGTCAAGGCACGTCAGGCCAATCAACCATACCGACCACTTCGTGGACGGGACAAAGCGGCGAGCAATGCCGAACACCAGCCCGCACCTCCCCACTGTAAAGGAAGGGAGATAGTGGTTCAGGGCCACAAGTATGACCTACGCTAAGACCTGAACAATAAAGTTGATCAGGCCAGATCGATCTATGGATCAAGAGGACATGCTACCACATGGGATGGCGGGTATCAAGCCAAGCACACCAAATATAATAAAGTTCGGGGCCAGCACCGAACACAGATGTCGTCCGAACTCCGTTGCGACGTCACGCCATATAGAGGTGTTGCGCACCCTATGTGCTTTACCGATGAGGTGATGGATCACCAATTTCCAGAAGGGTTTAAACCCATAAACATCGAGCAGTACGACGGAACAACGGACCCCGTTGTATGGATTGAAGATTTTATTCTCCACATCCATATGGATCGTGGAGATGACCTCCATGCCATTAAATACCTACCTCTAAAGCTGAAGGGGCCAGCACGGCACTGGTTGAACAACCTCCTAGAGAACTCCATTGGAAGCTGGTAAAATTCAGAGGAAGCCTTTCGGGCTAACTTTCAGGGAACTTATGTCCGGCCACTGAATGCTAATGACTTGAGCCATATAACCCAGCAACCCGGGGAGTCAGCCTGCAAGCTTTGGAATCGGTTCTTAACTAAAAAGAACCAAATCGTCGACTGTGCAGACGCCGAAGCCTTAGCGGCATTTAAACACAGCGTCCGCGATTAATGGCTCGCCTGACACCTCGGCCAGGAGAAGCCGAAGTCTATGGCAACCCTCACCACACTTATGACCCGCTTTTGCACGGATGAAGATAACTAGTTGGCTCATAGAAGCAACAGTACCGGCGACCCAGTCACTTCTGAAGCCGGGGATGGCAATGGCAGGCCATGATGTAATTAAAATAAGCGTCGAAGCAACAACGGAGAAACAAATTACACGACAGTAAACGCCGGATTCAGTGGCTCCAAATCCAGCCAGAGGAAGAAGCCATTCAAGGGCAATCGAGATAGTCCATCTAACTTGGACAAGATACTAGAGAGACCTTGCCAGATTCATGGCACCCGTGACCAACCTGCAAACCACACTAATAGAAATTGCTGGGTTTTCAAGAAGGCTGGCAAGTTAAATACCGAACATAAGGGGAAGGGACCTCAAAGTGATGACAAGGACGATCCTCGCCCACCAAACACTGAATGACAAAAACAATTTCCCCCTGAGGTGAAAACAGTGAACATGATCTATGTCACCCATATCCCCAAGAGGGAGCGCAAGCGTGCACTAAGGGATGTCTACATCGTAGAGCTTATTGCCCCTAAGTTCAACCCATGGTCGGCTTCTCCCATCACCTTTGATCGCAGGGATCACCCAACCACTATCCGTCATCGAGGTTCGGCGGCCCTGGTACTCAATCCTATCATCGATGGATACCATCTTACTAGAGTCCTTATGGACGGCGGCAGTAGCCTTAACTTAATCTATTGGGATACTGTCTGGAAGATGGGGATAAACCCGTCAAGAGTCAAGCCTAGCAGCACAACCTTTAAAGGAGTGATACCCGACGTAGAGGCTCGCTGGACGGGCTCATTAACATTGGAGGTAGTATTCGTTCTCCAGACAATTTTCGAAGCGAGGAGTTAATCTTCGACATTGCTCCCTTTCGCACTGGTTATCATGCACTGCTCAAACGAACTGCTTTTGCCCACTTTAACGCAGTCCCGCACTATGCTTACCTCAAGCTTAAAATGCCCGGACCTCATGGTGTCATCACAGTCAATGGGAATATGGAGCGCTCCCTCTATACAGAGGAAGACACTATGGCCCGGGCAGCCGAAGTTCAAGGCGGCCTATTAAAACCAAATAATCCACCAGTCATCAAGACCAGAGACACTGCTAAACGTGTCCGGCCCGCATCACAGTGCGCTAGCTCACGGGAACCTGAGCTTGAATAGCAGTTTGGCCTGCGCTGACTGCCCCATAAGGTTATGGCATATGTACCTCGCGTACATAACTACGCCCTTAAAATACCTTGGGCAGAGCCGGAGGCACACTGCGGAAAACGGTCCATAGTACGGCTTCACCCTATTCGGACTTTTATTATGTTTTCATTTTAGGCTCATGAAAGAACCTACCTTATCCATGGTTATGCAGGGGATTATTTTCCTCTTTTTCGCAAACGGCCATCAAACTTTTCTCCTTCAAGGATGTTTCACAAAGGAGAAACGGCGCATACGTGCAGTAGGGCTTCATTAGGATTTTTAAATCATTACATTTATGCTTTTTGTACACCTTTCCCTTTACTTTTTCTTTCTTGGCATGTAAAATGTCCTTGATGCTTTTGGTATTATCTGTAACTACATGGCTCACCGTATAAATCAGGGTATAAAGGAATAAGTTGGTTTCCACTTTGTTTGGAGTTAATTTTACATTACCATCTGTGTTCCCTCCCTACCTCAGACTGCCACACGTGCTTCAATCCGGACTTAACACCAGTGGCTGTATACGGCCCAACACATTTCAAAGTCTGAACACCTATAGGGAATTGTTCAGCGGCCCGGATATTGCATTATATGCATAGGCTCTGAATCATGTCTTGGGTCTATAGTTGGGTTTCCTGGCTCCTATGCTTACCACTTTACGTTCCGCATTGTTCGACTAAGGTAGTAAAGGGAGAACTACTGTGATTGTATTTCTGGTTCGTCCGGTCAAGTACCTCAATAGATAAAGTCGAAAACTAACTATCATGGTAAGCGAGAGTTGGTCAACGATTCGGTGACTTAGTATTATACTACAGATCGTTAGCGATCTACCCCGTGTTACACGAGGGGCTGGTCTTCGCCCAGCCGCGTAGAGTAGGCACCAAAATCCGAATAGTTGCACATGCACAAGGGGCTGGTACTTAGCCCCACAGTCAAACTCCTATGGCTAAGTGAAAAAGATAAAGCCGCAAAGTCTGATTGCCTAGTTAGCTTCGCGGACACCTCCTTTATGGACCAAGACTCTGGGTAAAGTGTGGTAACACGTCATGCCGAACACCCCTGTAGCATCTACATGGGGGCTGAAGCTGACGACTGGAAACTTTTCAGATATAAAAATAAACGGCCGCACAGGAGGAAAAGTCGCTTGAAATATAAAGCGCAAAAATATATTCAGACATATCGGTTCATAAGCATAGTCTGTATAACCCGAACACACTTAATTAAATGCCCCGTCCTTTGAGCACTGGCCCTCTACAATGTGAGCTCCCTCAAGGACATCATCGAAGTACCTCTCCGGCTTCCGATGATCCTTGCCTTCGGGCGGGCCTGCTATCGCCACTTCGGTGGCCTTCATCTTCGCACAGTGCATCTTGACGCGGTCAAAGGCCATGCGGGCACCCTCTATACAGGCCGAGCGCTTAACAGCATCGACCCGCGACATCGCATCAACGAGCCGCTTCACCAATCTGAAGTAGCTGCTAGGGATTGGCTCGGCTTGCCAGAGCTGGACTGTTAAATCCTTCATGACCGCACCCGCCATCTTATGCAGCTCGACCAGCTGCTTCAATAGGTCGTTCAGAGGTGTTGGATGTACTGGTGCAAGGAATTGTGACCAGAACAGCTTCTCAGTCGCGTTCCCCTCCTGGACTCTGAAGAATTGGGCAGCATCAGCGATACTCTTCGGGAGATCCGCGAACGCGCCTGGAGAACTCCACACTTGAGTCAGCAACGCATACTTCTGATCTCCAAAGATACTCTGCAAAAGAAAGGCCTTACCAGCCACTATCTACCACGCCTGGTGGATCTCTTCACGAGCACTCCGGGACTCGCTCTGTGCCTCCTTGGCAACATTGACAACTCTGTTAAGCTCGGACGTTTAGTCTGACGTCTTCTGCTCCAACGCCTCGCATTTGCGGATGGCGTCTTGCAGCTCTTGTTCACCTTCGGCCACCCGAGCCTCATGTTGACGACGGGAGGCTTGTTCAGCCTCCAGCTCACCAATCGCTTTGTGAGTGGCTGCCTTGTTCGCCTCAGCCTCCTTCTTGGCCTGAGCAAGGGTTCCCTTGAGGGTTTCGACCTCGAGTATGCCAGCTGTGACCATAATCACACCACACAATGAGTTAGAACTCGTAATAAAACATATCATCTTTTGACATGAATATTCTCTTAGTCCACATACCTTGTGTTTCATCAAACCACTTGTTGATGCGTTCGAGTTCCTCGTCGGCTTCTTGAAGCTTCCGATTGAGCTCAGAAACCTTTGCGACCTAGGCGGATGCCGCCAACAGGGAAGCATGCCCAAATAAGTGGCACAATACGTTATGTCCCCGGATAATATATGTATCCTCTGTCCGATTCCTTTAAGAATCAAACAGAGCATCAGGGGCTAGCGTCCGTACACAGGTTTTATATCCTATACAAATGAATTATAAAGTTCTTTAGAGTATTACGTCGCATACCTCAAAGCCTGTTAGTAGGCTGTGAAAGGCTTCATTCAGTCCGCTCTTGGCAAACTAAATCTTTCCCATAACCGCACCCATTAGAGTGTGGTGTTCCGCCATGATGGAAGCACCTTACAGTGCTTCCACCAGTGTGTTGGGCACCTCCGGATTAACAGAGACCGTCGGTGGAGCTGATTCTCCTCCCCCTATCACAGGGGGTTGCATATCCGATTCTAGAGCCATACTGGCCTCCGGAATGGTGTTTGTCGGGGCCCCGGATTGCTTGGGCTTCTCACCGTCGGTCACCATGGGGACTGTTTCCCCTTGGTTGAAAGTGATTGAGGTGTTACCCTCGGGCACTCTCTTATCGGCACTGCTCTCCCCTCCTGCACAGAGGACATCCGCAGTGAGGACACCTCGGTGTCCCCTATAATGATGGTCAATTGGGCCTGCGGCGGCGTGTCACTCTCCGCCATGTCAGGTGGCAGAGAGCTCCCCGACGATAGGGAGGCTCTAGGGAATGTGCGGGGAGGACTGCAAAAAAACAAACAAGGTTACTTATGCAACGATAAACTGGTTGACCGAAGACAACAGTAAAATCCGAATACTTATGATTCGGCGACGAGCTTGATCATGGGTTGTCTTCGGAAGTCAGCTTTGGACTCTGAATCCGTGTTGTCCGGGAGGTTCAGCTTCCTCCTCCCTTCTCCGTGTCTTCGGGGGCCGACCTCTTCTTCCTCTTTCCCTTGATGGGGGAGTCGCTTTCCACCTCCTCCTCCTCTTCCTCTTCGTCATGGGAGGAGGGGGCGTCTGTCTCTCTGGACATAGCTTCTGAAGGATCCTTAGGGCGGGGGGCGCTCTTGGCCTCCTTGCCCTTCTTCTTTGTGGCCTTCTTCTCCGGCGCTTGGTACGACGCCGACACCAGCATCGCCGTTAGATGAGGCGTGCTGGGTTCTTGGGCAGCGAAGCCGGACAGTCGATCCGCTCCACTTTCGCCATCCAGGCCTGTATGGAACGCAAATGTTCTAACTCCTGTTATACTTGAAATGTGGACCGGATAGGTCTTCGGCAAAATCGTACTTACCGTCGTAGCCGGAGTCACACTGTTGAATCCGATGTCCTCGGACTCCTTTGTCCACTCCTTCTGGGCCTTGAAAATGTGCTTCAATATGTCTTCGTGTGTAGTGCCGAAGAAGCGCTTCAAGGTCCGTGGTCCCTCCGGATTGAACTCCCAAAAGCGGGAGGTCCAGAGCTGGCAGGGGAGGGTGCGGTGAAAGAGCATCACCTTAATCATGTTAGTGAGGTGGGTGCCCTCTACTATCATGCTGGAGATGTGATTCTGGAGTGTCTTCACCTCCGATTGAGACCCCATGTCGGTGTCAAAACCGGCGGATCTCGGGTAGGGGGTCCCGAACAATGTTTCTGGGGATCGATGGTAACAAGGGAGTGGGGACACGATGTTTACCCAGGTTCGGTCCCTCTCTATCGAGGTAATACCCTACTTCTTGCTTGATTGATCTTGATGAATATAGGGTTACAAGAGTTGATCTACCTCAAGATCGTAATGGCTAAACCCTAGAAGTCTAGCCTATGTAATTGTGATTCTACCTCTACGGACTAAACCTTCCGGTTTATATATGCACCTGAGGGACCTAGGGTTGTACATGATCATCTTGCAGAGGAAGGAAACATTACACCCGAACTTTAAACTTGCCATTCTACACATATAGGAGACCTATCCGAATACGGGGGATAATCTTATGTGGTGATATTCACAGCCCACCAGTCCGTCATCGCATGGCGGGTTCCTCCTTCCGAACATATGAAGTTTATTTCCTGGATAAAGGAACTATGTCCATCTCTGGATGATTAGTACAACCCTTAGCCACGAGGGCAATGTGTCGAAACAAACACTGTGTCTTTACTTAAAACTTTTACAGCGAAGCGTCATGTTTGACCCTTTAATATTTCGAACCATTTTCTTGGCTCTGATTTCGCGTTTCGAGGCACAGCCTTAATTGGCACGTCTTGTAGAAGCAGAGATCGTGCCCGCTTATCGTGGGATCCTCATCAATATGACATGGGTACCCCAACTGCACCACACGCACGATTACGTTGGGAACATGCGAGTTTTACGGCTTGAGTTGGGGATGTTTGGTATTTACTACCTACAAAAGGACATAGATCTTTCCCCTTTTACCTCACGCTCTCCTCTAGCCCTTGCTTCCCAATCCCTTTGCTCCGGTGCCCGCAACTCCCATCTCCTCCACCACCGCCTCCTTCTCCAGCAATGGCTGGATCTAGTTTTCCAAGGGCAAGTGGGAGGCCTCCACCATCACAGATAAGAATGTGAAGATTCTCCGGACCATGGGCTATCTCGCCGACAACATAGCGCACCGGATTCCTGTTGAGGACCAGGTG
Source organism: Secale cereale (assembly GCA_902687465.1). Lineage (NCBI taxonomy): Eukaryota > Viridiplantae > Streptophyta > Magnoliopsida > Poales > Poaceae > Secale > Secale cereale. The sequence continues at coordinate 242,316,497 of LR738709.1, forward strand.
ATCCCCGTCCCAGAGCCTGGTGAGAGGGTGGTGTTCATCCCCCATTTTATTCAGGGGCTGGGATTTCCGCTTCACCCCTTTGTTCGGGGTCTCTTATTCTTCTACCGGCTAGATTTCCACGATCTAGCCCTGAATTCTATCCTCCACATATCGGCTTTCATAGTCGTGCGTGAAGCTTTCCTCCGCGTCCCCCACACTTCGGCCTATGGCTCAAAACCTTCAATCTGAAGCCAAAGGTGGTCGACGGGTAGCATGCAGACTACGAGGGAGCTATGGTGAGCAAGGTCTCAAATGCAACCTGTCCCAAATGGGCTTTTGTGGAGACCAACAAGATATGGCAACAGGACTGGTTGTACATCATCAAACCCCGTGATGCCAAATGGGCGGCCACGCACGAATTCAGATCCGGACCCCCAGAGAGGCCCACCTCATGGACCACCAAGGGCCTTGATTGGGGGTCTCAGAAGGAGGTGAATACGCTCCAAAACCGCATCTCCAGTATGATGGCGAAGGGCATCCACCTCACTAACGTGATTCAGGTGATGCTCTTTTGCTGCACCCTTTCCTGCCAGCTCCGGGCCTCCCGCTTGTGGGAGTTCAATCCGGAGGAACCATGGACCTTGAATCACTTCTTTGGCACTACACACGAAGACATGTGGAAGCTACATTAAAAGGCCCAGAAGGAGTGGCCAGACGAGACCGAAGACAAGGGCTTCGACAACGTGACTTCGGGCTCAGAGGTAACCATGATTTTGCTGAATACTTATACTGCCCATATTTCACTTATAACAGGAATTAGAACTTGTACATTCCATACAGGCCTGGACGAATAGAGTGGAGTGGATCGACTGTCCGGCTCCGTTGCCTGAAAACCCAGCTACGCCCCAACTAACGGCGATGCTGGTTCCGACACCGTACAAGGCGCCGGAGAAGAAGGCCAAGAAGAAGGGCAAGGAGGCCAAGAGCGGCCCCCGCCCTAAGGGTCCTTCGGATACTGTGTCCCAAGAGACCGCCCACTCCTCCCATGACGAAGAGGAAGAGGAGGAGGAGGTGGAAAGCGACTCCCCCTCAAGGGAAAGCGGAAGAAGAGCGCAGCCCCCGAAGACGCGGGAAAGGGGTGCCTAGGAAGAAGCTGAACATCCTAGACATCTTGGACTCAACGTCCGAAGCCCGTCTCCGAGTACAGCCCAGGGTCAAGGCCCTGGCTGAATCCTGAGTATTTGGACATTCGTTGTTGTGTTCGGTTTAGTCAGCAATCAATGCTTAAGCAACTTTATTTGTTATTTTGCAGCCCTCCCCACACATTCCTCGGTGCTTCACTATCATCAGGGAGCCCTCTGCCAGCTGAAATGGTGGAGAGTGATACGCCACCGCTGTCGGATCTATGGTTCCGGCAAAACCCTTAAGGTTCGAACTCTGGGGTGCGCACGAAGATCTCTCCTTTCGGCCTAGCTCGTCAACTCAATAACCCTAGGCCTAGCTCGTCAGATCCGAAGAACAAGTGATACGGTGTATCCTAGGGTCATCCCCATGGACCCTTCATCGCCTCATCAAGTGCCCAAAGGACCCATGACTAGAGCCCGTGCAAGAGCTTTCGAGACTGAGGTGACTTCGCTCCTCTCTCTACATATTTCGGATTCACTTGAGACATGGCTTCTACCTTCATCAGGGACTTTGTGCATACTCAGGTGCTTGGACGAAGGCCACGGGATAGCTCTGCACAATGGTCAAGATGACAAGCCCGACGAGTGTACGAGACAAGAAGAAGGATGGCTGAAGAGGCTACAGGCACCGGACGTCCGGCCTGCACCAGACGACCGGCGACTTCCAGGCACCGGACGACCGGAAGGCACCGGACGTCCGGCCTCTCCCAGACGACCGGACGACCGGAAGCCACCGGACGTCCGTGACAACGACTACAGAAGCTAAATAGCGGAAATCCGAGGATTACCGGATGTCCGGTCCCTCCGGAACCACCGGACGTCCGGTAACCCACGGACGTCCGCTACGACGGCGACCACTTGTGTAATATATACCCGTTGACTCCCACCCTTTGGAGGTAGCTGTGGTTTAGCTCATTTCTCAGACTTGTGTGGATTTCTCCCACGAGACGGTGCGCCTCTACGGAGAAGATCCACCTCGGATTCAGGACCTCCACATCGGAGAAGATCCTACGGGATTCCAAGACCTCCTCACGGAGAAGACTATCCTTGTATCACCATCGTTGACTATGGATCATGTATCGCACTTTGTATCGTGGATCTAGCGCTTGTGTGATTATCTTCGTGTTGATTTGAGTGTTTCCTCTTGTGTTTTCTCCGCCTTCCTCCTTGTATTCCCCGTGTTCATCGTGGGACACTCTCCAAATCGTGAAAGGTCCGCTGATTAGGGTTCCACCCTACATCATCTTGGTATCAAGAGCAAGGTTGATCACGATTTTGGAGCCCCACACACTATTTTTCTAGCTTGTTTTTGTTGTGTTCTTCCCAATTTCGGAAAATCCCCACAAAAAGAGCCCCAAATTTTTTTTTGTGATCTGTTGATTTGGCAAGATTTTGTTGACTTTGTTCCATGGGTTTGCTGTGCCACGTGTCGATCTAGCATTTCCCCACCGTTTCCACCTTTTTCCACCGCAAATCCGACCACGTTCGTCCATTTCTCCACGGATCCCACCAACCGCATCCCAGACCTACCGGACGACCGACGTTTACCGGACGTCCGGCACCCCTCGAGACACCGAACGTCTGCTAAACACCGGACGACCGGCACCCCGATTACAGTAGCTTTTACCGGATTTCCGGCCACTACCGGACGTCCGACCCCATCCGACCGACCGGACGACCGGTAACTTCCGGACGTCCGACAAAACCTGACGACGCTGATTTTGTTCAGTTCCGTTCCACCTTCCGCTACCACCTACCTTCATCCCACCTTCCGCAACCACCATCGCTTACCCGCTCCGAGTTTGGAAAGTGTGTCTCCCTTTGCCTTGGATACATGAGTTGTGGTTTCACCGTTTCCTTGGATGTTTAGGCTACCTTGGGACGGCAAGACTCCGATAACACCACCGCTCAACTTCGGCAAGGACGGTAACATCGACGACACTTCGCTCATTCTACCTTGCAATTGCATTGTCACCCTATGAACCATCTTTGCGTAGCTTTCCCATTGAGACTAGCCATTTGAGTATTGCCGGGCCATGACACTTGTGCACATTAGTGTTAGTCATAGATATTGCATACTACATCATTGTGAGTAACATCACATCATCTTGGTATCTTGCATATCTCCGTGTGACACAAGAGTACTCCACATACACAATAGCTACCTTGATCCGAGAAGCATGCATAAGTACCCAAAGAAAGAGCTCACAAGCTTTTAAGCAAACGAGCCAATCAAAGCAAAAGACAATAGCATCATACGCCTTGCATCAAAAGAGATCATACATCATAGCAACATCATATTGTGCTCAAGCATCAGCACATCATACACTCATAGCATACTTGTGATAGATAGTCGTTATGTTTTGCCTCTTATAGGTCGTGCACAAGTGCGTATCCGCCTATTAAGCAATCGGTTAGCGTCTCTCTAGTGTTGTGCAACACGAGCATTTTCCGTGGTTTACCACATTTTCGCTCACCCTTGGTTGCACAACCACATTTATCTATCCGTGCGTGTGTTCCGTGTGCTACTCTTTGCTAGTGATCTACTTGTTGCATGAGCAAATTGTGAACCATTTTCAACATCATTGAGTCATTTTGACGATTGCATTGAATTTGTGCCACATCCTAACCGAGCTCCTCTCAAAGCTTTACTTGTGTAGGTGTGAGAATCGACACGAAGTGATACCAATAGTGCTATTTTCGGGTTACATTATCGCGTGATCATTGATCCTTTTTCAACCTCGGTTAAGGTACATTGATATTGTCTTCTCCTTTCTCCCACTCACATACTTGCTTGTGATGATGGATAGGCCAAGTTCATCTTCCAACCCGATCTTTGACGATCCTCAAGAAGCGAACAACTACGTCACCAAACTACATCTATTCGGTGTCCAACGAGCTCTACATCAAGAGAGTGAAGCTATGCGTGAATACATTGGTCAAGTCGCCGAGGACGCGCGCCAATTTGAAGCAAGGACGAAAGAACAATTCGACACCATCAACACCAACATGACTACCCAATACAATGAGCTCCGGACATTGATAATCAACCGACGTTCTTCCTCAACATCTTCTCAAAGACGAAGCCGCTCAAGTCGACACACCGACTCCACGCAAGACTCAAGTACACCTACGTCAAACACTCTTCGTCAAGCCGCACGTCAAGCTCGACATGACCATCGGCATCATCTACATGACAAGAGTTCTCAAGAGCTATTCGACGAGCAAGAAAGCCGACGTCGTCAAAACCAAGCTACACTTGAGCAAGCACAAGAACGGCAACGACTACGCCAACAACAACAAGAGGGAGCACGTCAATATCAAGAAGAAGAAGATGCCGCGGCTAACCGCCAAGCACAACAACGTCGAGAAGCTCAAGCTATGGAGGCGCAACGAGCATTACAAGATACACATCGCAATGTGGCCGCCCGCAAACGACACACTCGTCAACAAGAGGATCTCCTTCGTGATGAGGTGCAACATGGACGACATCAAGCAAGAATGCAAGAAGAAGCTCCTCCTCAAGCACGGCATGAGCAACAACACCAACAGGAACATCAACTCCAACAAGAACATCTACGTCACCAAGAGCAACAACCCCAACAAGAACATCTACATCCTCAAGAGCAACACGATATGGCAAACCGCCAAAATCGAGATCGCCCTCCCAATAGGCAAGGAAACAATGACGAGCATCGCTATGGCAAGCTCAAGTTCACCATGCCAAAGTTTTCCGGAAGCATTGATCCCGAAGACTATCTATCATGGGCATTGAAAGTTGACAAGATCTTTCGCCTTCACAACTTCGATGAAGAGAAGAAGATCGCAATGGCATCCCTTGAGTTCCAAGACTATGTTCTCATTTGGTGGGAGCAAATCATAGAGAGAAGAGAAGCAAAAGGCGAACCTCCTATCACCACTTGGGCTCAAATGAAGGAAGTCATGAGAGCACGCTTCGTGCCTACACACTACAATCGTGACTTGTTCAAGAAGCTACAACTCCTCAAGCAAGGTACCAAGTCCGTTGAAGAGTACTACAAGGAGATGGAGATTGCCATGATACGCGCAAACATCACGGAAGATGACGAGCAAACTATGGCGAGATTCTTGAATGGACTCAACCATCCCATCAAGAAGATTGCGGACTTCCAACCATACAACAATCTCCTCGAGCTAGTACACCAAGCAACCAAAGCGGAGCGACAAGTTCAAGAGGACTACAAGTACTCCAAGTTCAACTCCAAGAACTTCGGCTCCTACAACCAAGCTTCAACGACTTCGGCTACTCCTTCTACCTCTACCAAGCCTTCTACAAACTTCGGTGACAAGTCAAGCTACAAGAATGCGACTACATCGAGTCGTCCACCTTCTACCAACAACTTCAAGCCAAGAGCTTCTTCAACTCCAACTCCAACCGAAGACAATAACAAGACGAGCTCCATCAAATGCTTCAAGTGCCAAGGACGAGGCCACAAGTCATTTGAGTGCAAGACCGTTCGCACCATGATCATCAACAACGACGGATCTTATGACTCCATGAGCGATGATGAGATGGAAGCACTTGAGCATGTCGCTATGCATCGCCAAGTCAATGAAGAAGAAGTCAATCAAGTCTTTTGCGACAATGACTCAAGCCCCAACCTTGTTGTCTCCAAAGTCTTGACACTCCAGCATCAACAAGATGACGACCAACAATGTCATATTTTCCATACGAAGGCCGGCATCAATGGACGCTCCGTCAAGGTTATCATCGATGGAGTAAGTTGCCACAACTTGGCAAGCGAAGAGCTATGCGACAAGCTTCATTTGGTCAAGACGAAGCATCCTCACCCCTACAAGGTCCAGTGGCTCAACGACGCCGGAATTCTTCGAGTCTAGCACACCGTGCAAGTCTCTTTCAAGATTGGCGCCTACGAGGACACTCTCGAATGTGATGTGATACCCATGTCCGTGTGCCACCTCATTCTTGGACGTCCATGGCAATATGATCGTGGAGTCACACACAATGGACGGACAAATCACTATCACTTCAAGATGAAGGGCAAGGAATTCGTGCTCCGACCAATGACTCCAAGTCAAGTAGCCGCCGACAAGCTTTTACCTACCACCCATCGTGGAGAGAATGGTGAGAGAGCGAGCCACCAAAAAGTGAGTGAGAGCCACAAGCCAAATATGAGCGACTCCACGATGAGCGACAAGAAGCAACTAGTTCTATTTACCACCAAACGTGAGATGAGAGAAGTGTGTGAGAACCCATCGAGCGTCTTCCACCTTGTGCTTTTATGCAAAGGGGAAGCCAAACCTACTAACACTTCACCACCTCCACCTTTTGTGTTGTCTCAATTGTTGCAGGAATTCTCGGACGTCTTTCTCGATGAGCTACCTCCGGGTCTACCTCCACTTCGCGGGATAGAACACCGCATCGACCTCGTACCCGGTGCACCACTTCCAAACAAGGCTCCCTACCACGTCAACCCCGAGGAAACAAAGGAGATACAACGGCAAGTGCAAAAACTCATCGACAAAGGTCATGTACGTGAAAGCTTAAGCCCTTGTGCCGTTCCCGTTATCCTCGTGCCTAAGAAAGACGGAAGTTTTCGCATGTGTTCCGATTGTCGTCCGATCAATGCTATCACCGTTAGATACCGTCACCCTATTCCACGCTTAGATGACATGCTTGATGAACTATGTGGTGCCACAATTTTTTCCAAAATTGATCTTAAAAGTGGCTACTACCAAATTCGCATTCAAGAGGGTGATGAGTGGAAAACTGCTTTCAAAACCAAGTTCGGGTTATACGAGTGGCTTGTTATGCCAATGGGCTTATCGGAAGCACCCGGCACTTTCGTGCGTCTTATGCACTTTGTTCTTAGACCCTACATAGGTGTCTTTGTCTTGGTTTACTTTGATGACATTCTCATCTTTAGCAAGTCGCTTGAAGAACATGTTGACCATGTCCAACTAGTTTTGCAAGCACTTCGCAAACAACACTTATACGCTAATATGGAGAAATGCACTTTTGGCGTTGACAAGGTTGTCTTTCTAGGATTTGTCGTGTCTTCTCAAGGTGTTCACGTTGATGAAACTAAAATTGAAGCAATTAAAACTTGGCCTCAACCAAAGAATCTCATGCAAGTGCGTAGTTTCCTTGGTCTAGCCGGTTTCTATCGACGTTTTGTGAAGGACTTTAGCACCATTGCTATGCCTCTACACGCTTTGAGCAAGAAGAACGCACCCTTCATTTGGGGTCCTTCGCAAGACACCGCGTTCAATGAGCTTAAGAGCTTGCTCACGCACACACCACTTCTAGCCCTACCAAACTTTGACAAACCGTTTGAGATTCATTGTGATGCTAGTGGTACCGGCATAGGTGGCGTGCTCATGCAAGAAAAGCGCCCAATTGCGTACTTTAGCGAAAAGCTATCGGGAGCGCAACTTAACTACCCCATCTATGATAAAGAGCTTTATGCCTTGGTGAGAGTTTTACGTGTTTGGGAACACTATCTTAGACCTCATGAATTCATTCTTCATACGGACCATGAGACACTCAAGTATCTCAAAGGTCAAACTAAGTTGAACAAGCGTCATGCTAAATGGAGTGAGTTCATTGAGTCTTTTCCCTATGTCATCAAATACATCAAGGGCAAAGGAAATGTTGTGGCGGACGCGCTTTCCCGCAAATGTATGCTTGTAACACAACTTGAGTTGAATGAGATTGGCTTTGAGCATATTAAAGACTTATATGAGCATGATCCTTTCTTTGCAAATGCTTATGCTAAATGCTTGACTCACACTTCTTGCGAGCATTACTACATCAAGGATGGATATCTTATGAGAGCTAACAAACTTTGCATCCCCGAGTCTTCGCTTCGTTTGCTCCTTTTGCAGGAATCGCATGGAGGAGGACTCATGGGACACTTTGGACGCGACAAGACGTTTGCTACCCTCTCTAAGAACTATTTTTGGCCCAAGATGCTCCGTGACGTCTCACGCCTCACCAACCGATGTTCTACATGCCGCAAAGCTAAGTCCAAAGCTCAATCTTATGGTCTTTACATGCCTCTTCCTATTCCATACCATCCATGGGAAGACATAAGCATGGATTTCATACTTGGCTTGCCTAGGACTCAAAATGGCAAAGATTCCGTGCTTGTCGTGGTCGATAGATTCTCTAAAATGGCTCATTTCATTCCTTGTAACAAGATCGACGATGCTTCACATGTTGCAACTCTCTTTTGTAGGGAGATACTTCGTCTACACGGCGTGCCCAAAACGATCGTGTCGGACCGGGACGTCAAGTTCTTGAGTTACTTTTGGAAAACACTATGTGCCAAGCTCGGAATCAAGCTGCTCTTTTCTTCGGCGTACCATCCACAAACGGACGGCCAAACGGAGGTGACGAACCGCACGCTTTCCACTCTTCTTCGTGTGTTGATCAAGAGGAACATCCGGGAATGGGAGCATTGCTTTCCCATCGCCGAGTTCGCCTACAACCGCGCAAGACACTCCACAACCGGCAAGTCCCCCTTCGAGATCGTCTACGGCTTCAACCCGTTGTCGCCTCTGGACATCCTACCTCTTCCTCTCCAAGAGCGCACGAACATGGACGCAAGGGCACGAGCAACCTATCTCAAGAAGGTGCACGAAGATACAAGGGCAATGATCGAGCGACAAGTCCATCGTCTCGCCAACAAGCGCAACGTCAACAAGGCACCAATGGTGTTCAACCCGGGAGATCTTGTTTGGCTACATATTCGCAAGGACCGTTTCCCGCACGTTCGCAAGTCCAAACTTCTACCCCGCGCCGACGGACCATTCAAGGTGCTCGCACGCTACAACGACAACGCCTACAAGATCGACATCCCACGAGACAAGTACTCCGTGAGCGATACTTTCAACATCAAGGACCTCTCTCCTTTCCATGGTGAGGAAGATTTCGATCCGAGGTTGGATCTTTCCCAAGGGAGGGGAGATGATACGATGTATCCTAGGGTCATCCCCATGGACCCTTCATCGCCTCATGAAGTGCCCAAAGGACCCATGACTAGAGCCCGTGCAAGAGCTTTCGAGACCGAGGTGACTTCGCTCCTCTCTCTACATCTTTCGGATTCACTTGAGACATGGCTTCTACCTTCATCAGGGACTTTGTGCATACTCAGGTGCTTGGACGAAGGCCACGGGACAGCTCTGCACAATGGTCAAGACGACAAGCCCGACGAGTGCACGAGACAAGAAGAAGGATGGATGAAGAGGCTACAGGCACCGGACGTCCGGCCTGCACCGGACGACCGACGACTTCCAGGCACCGGACGACCGGAAGGCACCGGACGTCCGGCCTCTCCCAGACGACCGGACGACCGTAAGCCACCGAACGTCCGTGACAACGACTACAGAAGCTAAATAGCGGAAATCCGAGGATTACCGTACGTCCGGTCCCTCCGGAACCACCGGACGTCCGGTAACCCACGGACGTCCGCTACGACGGGGACCACTTGTGTAATATATACCCGTTGACTCCCACCCTTTGGAGGTAGCTGTGTTTTAGCTCATTTCTCAGACTTGTGTGGATTTCTCCCACGAGACGGTGCGCCTCTACGGAGAAGATCCACCTCGGATTCAGGACCTCCACATCGGAGGAGATCCTACGGGATTCCAAGACCTCCTCACGGAGAAGACTATCCTTGTATCACCATCGTTGACTATGGATCATGTATCGCACTTTGTATTGTGGATCTAGCGCTTGTGTGATTATCTTCGTGTTGATTTGAGCGTTTCCTCTTGTGTTTTCTCCGCCTTCCTCCTTGTATTCCCCGTGTTCATCGTGGGACACTCTCCAAATCGTGAAAGGTCCGCTGATTAGGGTTCCACCCTACATCAACAAGGGACACAAGTTTAACTGGTTCGGGCCACTGTTGTGGTGTAATACCCTAATCCAACGTGGTGTGGTGGATTGCCTTGTAGGTTGATGAAGAACTAGTACATGGATGAACCGCCTCCTGAGGAGAGGTGTTCTTGAGCTCGGGTGAGCTTGTGGGTGTGTAGGTGGTCTCAATGATCCCCCCCTTTCTAAGGTGGTGGGAAGTCCTATTTATAGTGGCTCGGGTCCTCTTCCCAAATATTGAGTGGGAAGGAATCCCACAACGTCCAAATTTGAAGGGGGACAACTAGTACAAGCTATCCAGACAAAAGGTGGTCTTCCCCTGCCAAAGGCTCTGGTGGTGACGCCGCCGTGGGCTTCGCGATGACCTCCGTCCTGCTATCCTACTGGTCATGGTCTTGTTGCATCGATATAGAAACATTTGCTTGATGCCTCGGGAATCTTTGTCTGCACCTTCTCCTTTAGCACCGAAGAGGAAACTGGCACTTCTGCGCCCGCTGGCGCCCGCCTGGCCTTGGTCGTCACTGCTCACGTCACGAGGACTTCGCGAGGTTTCCCTCGCCTTGATATCTCCAATCCTCACGAGCCGGCCTAGTGAGGCCGCCCAGGGGATGCCTTGTGGCATCTACCTCGCTAGGCTTGGCCCCTCGCGAGGGTCTTGAGTGGTCACTGAAGATGTTGGGCCACACCGGGCCGCCTGCTGAGCCACGCCCTAGGCCGCTGGCAGGCAGGTCTGGGTACCCCCGTTCCCAGAACGCCGACAGTAGCCCTCAGGCCCAAGGTGCACTCGGGCTTGGCTTCGAGGCAAAGCCAAGGGCCGAGGGCGGAGCGCCGCGAGCCCCAAAAGCCAGCGGCCTTGACTGACGCATGGCGATTGACGGGACGTGGGCGTCTGCGCTCCCACGCCGCCTCGGCAACTGCACGGCTGACAAAAGGAAAGTGCGTGCCGCTATGCCTTCACTGCCAGCCCTTGCCTTGCTCCAGATCCCCTTTCTTGTTTCCCTCTTCCGCAGAGCTCCAGATCTTCGCTGCTGCCCTTCCAAGCTCGCACTGATGGCTTCGGGCAAGTCGAAGGACACCGCTCCGCCTGCCTGGTACGAGCTGGCCTTGTGGGCGCCAACCTTCATGGAGGCGAACCACACCGCCATGCTCCTGATGACGGCGGAGGACACCAACGAGAAGGGGAAAACTGCCGTCCGAACTACCTCCGCCGCGCCTGAGGACCCCATGAGTACCTTCAATCCCTTCTTTTCGAGTAGTATCGTTGCGGGGCTTGTCCCTCCTTTCTCTGATTTCTTTTTCTCCGTCCTTAGCCACTATAAGCTTCATGCCCTTCATCTTCATCCCAACTCCGTCCTTCTTCTATCCATCTTCGCCTTCTACTCTGAGGCATTCATTGGGGTGATGCCGTCCGTGGCATTGCTTCGCCACTTCTTTTACCTCCGGATCAAGGAGCGCCATTGCTCGGGGTGCGCCAACCTTGTTGCGGCCAACGGGGCCAATGCAATCTCGAGAGCCGGGAAGAAGGCTGAGAACTCTAGGAACAAGTGGGTCTTTATGGACGCCAAGTGCGTCCATCCTCGGTTGGTGCTGCCGGCGACGGTGCTCGAGCCGAGTGATAGGTGGCTCAGCGCGAAGCTCACCGATCCTCGGGCAGAGAAGGTGTTGGAGAAGATGACTGCAGACCTGAAGCCTGATGACCCCGAGGCGGCAAAGCTAATGGGGGCCATGATTGTCAAGGAATTCTTGACATGTCGTGTGGCTCCATTTCAGGTTCGCTCGCGCACCTGTTGACGCTTGGGGATGAGTCAGACAACCTCCGGCTGCGCTACGACGCCCTGTTCGCCGAGCAGCTTGGGGCAGCTCTCCGTTTCCTGGTTGGTGTCGACCTGGGATATCCGCCTGCTTCCCATGTACCCTTCTACCGCCGCCAGGACGGGGCGACGGTAGCGGCCTCCATGCCTACCTTTGACGCGCGCGGGCTCGTGCATGCGGCGCCCCCTGAACCTAAAGTTGCAGCCGCACCGGTCGAGGTGTCTTCAGGAGACTCCAGCGGGGAAGACGACTCGGAGGTAACCGTGGATGGGACTGGAGAGTTCTCTCCTCCACGTAAGACCGAGCTCCTTCACACCTTGCCTAACGATGACAGAGACGATGACCACCCGGTGGAGGAGGTGCCGCCCCCGGCCGGAGCTGACACGAGGTCCAAGCACACCCCCTTGAAGAAGCCGCCTACGAGGGTCCCGACAAAGAACCGGTCAGCGCTGATCCCCCGAGGTAGCGGCTCTGCTTCGGCTCCGCCAGGTGCTGCTGCTGTGCCGTCTGCTACGATCTCGCCCGTCTTGCGGGCCTGTGTTCCTACAGCTCAGGCTGTCGGGCCCTTGGGCTCCATGGTCCTAAAGAGGTCTCGGGGTTTTGTTGCAGTGGACCAGTAAGTACCTTGGCCTGGCTTGGTCTTCGTTCTTGACTCCGTAATTGATTCACAACATTTTGCCCTGTGTTGCTAGGTCAACACCATCGATAAACAAGACGAAGGGAGACACGACCACATTGGAGGTCTAGCGGCTTGGCTCGGCCTCGTCCCCTCTGAGGCAGACGGGTGGTGGAGAAGCTTCTGCTTCTGTTGTGCGGCTGCCGTCGCCAGGCCCAGGGGACCCGCCTCAGCTGGGGGTCACGGCCTTGGTCGAGCAGGCTTCGGGGACCCCCGTCTTCGACTCTGCTGCTGGAGTTGCTAGGGCTCAGGAGGTCTTGGCCGCGCCACAATACCCTACTGTGATCATGCCGCTAGCTCACGGCCCTCTAGCTTCGCCCAGCGTCCTGTAGGAGGCCCTTTCTGCACTGACGCAGCTCCAGGATGACCTTCAAGGTGCCAACCGTCGCCTGGTGGCTGGGTGTCTGGAGCTGGTTTCCGGCTGGCTGAGCTCCAACGCGTCTATCCGGGAGGTGCGGAGCCAGGTCGTGGTGGCCTCTGATGAGGACAAGCGGGCCACCGACCAGGCTGCAGCCGTTCGCGATGCGGCGCTGAAGGACGCTCGGACCGCCCAGGAGCGCTACCAGTCGGTGGAGATCGAGCTGCGAGACTTGCATGGCAAGTGCAAGGCGGACGAGGAGAAGGTGAAGGCCCAGGAAGATGTTGTAGCCAGCCGCAACGCCGAGCTGGAGCAGCTGGCGAAGGAGCTGTCTACGGAGCACAGCCGCGTGGAGGAGCTGAAGTGGGCGACGGAAGCAAAGGAGGCCCAGCTGGAGGACAAGGCGAAGGTCCTGGCCGAGGACCATGCGGCTTTAAAGTCCCTTAAGGAGAGGTACCGCCAGGCGCTGGGGGTACTCTAAGAGAAGGGCTTGGATAAAGCGCTGGCGGCGGCTGATGAAGGCCCTGCCCAGCTACTCCCTTATCTTGTCCTGGTGCTTGAGGATGTCGTCTGCGAGATCGATCCCCTGGCGGAGGAGGAAGCTCACGTGCTTTCTTCTTCTGCCTTGACGCGCGTCCTCAACCACCTGCACCTTCGCGACCCTGATGCCAATCTCGGGGCGCTGCTTGAGCCCGTGGAGGCGAAGTGTTACTAGGCCGCCGCTAAAGCCGTGAAGGACCATGTGGAGTCCTTGCTGAAGAAGTTCCTTATCGTCAATCCCCCTCCCACAGCCGATGGCGCCACCGATACTGCAGCTAAGTCTGTTTCCCCAGGGCATGGCGGTGACGCTGGGGAGGAGGTTCCTCCAGGCAGCGGCGCCCAGGGCTGAAGGAAGGGCCTGCTGGTGGGTGATGACGTTCCTCATTATCTTTGTCTCCCTGTGATATGCATGAGCCTCGTCGAGCTGTTAAAACTTTTGTTTGGTGTTTGAAGAACAACTTGGCTTGTAATAACTTCTAGATATTCGTGCTTCCCTCCTTGTTTATCGTTCTACGTCGGCAGGGCTGACCCCGCGCATACCTCAGCCTCCAGCTGGCTTGTCCAGGTTACTGGGTCAAGACCAGGGAGTGAGGGGCTACGTGGCCAGTTAGGCTCCTGAGTCGCAATGCTCAGGAGTCCCCCTTAACGTGCCAACAATCTCCTGGTAGGAAGTGCCAGGCAGGGCTTTGGTGTTCTACGTCGGCAGGGCCTGGCCCGGCGCGTACCTTAGTCGCCGATGGCCTTGACCAGAAACCAAGACAAGACCAGAGAGTGAGGGGCTACAGGACCAATTAGGCCCTTGGGCCGTGATGCCCAAGGGTTCCCCTTGACGTACGAACAGCCTTGAGGGAAAGGAATGCTGGACTCAGGCCTCGATGTTCTGCGTCGACAGGGCCCGACCCCGCGCGTACCTCAGCCGCCGCTGGCCTTGACCGGAAACCAGGACAAGACAAGGAGTGAGGGGCTACGGGACCAGTTAGGCCCTTGGATCGCGATGCCTAAGGGTCCCCCTTGATGTACGAACAGACACCATACATGTTCTTGCCGGGCTTGCGCTTGGGAGGGTTGCGCGACGACCAGGCCTGAGGGACCTGGTGGGGCGTACGCCAGGCGTAACCTGAATGTAGCCCCCGTGCCCAGCCCCCTCGCGCTACCCTCCCGAGGGGAGTGCAGCGCGGTGGGGCTGGTCCCTGAGCGGAGGGCTCCGTGAGGTTGACGCGGCCGTGAGGTCACCCCCAGTTGTTTATCACCAGCGCGGAGCATGGTGCTACCGCTCTTGCACGGGCATAGCCGCTCCTCGACCGTGTCGTCAGCCAGCGCGGAGCATGGTGCTTCCACTGCACCGTGTGAGGGGACTCCCTACTACGGAGAGCCCCGTGGCGTATTCAGCCCCGCCCGGACACGTGGCTGGCACGGTGGAGCTAGATGAGGTGTATCTGGGCACCCGTGAGTCAGCGCGGGACTCATGAGGCCCTACCTCAAGGCGGGTTGCGCCTGGTCTTGAATGAGAGCGCTTGGGGTGATCCTGCAAGATGGTTAGGCAGCCGGCGCCGGGTGAATCCCTCAAGGTCACCTTATGAGAAGACCGGACACCAACGACCCTAGGAGGTGACGTGAATGGGACCGGCCCGCCAGACAGAGCTCAGCCGTTGGATTTATCGACGCTGCAGGGACAGACCCGAGCATAGACGCCGTGCCTAATCTTCTCATGTGGATGTCCTAAGGAAAGCCATCCGGCGCGCGGCTCCCGCAGTGACGGGGCGCAGGATGTGCATGGCATAGGGGTGAGTGATTCAAATGCAACTGACAGAGATGGTGACACTAGCTTAGGTAAGATGCGAGGGAAATTCACGCCACAAGGACGGACATGTGCGGCCTGGGGATGATGCAGCCCAAGTGGCGCCCCCAACAAGGTGAACAGAGATGCAAAAGGATACACGTCGCAGGGACAGGCCTGTGCGACATGGGAATGATGCAGCTTTAGGGGCGCTCCCAGTTGAACAAAAATCAGAAAATGTCACCTGGCATAGTTGCTGAAGTAGTGTTGGTGTAGCTGAAGATGCTCGACGCAGATGTTGTTCCTTACGTGCCGCCTAGCTCCGGTGCCTCGTGAGGCTCTGCGGTTCCCCAGATCTCACAGAGGGCCGAGTCCAACTCCGCTTGGATCTCCTTATGCCTGGCCTCGCGAGTAGCCAGGACTTCCCTCGTGTGGCGCTAGTGCAGGGTTGCGTGGCTCGGCAAGCCGATGGGCATGTACACATAGATGTGAGGGGGACCCTAGCACTGGCCGACCTGGGAAGGCGAGTAGAGCTCCTGAGATGCGATCCTGTTGAGTATGGGACGTTGACGCAGACGCACAACCCATCTCCTGAGCCTGAGCTGACAGCTACCCTCAGAGGAGCCGGGCGGCACTCGCCCCGCATGGCTCTTGGCTCATGTAGGTCTTCAATGGTATGGCTGATGAACTCCTAAGCGCTTGGTGCCTCACGCCTTGAGTCCTCTGGAGGAAAGTGCGCGGCGAAGCACTCCTCCACACGGTGCCCGAGCACCTCCCTCGTGACATTGGCTAAGTCTGAGGCCCTACAGAGGAGAGCCCCCGAGCCCAGCCCGAGGGGGGCGCCGGGCGTGCCTTCCTATGCGAGAGAGGGAGGCGGCCCCTCCCTTGGCATAGGTCCTGCGGTGCTGCCGCCCTGTGCTGCATCCCCATGGGGCTCCAGGGCGAGCAGCTGCTTCTTCTTCTTGGGGACGACCTCAGGCAGGTAGATGACGTTGTCGCTATCCGGATCCTCGACTGCTGCCTCCTGGTAAGCGCGCTCGAGTGAGCACACTGCGTCCTTCTCCTCATAGGCGATGGTGATGACGTCGCGGCTCCCCGGCATCTTGAGGACGTTGTAGCCATGGTGAGTCACCGCCATAAACTTGGCCAGGGCTGGGTACCCGAGAATGGCGTTGTAAGGGAGATGTATGTGAGCGACATCGAAGTTGATGAGCTCAGTGTGGTACTTGTCACATTTGCCGAAGGTGACAGGTAGGCGGACCCGCCCTACGGGGGTGGTGGAGCCGTCAGTCACTACGGAGAAGGGCTTGGTAGGCAGCAGTTGATCGTAGGGTACTTGGAGGCTGTCGAATGTCTCACTGGACAGGACGTTGAGCCCCGCGCCACCGTCGATGATGGTCTTGGTAACTTGGACATTGTTGATGACAGGTGAACAAAGCATTGGGAGGGCGCCAGCCGTAGCCGTGCACTTGAGCTAGTCTGCTGAACTGAAGGTGATGGGGGTATCTGGACTACCTGAGTGGGCGAGTAGCCTCGAGCTTGGGGAGAGCCACGTTTACTTCACGGGCGAATTGCTTGAAGAGGCACTAAGAAGCCCGGGCATGTGCTCCGCCCAAGATGCATTCAATGGCAGATGGCTCCTGGAAGCCCCCAGCCGCCTCGTCTTGGTCGTCATTTCTCCTTGGTGGTGGCAGAGGTGGAAGGCCGGCCTTGCACTGAGGACGGTCCTCCCGAGGCTGGTCCCTCCAGGCGTCCTCGTGGGGCTGGCCGTGCCAACTGTCCTCCTGAGGCTGATCACGCCACTCCTGGCGGGGGCCGCGGTCGTCCCAACGTCCCCAGGTCCGACTTCCCCCGCGGCCGTAGCCACGGTTGCCACGCTCGGGGCATTGGATGACGCGTCCTTCGTGGAGGGCCCTGAGCTCTTGACAGTCGTGAGTGTTGTAGCTGTGCACGTTATGGAAGGCGCAAAATGCCCGGCCGTTCTTGGGTGGCTCTGGGTAGTTGCAGCCACGCTTCATTTCTAGTTTGGCTGCAAGCACTGCCTCTCCTTTGCGCTTTACGTCCTTGCTCTTGGACTTCTTGTCTTCGGGTTCACCAGCGGGGAGCTCGACGAGGGAGAGGAGCCCCTCCTCGGCTCTGGCGCACTTGGTCGCAAGGTTGAATAGCTCCAGGGATGTGCACAAATCTTCGTGGATGGCGAGCTCCTCCTTCATCTTGACATCGCGGACATCATCTGAGAACGCCAAAATGATGGCCTCATCCGTGACCTTGCGGATCTTGACTCAGACGCTGTTGAAGCACTGGATGAACTTCTGTAGGGTTTCTCATGGTTGTTGCTTGATAAACCGCAGGTCACCTATGGCCGGAGGACAGTCTCGGGTGCCCTGGAAGTTGGCGATGAACTGTTCGCGCATCTCGCTCCATGTGGAGATCGATCCCGCATGCAGGTTCAAAAGCCACGAGCGAGCGCCGTCTTTGAGGGCCATGGGGGACAAGTTCTCCATGATCGTCTCATTGCCGTTGGATGCTTTGATGCTCAGCTCGTAGAGCTGCAGGAACTCTGCAGGGTCGGGGGTGCCGTCGTAGCGTGGAGGCTGGTCGGGCTTGAACTTCCCAGGTCAGTTGACGTGGCGCAGCTCGGGGGCGAGGGCCTTGTAGCCTGCTGTCGACACCGCTGCTTGTTGGGGAGGGGGAACTTGATCTCGGTCCTCGCACGCTACCGCGGCGGGGGGCGCGCTGTCTCGGCGCAGCGGTGGAAGGAGTGCGGGCGCTCCCCCACGGGGCCACTGGATCTCTTGGCAGCTTCCTTCTTCGTGCACTGGCGCCGTGCGTGGTCGGTCACGCCGTAGGGACACGTGCCTTGGGTCTTGGACGACGCCTTGACGCGGGGGTAGTAGTGGAGCTTCATGGGACTCGCCGTCCACATGGGGAGGCGGACGAGGCGGGGAGAGGGATGGCGCTGGAGAGCCCCCAGCGGCGCTGACGAGCTCGGTGATGCGGTCAAGCCATTTTTCGTAGAAGTCGTCGATGGGGCAGTAGCGCAGGAGCTCGCGTGCCATGAGCAACGCAGCCCACGCGTCCGCGGGTCTGTGGCGAGCATGGGATGAAGAGACCGCTGGAGTGATTGACGGGGTAGCGATGCATCCATCACGCCGCACTGAGGGGTGCAGAGACGGAGCTTGCCGATCATGCCACGCCGGGCTGGTGGCGGCGTTGGTGGCAGGCGATGGAGAACGGCGGGGTGGTCGGCCGGCAGGAGCAGTCTGAGCGACGCGGGCAGCAAGGGCAGCCCACTGCTCAGCACAGGCTCTGCGAGCGTCGGCCATGGAACTGCTAGGACGACGGAGCGTTGATCGACGGAAGGGAAGTTTCGGCACACCCCTACCTGGCGCGCCAAATGTCGGATCTAGGGTTCCGGGAAAAGCCTTAAGGTCCAAACTCTAGGGTGCGCACAAAGGTCTCTCCTTCCGCCCTAGCTCATCTACTCAACAACCCTAGGCCTAGGTCGTCAGATCCGAAGAACAAGGAAAACAAGATTTATACTGGTTCGGGCCACCATTATGATCTAATACCTTAATCCAGTGTGGTGTGGTGGATTGCCTTGTAGGATGATGAAGAACTAGTACATGGATGAACTGCCTCCTGAGGAGAGGTATTCTTGAGCTCGGGTGAGCTTGTGGGTGTGTAGGTGGTCTCGATGATCCCCCTTTCTATGGTGGTGGCCAGTCCTATTTATAGTGGCTCGGGTCCTCTTCCCAAATATTGAGCGGGAAGGAATCCCACAACGGCCAACTTTGAAGGGGGACAGCTAGTACAAGCTATCCTGACAAAAGGTGGTTTTCGCCTGCTAAAGGCTCTGGTGGTGACGCCGCCGTGGGCTCCGCGATGACCTCTGTTCTGTTGTCCTGCTGGTCTTGGTCATGTTGCACCGATATGGAAACCTTTGCCTGATGCCTCGGGACTCTTCGTCTGCACCTGCTCCTTTAGCTCCAAAGAGGAAACTGGCACTTTTGCACACGCTGCGCCCGCCTGGCCTTGGTCGTCACTGCTCACGTCACGAGGACGTCGCGGGGTGTCCCTCGCCTTGATATCTACGATCCTCATGAGCCGGCCTAGTGAGGCCGCCCCAGGGGATGCCTTGTGTCGTCCGCCTCGTGAGTCTTGGCCCCTCACAAGGGTCTTGAGTGGTCGCTGAAGATGTTGGGCCACACCAGGCCGCCTGCTGAGCCACGCCCAGGGCCGCAGGCAGGCATGTCTGGGTACCCCCATTCCCAGAACGCCGACAACCGCGGGCTCAATCGTCCATCCTAGGGGACACCAAAGTGTCTTCCCTACGCCCGTCCCCTGCACGAGGAGGTGGGAGTGATACGTCCCAAACGTATCTATAATTTCTGCTTGCTCCATGCATGTTTTGGGCGATATTGCTACGCTTTTGATACACTTTCATACACTTTTGATCATATTTGGAATAACCTATTAACTCAGTGCACCCCAGTGCCAGTTTCTGTTCTCTGCTGTTTTTGTATTTCAGGTTTTCCCATTACTTAAATTGCCAGAAAAATTCCGGGAAAAATATATAAAAGATCAGCGCTCCAGAAGCTTCCGTGCGCCAGAAGGGGGCCAGAGGGGGGCCAGGGGGGCCCCAGGCGCCCTGATGGCACGGCCCCACCCCTGGCCGCGCCGGGGGGCCGCCTGGGCTGCTCCCACCTCCTCTGGTGCCCTACCTGGACTCCTATTTATTCTCCCGTCGCGAAAACCCTGATTCCAGACCCCTTTTTTCAGAAGCTATTCCGATCTCCGCCGCCATCGCCACCAAGTTTCGGGGGACCAGAATTCCTGTGCCGGCATCCTGCCGGGACGAGGAAGTGCCCCCAGATTCATCTCCATCGACGTTGCTTCCTCCCTCCATGATGCGGGAGTAGTTCCTCCTCAGGGCTGAGGTTCCTACCAGTAGCTATGTGGTCAATTCTCTCTCCCATGATGTGATCCTCGTTGTGATCATAGGCTATGTTAATCTAGGGTGATCCCATGATATTTCCCCTTCCTCTATGTATTGGATTGATGTACTCACTTGTCTTTATCTAGTATAATCTCCGAGACCAAGGTGACAGCGGTCTATTGGACATGGATTACAAGAATATTTTCATGAGTGATTTCCTCTTTTGTGTGTTGATTGAAGATTGAGAGTCTCTTGGTGCTTGTCTTTGACTATCCTTGAGATATGTTGTGGTGATTGTGGTACTCTCTTTGGATGGCCGCGGTGACATTGGGAAATCCATAGATTGAGAACTACGAACTTCGAGGTGTGCTTTTGTAGCCCTACATAATTCTTGTCCTCTCTTGACCACAAAGGAATGACCTCCGAGTGCGTCCCCCTTGCATGTTTTATGGGAAATATCATGTGATTCGATTATGTTAATGTTGTTGGGAGTTGCCACTAGTGACAGTATGAAGCCTAGGCCTTGTTTCCACCATTGCAATACCATTTGTGCTCATGTTTACCACTTGTTTGCTTGCTGCACTTTTTATTACAGATTTATATTACTCTGCTTTGTCACTCCTATCATCCATATTGTACCATCTCTTCGCCGAACTAGTGCACCTATACATCTGACAAGTGTATTAGGTGTGTTGGGGACACAAGAGACTTCTTGTATCTTGATTGCAGGGTTGCTTGAAAGGGGTACGTTCAACCTCCACTTCCCTGAGTTCGATAAACCTTGGGTTACTCACTTAAGGGAAATTTGCTGCTGTCCTACAAACCTCTGCTCTTGGAGGCCCGACACTGTCTACAGGAATAGAAGCGTGTAGTAGACATCAAGCTATTTCTGGCGCCGTTGCCGGGGAAGTGAGGTAAGTGAAGGTACCTTCTTTAGATCTTGCAATTAAATCTTTTCGTTTCTTGTTTTTAGTTTCACTAGTTATGTTTATGGAAAACCGCACTCTTAGTTCGCTGCTTGGGGAAGGCCGCTTTACCACACCCGTGGTAGAGAAGTCTCCTCCACCTACTGAATGTATCCCGTTCCAAATGCCACTTGGGATAATTGAAATAATTAGGAATGATTGTTATGATGGGACAGTCAATCCTAGTATTCATTTGTTGAAACTTATGGAACTTTGTGAGTTGTTTAAGATTCCAGGTTTGACAAGAGATGGAGTCATGAGGAAATTATTTGCCTTGTCACTGAAAGGAAAAGCATTGGAATGGTATAGGCTACTAGATGACTCTCACCTGCTGGATTGGGAAGAGATCCAGTCTCTCTTTTACTCCAAGTTTTATCCTCTTCATGAAGTCCATGAGAATAGGAATTATGTTTATAATTTCTATCCTCATGACGGAGAGAGCATAGCTCAAGCTTCGGGGACACTGAAAACGTTAATGCTAAAATGTCCTAACCATGGGCTCCCCAAAGATATGATTATTACTAATTTCTATGCGAGGCTCTCTCGACAGGATAAAGATTTGCTCGATGCTTCCTCTATGGGTTCTTTCACAAACGAAAAGATTGATGTTAAATGGGAACTCCTTGAAAGAATTCAACGCAACACTGAAGATTGGGAGATCGACAAAGGTAAAGAGTCAGGTATAATTTATGAGTATGATTGCATTAAGTCCTTTGTTGAAACTACAAGTTTTAATAAGTTTACTGCTAAGTTTGGGCTTGATTCTCAACTCCTTGTTGATTTCCTCAAATCTTTTGCTTCACATCTTAATATGCCTAAGGAGGATTGGATCAAGCATCATGAACCTTTTAAAGAGATTTGCAAAGAAAATGAAATTGTTCATGATGATTGCAACATGCATGATCCAATTCCTAAAAATGAAGTTTTATATAAGCATGTTAATTTTTGTGGAGTGGATAGACCTTGTGAAAGGCCTATGATTGAAGAAGAGAAGTATTATAAGCAACATAAGCATGAAAGAACAATCACTTGGGTCAAAGATTTAAATGAAATTGCTAGAGAATTGTGTGACCTTTATCCTTTTACTTGTGAACTTTGCTGTGTAGAGGGTCACTTTAATTTTCAATGCATGCACTTTCAAAACATAACTGTTAACCAGTTGTGTGATAACATGATCACCCCTGATCTTTATGATGAGCTTATGTTATTTTTGATGTGTGAAGAGTTATCAGAAAAGACTTCTTAGCTAGATGTTAATGCCATAGGAATAAAAAATACTTTGCAAAATTGCCATCTCTATTGTGTTGTTAATTGCCATAATAATGATTACATAAGTAAGATTAGAAAAGAGGGAGCTTTACCAAAGTATAAAAATGTCTCTTATATTTCTGCTAATAAAATGGAGAGTTTCTCCCAAGTTTCCCCTATTGTTTCTAATGATAAACCAGGATATGTGGAGAAGCTTCATCTCCAACCACTCCCTCCTAAGGTGAAGAAGAAGAAAAAGAAGAGGAGGAGGAAGAGGAGCAAGAAGGAAGAAGAATGGGTATCAACCTGGCCTGAGCATATTCCTCCCATCAACTTTTATCCTAATGGTTGTAAGTTTAAAGAAGAAGGTGAAGTTTATTGCCTTAATTATCATCTTGATGATACGTCCATAGGTACTATTGAAGATGATTTTGATTATGATATGCATGTTACTTATTGTGATTGGGAAAACGATGATAATGCTTCTTATGATCTTGAAAATCTTTTTGGTACCAACTCTGAAAGTGATGATATGGAAAGCTCTAAGCTTGGGGATGATAGGATTGCAAATCCTTTACCCACTAGTGATGTGATAATTGATAATTCTTTTGCTAGTAAGAATAAAGACAACATTTTTACAAATATAGTTGCTAGCAATGATAATGCTCTTCTCTACTATGATGATGTTATAACTCCAATCTATAGTGATTATAAAGGTACGTATGACATAAGGAGAAATTATCCTTATGAGACTTGTCATAATCATGGACGGAATTACTCCCTTGTTGAACACCATCTTCCTAATACACAATTAATCTATAGTGTTCAAGTTGTTTATGATAGTCCTACTCCCACTATTACCAATGAGAAAGATTATGCTTATGTGGAGAGTAAGAGTACCTTTTTGCATGTGGATCATGGTAACAATGCTTTATGTGATGCTTATATTGTTGAGTTTATTCGTGATCCCACTGAAAATTATTATGAGCAGGGAACATATGCTTATAGATATTTCAATAATATCAAGTTCCCTCTCTTTATGTTGAAGGTTTTGAAGCTGCACTTGTTTTGCCTTCCTATGCTAGTTGCTTTATGCTTCAATAATTTATTTTCTTACAAGATTCCCATGCATAGGAAGCATGTTAGGCTTAAATGTGTTTGGTATTTGCTTCTTGATGCTCTCTTTTGTTCTTCAACTCTTATTCCTACGAGAGCATCATTAAAGTCTTATGCCTATCTTCATGGCTATAAAGAAAGAGCTCTAGGGAGACAACCCTTGTTATCTTTGCTTTCAGTTTGTTTTTTCAGTTTTTAGTGGTCTTGATGTTTGTTACTACTGTAGCAACATCATTGTATCTTTATTTTTCAGCTTTGTGCCAAGTTTAGCCTCTGATTGCAAGAAAGTTCAAAAGTTGTGACGTGCTGTCCAGGAAACAGATTCTGTCCTTGGACAGAAAAATTCGAATAAAATCACCAGATCATCTTTTTGATCTGAATTTTTTTGACAGCGTGCTCTATACAATTGGCTTTCGAGCGTCTGTTCTGAGTTTTTTGATTTGAGTTGCAGAAGTGCCCCGAAAAAAGTATTCTACCTGTTGGTCTGTTTTTCACAGATTATGTCCTGTTTTGCCTTTTCTTCGTTTTGCAAACCTTGAGCTTGCTTTTTATTTGCAAAAACCTTTTGGCAATCTTGAGAAACAGTAGCTCTTCAAGATTATCTTTATTTCCAGTAGGGAAAAGTTATTTTATTATGGGTACTAACCTCGCTAATCAGATTATGATGAGTTATGTATGAAGGGAGTTTTCAAGTGTGCGAGGGAAGATGATAAAAGAAGATTCAGGAGTGTCAAACGCTCAAGCTTGGGGATGCCCCCGTGCACCCCAAGAAATATTAAAGAAGACTCAAGCGTCTAAGCTTGGGGATGCCCCATGCATCCCCTTCTCCATCAACAATTATCAGTTCGTCTTTCGTTCCACTATATTTTAATCACTTCAAGTGTTATGTGCTATGCTTGGAGCGTCTTGCTCTTAGTTTCCTTTTTAGTTTTCTTTAGCTTTGCTTGATGTTCATAATAAGTTAGATCCTAGCCTTCATTGTTTGGGATAGAAACACGCTCCACTCCACCGTAGAAGACAACATAGGCTTGCATGCGTATCTTCTTGTGTGTGTTCTTTATCTTTTCATAGCTGCTGTCATGCTTAGCTCTTAGTTTTCATGCTTATCTTTTTAAGAGCTTTTGTTTAGGTTGTTGCTTCTGGAACTCTCTTGAGTTATCATGCTTATCTTGTTAAGAGAGTTGGCTTCTATGGCACCGGTTGATTTGTCTATGATAAAAATGCTATGTGCATTATGGTGCTTAGTAGTTCATGTTTTCTTATGGTTAGTCTCAAATAGCTGGGGGTTCTTAATGTGTTATTGAAGTACCAGCATGATTTGTTTGCCTATGATGTGGTATGGTTTAGTGATATCTTCCTCCAAGAATTTATTTTGATTGACTTGGCATATGCTCACGCATATTTAAGACTGTAAAGAAAGTCTATCAAGCCTTGATGATCTTTAATTTCTGAGTAGTGATATAACTTCCATGCCCGATTCAATGTTGCTTTGTCGCTCTGCATGATTATAGCCATCATTGCTCTCTTAGTTGGTCGCTCCCAGTCTTTTGCTAGCCTTCACCTGTACTAAGCGGACTGACTGCTTGTGCATCCAAAATCCTTGAAACCAGTTATGCCATATGAGTCCACCAAACCTTCCTATATATGGTATTTACTTGCCATTCCTAACGAAGACTTTCTTGTACCATCTCAAAATTATTCAAAAGCATATCTCTTTTGTGCCTCTATTTTAGCTCATGAGGAAGTAGTAGTTAATTCATGATCTTTTTAAGTTGGACAAGTTTTACCCCGGGATTGCATGTCTAATCTGCAAACCCCTAATACGAGGAGGAACTGGCATGAGTGCGCCCGGCTCATAAAAGATAATACAACAAACAAACCCTCCTTCACGCTTTGTTCATGAGAAATCAGAAAACTTTTGGCATTGATAAACAAAGGAGATTAAGGAGATGTGATCGTCCCCGTGCGGGAGCCGTTCCTCGAAACTTGTCCAGTTCGAGAAGTGATTGGGTTGTCTACTAACATTCGTTGACGAAATATGCACCTCCCAAAAGCTTTTTTATCTCTGTTTTTAAAACCACGAGCTCTGGTACTTGTTTAGTCTTTGTTTCCAGCCACGGGTTTTCAACCTTGCCATCAAAATCCACGGTTCGAGAGTCTCCAACTTCTTTCTTCAAAGCACCAACTATTGAGAGCATGATTGTCATTCTGAGTGTAATGTGCATTGTCCCAAAGTACCATTGTCTTCTGCATGATTGTGATATCGCTTATTCTAAAATCATTGTATCTAGTCGTCACTTAAACTTCAGAGGTGCTCTTGCATTTATGTTTTGCTTCACTAAAGGGCGCAAGCGAGGTATCACTTTGTCATGTTTGCACACCATGCTCACTACAAATCTATTGGGTGTTTTAGTATCATATTGTAAACTTTCAGTTCTTTGTGATATTCTCATAAGGTAACTTAATTACTAAAGATTCATTATCTCAATAAGCATTTGTCATGTGATTGTGAAAGACTCTTTGGTAGCATGTCACCACAGAAATTATGCTTGTTATCATTTACCTACTCGAGGACGAGCAGGAATTAAGCTTGGGGATGTTGATACGTCCCAAACGTATCTATAATTTCTGCTTGCTCCATGCATGTTTTGGGTGATATTGCTATGCTTTTGATACACTTTCATACACTTTTGATCATATTTGGACTAACCTATTAACTCAGTGCACCCCAGTGCCAGTTTCTGTTTTCTGCTGTTTTTGTATTTCAGGTTGTCCCATTACTTAAATTGCCAGGAAAATTCCGGGAAAAATATATAAAACATCAGCGCTCCAGAAGCTTCCGTGCGCCAGAAGGGGGGCCAGAGGGGGGCCAGGGGGGCCCCAGGCGCCCTGATGGCGTGGCCCCACCCTTGGCCGCGCCGGGGGGCCGCCTGGGCTGCTCCCACCTCCTCTGGTGCCCTACCTGGACTCCTATTTATTCTCTCCTCGCGAAAACCCTGATTCCAGACCCCTTTTTTCTATAAGCTATTCCGATCTCCGCCGCCATCGCCACCAAGTTTCGGGGGACCAGAATTCTTGTGCCGGCATCCTGCCGGGACGGGGAAGTGCCCCCGGATTCATCTCCATCGACGTTGCTTCCTCCCTCCATGATGCGGGAGTAGTTCCTCCTCGGGGCTGAGGTTCCTACCAGTAGCTATGTGGTCAATTCTCTCTCCCATGATGTGATCTTCGTTGTGATCATAGGCTATGTTAATCTAGGGTGATCCCATGATATTTCCCCTTCCTCTATGTATTGGATTGATGTACTCACTTGTCTTTATCTAATATAATCTCCGAGACCAAGGTGACAACGGTCTATTGGACATGGATTAGAAGAATATTTTCATGAGTGATTTCCTCTTTTGTGTGTTGATTGAAGATTGAGAGTCTCTTGGTGCTTGTCTTTGACTATCCTTGTGATATGTTGTGGTGATTGTGGTACTCTCTTTGGATGGCCGCGGTGACATTGGGAAATCCATAGATTGAGAACTACGAACTTCGAGGTGTGCTTTTGTAGCCCTACATAATTCTCGTCCTCTCTTAACCACAAAGGAATGACCTCCGAGTGCGTCCCCCTTGCATGTTTTATGGGAAATATCATGTGATTCGATTATGTTAATGTTTTTGGGAGTTGCCACTAGTGAAAGTATGAAGCCTAGGCCTTGTTTCCACCATTGCAATACCATTTGTGCTCACGTTTACCACTTGTTTGCTTGCTGCACTTTTTATTACAGATTTATATTACTCTGCTTTGCCACTCCTATCATCCATATTTTACCATCTCTTCGCCGAACTAGTGCACCTATACATCTGACAAGTGTATTAGGTGTGTTGGGGACACAAGAGACTTCTTGTATCTTGATTGCAGGGTTGCTTGAAAGGGGTACGTTCAACCTCCACTTCCCTGAGTTCGATAAACCTTGGGTTACTCACTTAAGGGAAATTTGCTGTTGTCCTACAAACCTCTGCTCTTGGAGGCCCAACACTGTCTACAGGAATAGAAGCGTGTAGTAGACATCAGGGAGCGGGGCGGACGAGAAGGTGCCCGAGGTCGACGCCTCGGCCACCATCAGCCAAGGGGAAGAAGTCCCTATGGCGAACGACGACAGGGAGCCCAGGCAATCCGGGCTCCCACTGAACACCATTCCGGTGGCCAGTACGGCTTGAAAATCAGAAAGACAGCCCCCTACGATAGGGGGAGGAGCATCAACTCCACTGGTGACATCCATTAATCCGGAGGTGCCGAGCACGTTGGAGGAAGCACTGCAAGGTGCTTCCATCATGGCGGAACACAGGGTGCGGTTATGGGAAAGATTAGTCTGCCAAAAGCGGACTGAATGAAGCTTTCAATAGCCTACTGACAGGCTTTGAGGTATGTGACGTAATACTCTAAAAGAACTTTACGTTTTATTTGTATATGATAACAAACTTGAATACAGACAGTAGCCCCTGATGCTTGCTCGATTCTGAAGAGAATCGGACAAAGGATACATATAGTATCAGCTAATAGAACATATTGTGCCATTTATTTGAACAGGCTTCCCTGGTAGCGGCATCTGCCCAGGCCATAGAGGTTTCCGAGCTCAGTCGGAAGCTTCAACTGGCTGACGAAGAACTCGACCACGTTAACAAGAGGTTTGATGAAACACAAGGTATGCGGACTTTCAGAAAATTATTATGTTGAAAGACGATATGTTTAATTTAATAGTATAAACTCATTGTGCGGTGTGATTATGTCGCAGTTGGTGCAGTCGAGGTCGAGACCCTCAGGGGCGCCCTTGCACACGCCAAGAAGGAGGTCGAGCTCAACAAGGTAGCCGCTGACAAAGCGGCTGCCGATCTGGAGGCCGACCAGGCCTCCCGCCGGCAACATGAGTCTCAGGTGGCTGAAGTCGAACAAGAGCTGCGAGATGCTATTCGCAAGTGCGAGGAGCTGGAGCAGAAGACTTCGGATCAAACATCCGAACTCAATAAGGCTATCAATGATGCCAAGGAAGCGCGGATCGAGTCTCGGAGCGCTCGTGAGGAGATCCAACAAGCGCGGCAGATAGCGGCCGGTAAGGCCTTTCTTCTGTAGAGTATCTTTGGAGGTCATAAGTATGTGTCGCTAACGCAATTGTGGACTTCTCCAGGCGTGTTTGCGGATCTCCCAAAGAGCATCTCCGATGCCGCTCAATTCTTTAGAGCCCAGCAGGGGAATACCATGAAGAAGTTGTTCTGGTCGCAATTCCTTGCGCCAGAACATCCAGTGCCTCTGAACGACCAGTTGAAGCAGCCGGTCGAGTTGCATAACATGGTGGGTGCAACCATGAAGGACTTGATAGTCCGGCTCGCCGAGCCAGTCCCGAGTAGCTACTTTGGATTGGTGAAGTGGCTCATCGATGCGAGGCCACGAGTCGACGCTATGAAGCGTTCGGCCTACATAGAGGGTGCCCGGATGGCCTTTGCCCGCGTTAAGATGCACTGGGAAAAGATGTAGGCCACCAAAGTGGCGACCACCGGCCCGCCCGAGGGAAAGGATCATCAGAGGACGGAGAGGTACTTCGATGACGTCCTAGAAGGAGCCCACATTGTAGTGGGCCAGTGCTCAAAGGACGTGGCTTTTGAGTAATTGTAGTCAGGTTGTAAAGACTATGCTTATGAACTGATATGTATATATTTGTGCCTTATATTTCGAGCGACTTTTCCTCATGTGCGGTTGTTTATTATTATATCTGAAAGTTTCCAGTCGTTGGCTTCAGCCCCCATGTAGATACTACAGGATGTTCGGTATTGCCCGTGATCACTCTTTACCCAATGTCTTGGTCCATAAAGGAGGTGGCCGCAAAGCGAACCAGGCAATCGGACTATACGGCTTTATTGCTTTCACTTAGCCATAGGAGCTTGACTTGTGGGGCTAGGTACTAGCCCCTGGTGCATATGCGGCTATCTGGATTATGGTGCCTACTTTACGCGGCTGGGCGAATACCAGCCCCTCATATAGCACAAAGTAGATCGCTAACGATCGTAGTATAACTCTAAGTCGCCGAATCGCCGACCAGCTCTCGCTTATCATGACAGTCCGTTTTTGGCTTTATGTACTGAGGTACTTGACCGGATGAACGAGAAATACAATCGCAGTAGTTCTCCCTTTACTACCTTAGCCGAACAATGCAGAACGTAAGGTGGTAAGCACAGGAGCCGGGCAACCCAACTATAGACCCAATACATGATTCGAAGCTGATGCATATAACACAATATCCGGGACACCGAACAGTTCCCTATAGGTGTTCCGACTTTGAAGTGTGCTAGGCCGAATACAACCCCTGGTATTAAATCCAGATTGATGCACATGTGGCAATCTGAGGTAGGGAGAGAACACATATGGTAATGTAAAACAAAATCCAAAAAATTGGAACCAAACTGCTTCTTTTACACCCTGATTAATACGGCGAGCCGTGTGGTTACGGATAATGCCAACAACATCTTGGACATTTTACATGCCAAAAAAGAAGAAGAGTAATAAAGGGAAAGGTTTACAAAGAGCCTAAAAATTAGCGATTTAAAAATCTCGATGGGGCCCTGCTGCACGTCTGTGCCGTTTCTCCTTTGTGACATGTCCTTGAAGGAGATAGGTTTGATGGCCGCCTATGAGAAAGGAAGGGGAAATATGGAAAAGGATGCCCTACACAACCATAGATAAGGTGGGTTATTTTAATGAACCTTTACTGAAAATATATTTTAGAGTCCGAATATGGTCAAGCCAAACTACGTATTGTTTCTTCGTAGTGTGCCCTCGGCACTGCCCAAGGTATTTTAAGGGCATAGTTGTGTACACGAGGTACGTATTCTACCACCTTGTAAGGCAGCCGGCGGGCGTAACTGCTAATAAAGCTCGGGTTCTTCTGAGTTGCCCCATTGTAATGCCGGCCGGACATGTCTAGCAGTGTCTCTGGTCTTGACAACCGAGGAATTATTCGGCTTGAATATGCCGCCTTGAACTTCGGATGCCAGGGCCGCAGTATCATCCTCTCTATGGAGGGAGCACTCGATGTTTCCATTGACCGTGATGACGCCGCGGGGTTCGGCATTTTAAGCTTCAGGTAAGCATAGTGCAGGACTGCATTAAAGTGGGCGAAGGCCGTTTTTCCGAGTAGTGTGTGGTAGCCACTTCGAAAGGGAACTATGTCAAAGATTAACTCTTCACTTAGAAAATTGTCTGGAGAGCTGAATAATACTTCCAGTGTAAATGAGCCCGTGTGGTGGGCCTCTACGCCGGGTATCACTCCTTTAAAGGTAGTGCTGCTAGCTTGATTCTTGACGGGTATATCCCCATCTTGCGGATAGTATCTTGGTATATCAAGTTGAGACTACTGCCATCGTCCATAAGGACACGAGTAAGATGATATCCGTCGATTATGGGATCGAGTACTAGGGCCTCTGAACCTCCATGATGGATACTGGTTGGGTGATCCCTACGATCGAATGTGATCGGACAAGCCGCCATGGGTTGAACTTGGGGGCGACGGGCTCTACGGCGTAAACGTCCCTTAGTGCGCGCTTGCGCTCCCTCTTGGGGGTATGAGTGGCGTAGATCATATACACCAATTTTACCTCAGGGGGAAATTGCTTATGTCCCCAGTATTCGGCGGGTGCGGCTCGTCTTCGTCCTCGCTCTAAGGTCATTTCCCCTTATGTTAGGCATTTAACTTGTCGGCCTTCTTGAAGACCCAACAATTTATGTTGGTGTGGTTTGCAGGTTTGTCAGGGGTGCCATGAATCTGGCAAGGTCTCTCTAGTATCTTGTGCAAGATGGATGGACTAACTCTGTTGCCTTTGAATGGCTTCTTCCCATGACCGGACCTGGAGCCACTGAATCTGGCGTTTACTGTCGTGTCATCTGTTTCTCTGTTATTGTTCTGACAATTATTCTTATTGCATCGTGGCTTGCCATTGCCGTCCCTGACTTTGGAAGTGCCGGGGTCACTGGTATTGTTGCTTCTACTAGCTAGCCAGCTGTCTTCACCCACGCAAAAGCGGGTCATGAGTGTAGCAAGGGCTGCCATTGTCTTCGGCTTCTCCTGGCCGTGGTGTCTTGCGAGCCATTCATCTCGGATGCTGTGTTTGAATGCCGCTAAGGCTTCGGCGTCCGTACAGTCGACAATTTGGTTCTTTTTAGTTAAGAACCGATTCCAAAGCTTGTGGACTGACTCCCCGGGTTGCTGTATTATGTGACTTAAATCATCAGCATCCGGTGGCCGGACATAAGTCCCCTGAAAGTTAGCCCAGAAAGCGTCCTCTAAATCTTCCCAGCTTCCAATGGAGTTCTCTGGGAGGTTGTTCAACCAGTGTCGAGATGGCCCTTTCAACTTTAAAGGTAAGTATTTGATGGCGTGGAGGTCGTCTCCACGAGCCATGTTGATGTGAAGAATAAAGTCTTCAATCCATACAGCGGGATCCGTTGTTCCATCATATGCCTCGATGTTTACGGGTTTAAACCCTTCCGGAAATATGTGATCCATCACCACATCGGTAAAGCACAAAGGGTGCGTAGCGCCCCTATATCATGTAACATTGTGACGTAGTCTGGACGGCATATGTGCTCGGTGTTGACTTCGAACTTGATTGTATCTGGTGTGCTTGGCTTGATAGCCACCATCCCGAGTGGGAGCATGATCTTTTGATCCATAGATCGATCTGGCCTGAGCGGCTTTTTCATTCAGGTCCTGACGTAGATCGTACTTATGGCCTTGAGCCGGTGTATCCTTTCCTTTATGGTGGGGAGGTGCGGGCTGGTGTACAGCATTGCTAGCCGCTTTGTCCCATCCATGAGGTGGTCGGTCCGGTTTATCGGCCTGATCGTGCCTCGACTGAATTGGCGCAAGGGCTTCATCGTCGAATTGCGGCAGCAACTTACGCTTGGGATAACTCTTTGTTTATCGCTCACGGTTGTATCTTTCTTCAGCGTCTAGCACTTCATTCCATCTACCGTTGTGCGTGTCCTGTTCGGCTTTAAGCCGCCGCTGCTGCTTTTTTAGGCTCCTTGCCATGGCAATAAGACGTCTCTGTAAGCGTTCTTATTCGAGGGGTTCCTCTGGGATGATGAATTCCTCGTCTTCCAGGCTGACATCCTCTTCGGAGACAGGTAGGTAGTTACTGTCTTCAGAATCATCATGATCGGTTGTCACATCCCTAGTTTAGCACTTGCATTAGGACTAGCTAGAGTGTGCATCATGTTTACTTATCAAATAAACTTGAAATGGGAATGACAGAAACCCCAGCACCCCTCTTCTAACAACTAGGGTTTGATAAAATCTTTTCCAATGTACCCAAAATGCCCTTCAAAAATGTCCATCATTTCTACCTTGGTCTTAAACCTCTGCCAAAAATGGTGCACAACTTTCTAGGACATCTAAGGTCTCTGGATTAAATCATATGGTATTTGCATTTGGGCATTTAAATGCTACAAAATATATTATGTGCCCAAATAATCATAAACTATAATGTCCCATACTGTTCATATTATATATACAGTGGGCATGACTAGTTTTATGAGTTATAAAAATGTTATGGCATTTTTATTAATTAAACAAAGTTGCAAAAGAAATGAAACAGAAAAGAAATAGGAAAAGGGAGAGAGAGAAAGGTTACCTGACGCCCAACCGGCCCACCTGCCGGCCCAGCCCAGCTGCCGCTCCAGCGAGCTGCTTGGCTCGGACAGGCAGGCAGGCAGGTGCTCGACGGCGGCCGCAGCGCGTGCCACGCAGCTGCCCGCCGCCCTGCTTCCTCCCCTCGCTGCCCTGGAGGCTTGGATTGATCGTCCACCTCGCCCCCGACCTCGCAGACACTCTCCACTCTCCCCAGCTCCTCTCCTTCGCCCTCCCCGCACCATGGCCGACGCCGCCGTGCTCGCACCGTCGTAGTAGCCGCACCCACCGTCGTCCCTGAGCCCTGTCGTCGTGTCTGTCGTCTCCGCCGTCCTCGACTACATCGAGCAGGCCGAGCCCCGAGCGCTCGCCCGCCCTGGAGACGCCCCCGACCCCTTCTTCCCCAACTCCGGCCGCGGAGATCCCCCTCGCCGTCCTGCTCAGCTCCGACCGCCCCCAAGCTCGCTCCGGCGTCTGCTGCAACCTCTGTGAGCCCAGCTTCGTCCTCCCCCTCTCCGTTGGCTCTCTCCTACCCTAGAACGCACCGCACGTAGCTCACCTGCACGCACCGCCGCGGAGCTCGTCGCCGACGAGGCTCCGGCCATCCAATGGTCCGGCCACCGTGCCTATCAACTTCACTGTCACGCGTAGGTGCTGTAGGACCACTCCACGCACCTCTACGAGCACCGCACCGTCGTTTTCGACTTCGCCGAACTCCGGCAGCCACTGGACTCGTCGCCGGCGTCATCTCCGGCGACCCCGAGGCCAGCCACCATCTCCATTCGATGCGGTTTGCCTCCAGCTACCCGTAGGTGTGCTCCGCCGTCGTTTTGGTAGCCGGAGCACAAAACCCGCACCTCACCGCCGTGTTTGGCCTCGTCGGCGGCTAAACGCCGGCGAGTTGGGCCTGTTTGACCACGGGTTTGACCCCCTGGGTCACTGACATGTGGGCCCTGCCTGCTAGTCAAACCTAGTTTAAGTGTTAATTTAATTCTAATTAGCTAATTAGTTAACTGTGACACTGACCAGTGGGTCCCACTGGTCAGGTCTGACCTGGGCCGCCCTGTTGACTGACTGACGTCAGCATGATGTCATGCTGATGAAGTAAAGGATTTTCTGGGATTTTTAGATTTAAAAATAATTCAGGAAATTCCAGAAAATGCCAAAACTTCAAAAACTCATATAAATTAAACAGTAGCTCAGATGGAAAAGATTTATATATGAAAATTGATCAGAAAAATCCAATCTTTCCAATGGCACTGGTTTCATGCATGTTAGAGCAAGTTAACCTTACTGTATACATTAAAACATGATAATGCACTTAATTAAATTATAGCTAAAGTGCCAATTTGAATCTTTGATTCAAATAGGCTCAAACCCTTCTGGTTATAGTTGCATTAGCCCAAAACACATGCATCTTGCCATGTCATGAGCATGCATCATATTGTTGCATTTGTTTGTTTAATGATTGTATCACTGGTATTCTCCATGTTAGGTCCTGCTCCCGAGGATACTGATGCGTATCCAGCTGAAGAGCAGTACCCGACAACCACTTTATCAGGCAAGCAATCATTGATCATTCCGATACAAACCCATCTTCTCGCTCCTGCTCTCTTTTATTGCATTAAGGCAACAGCGTGTGAACTGCTACTTGCTACGGTAGTTGAACCCTATTCCCTTGCATGTCCTGTCATTGCCACAGTAAATAGTTGAAACCCACTAGCATGTGTAGGAGTTGATTGAGCCATGTGATGTGTGATCCACCATGCTATTTGCTTATGTTGCCTGCTATGCTTAGAGTTGTGTCTAGTCTGGTTCATCTGGGTGATGGATCAGAGTGAAACAATCATATCGATAAAGGGAAAGAAGTGTGGAACACGTTTGGTTAAGGTATCGATGAAAGGCCATGTAGGAGTACGTGGTGGGTTGTTTCATTGGAACCGTACATAGGACCCGAGATCTGTATGTGTGGTTCAAGTTCCAGTTACTACCATGCATTGGGCTCGAAACCAATGGACCCTCTCGGCTTATTAATTACCCTCGATCTCTGTCCAGGAGTTGCAACTAGTTTCTGGTGTTTATAGTTTACTAGAGGTCGTGCACAGCGTTGACCCTCCGGGTGGGTTGTGATGCGACAGGTACGTGGCACGGTGTACCGATTGCCCGTTTGGTGACTCGGGAACCCTGTACACATCGTTTGGGGCTGTGAGCGACACCCCGGCCGGATCTCCCCACGGATGGAACCCCAATAGGCGATAAACCTTGACGAGAGACTTGAATAGTTAGTCAGGTTGTGGCCGACACCCTGCTCGGCTTCCGCTTGAAGGTTGCCGAGTACATGTCGAGTAAACGGCGATAAGTGGTGAAAGCGTGTGTGAAGAGGTACACCCCTGCAGGGTTATCAATCTATTCGAATAGCCGTTGTTCGCGGTACGGACTACTTGGTTACTCTTACAGTTCATAGACAAGTTGATGGATACTACTAAAAGCCTCAAGATAAGTGTGAGTACCGTGGATGTGAAAGCACATTTGCTCCCTGGGTGGTTTTGGTAATTAATGACAACATACTTTGTGGTTGGACTAATGCTTTTATCAAGTATGTTTCAGGAAATTCAATCACATTGGTATGGCAAAAGGACTGGAGAAGTGGACCCCTCAAAATGCTAAGGAAAGCATTGGCAATAGCTCAAGACTCCATTTTTGGTTTAGTGATCCAAGATCACATTGAGTCCATAGGAAAAGCCAATACTATTAAAAGGAGATGAGGTTATGTTGATGATCTGGTTGCTCAAGTGCTTAGTGATACATCTCCTAAACTATCAGCAACATTCACTGCCAAAAACACTCATAAGTAATCTCGGTCCCACCGATTATCCAAACTCAGTCACACCGAGATGAACCACCTCAGCCATAAGCCAAAACCTAGAAAAATCGGATATTCCGATTTTGAAATCGGTTTCACCGAAACATGGGCTGCCAAGCTTCTGTAACCTTCTGTCATCAAATCGGTGTCACCGAGATGATGAAGTCGGTCCCACCGAAACTGGCATGCTCTTGTCTTTACTCAAATCGTACTAACCGAGATGGTATTTTCGGTCCCACCGAAAACCCCAACGTTCACATTATTTGAACTTTCGGTCTCACCGAGTTGTCCACTTCGGTCCCACCGAGATTGCTCAAATATGTGTGTAACAGTTGGATTTTGTGTGGAGGCTATATATACCCCTCCACCCCCTCTTCATTCGTGGAGAGAGCCATCAGAAAGAACTACCACTCCTACCTTACATTTCTGAGAAGAGAACTACCTACCCTTGTGTTGAGATCAAGTTGCTCCACTCCCACCATATGAAACTTGATCTCTAACCTTCCCAAGTTGCTTTCCACTCAATCCTTTCTTCCACCACAGCCAAATCAGTGAGGAGAGTTGAGTGTTGGGGAGATTATCATTTGAAGCACAAGAGAAAGGAGTTCATCATCATCTACAACATCTATTACCTTTTGGAGGGTGGTGCCCCCTAGATTGGTTAGGTGTCGCTTGGGAGCCTCCGTCATCGAGATGTGGAGTTGAACCAAGAAGTTTGTAAGGGCAAGGAGATCGCCTACTTCGTGAAGATCTACCCCGAGTAAGGCTAGCCCTCCGTGGGCGTAGGCCATGATGGAATAGACAAGGTTGCTTCTTCGTGGACCCTTCGTGGGTGGAGCCCTCCGTGGACTCGCGCAGCCGTTACCCTCCGTGGGTTGAAGTCTCCATCAACGTGGATGTACGATAGCACCACCTATCGGAACCACGGGAAAAATCATTGCGTCTCCAAATTGCGTTTGATCCTCTCCACTTCTCTTTACTACTTGTGCAATTTACTTTCCGCTGCCCATACTCTAGAATTGCATGTGTAGTGTGCTACTTGACTTGTGTGTTATGCAAAATCTGCCAAAATCTGTCCTTGATAAAAGACAGAATTTTTATCTTGTCGAGTAGTCTAACCACCCCCCCCCCTCTAGACACTCTCACCTTCTTCGATCCCTCAATTGGTATCAGAGCCTTGGTCTCCATTGCTTTGGTTTACACACCATTGGAGGAAGATGGACGTGTCTACGTTTGGGAGTGTTAGCCATAGAGTGCCTATTCTTAATGGAGTGTCCTATAACTCGTGGAGGTCTGAAATGCTTATTATTTTTAAGACGTACAATTTGTGCAAATATGTTGAGACCCCCTATGTGCCTCCATTTGATCCCTTGCACCCTACCATGGATGAAGAGCTTGATTTGCTTCGTAACCTTAGGACTGTAAATCTTATCATTAGAGGGTTACCCGATAACTTGCTTAAGCTCGTTACAAACTTTGAGTGCGCCTATGCTATGTGGAAGTTCTTGGAAGAACTTTATCCGGACTACTCTTTGAGAGGTCTTGATAAAATTCTATACAAGACTATTGAATTTGATATGATGCACCCCAATGATCCCAACTTTGATAAATGCTTCTTTTAGCTTCGTGATCTTATGAAAAAGAAGGGTGATCCCGATCTTATCAATGTTTTAATTAGAAATGCTCTTGCATTGCATTCCGAAGATTATTATCACATTGACAAAACTAATGCAAGTAGTTATCAAATTGACCCAGGTGTTGATGATGAACAATCTATGGGTCAATATGATGATGAGCATGAGCATGATGGTGATTACTCCGATTCGGACACCGAGCTAGACAAGATCATGAAGAGTCTCAATCTTATGGCAAATCTGAGAGACTACATGTCCGGCGGAAAAGAATGGATTCTTGATAGTGGATGCACCGACCACATGATCGGAGACAAAGACATGTTTCGAGAGCTTGCAAAGAACGATGGTCCACGCAAGTATGTGACTTTTGGAGACAACTCCAAGGGTATGGTACTTGGCCTTGGTAAGGTGGCCATATCTCATGATAGCTCTATTCAAAATGTCATGCTTGTAGAATCTCTTGGATACAATTTACTTTCCGTGTCTAGATTAGCTGACTTTGGATTCAATGTGCTATTCACCAAAGTAGATTGCCAAGTCTTTCGTCGTGACAATCAAAACATGGCGTTTACCGGTATCCGTAGAGGTGATCTATATATTGTTGATTTCACTAAGAAAGCCCAACCTAGAGCTTGTTTCATTGCTAAATCCTCTAAAGGTTGGTTATGGCATAGAAGGCTTGGACATGTTGGTATGCGTAATCTAGACAAGCTGATCAAAGGTGATCATATTCTTGGTGTTAAAGATGTTTTCTTTGACAAAGATAGACTTTGTAGTGCTTGTCAAGCAGGAAAACAAGTAGGTGGAAGTCATCCCGTGAAGAATATCATGACCACAAGGAGACCGCTTGAGCTTCTTCATATGGATCTCTTCGGTCCCAATGCTTACAAAAGCCTTGGTGGTAACTCCTTTGGTCTAGTTATAGTTGATGACTATTCCAGATTTACGTGGGTATTTTTCCTTGATGACAAATCGCAGGTTCAGAGAATCTTCAAGACCTTTGCCAGAAAGGACCAAAATCAATTTGAGGTGAAGATCAAGAAAGTTCGGAGTGACAATGGAACGGAGTTCAAGAACGCCAATGTAGACTCTTTTCTCGATGAGGAAGGGATTCTACATGAGTTCTCGGCTACGTACACTCCTCAACAAAATGGAGTTGTTGAGAGGAAGAACCGAACGCTCATAGAGATGGCGAGAACGATGCTTGATGAATACAAGACACCGAAGCATTTTTGGGGAGAAGCGGTCGAGACAGCTTGTCATGCTATCAACAGGCTTTATCTTCATAAGCTCCTCGGCAAGACATCATACGAGCTCCTCACCGGTAACAAACCCCAAGTGGGATACTTTCGTGTCTTTGGTTCAAAATGCTATATCCTTGATAAGCATCGTCGGTCTAAATTTGCTCCTAAATCTCATGAAGGCTTTCTCCTTGGTTATGGATCAAACTCCCACACCTACCGTGTCTACAATAATTTCACCCGAAAGGTTGAAGAGACGGTAGATGTGAAGTTTGATGAATCTAATGGCTCGCAAGTAGAGCAAATGCCTATTGATGTAGGAGACAAGGACCCATCGGAAGCTATCCAAGATTTATCTATTGGAAAGATCCGTCCCATGGAAGTGAAGGAGAGTACCTCATCTACATATGTGGAGCCTCCTACCTCACGGCGAGATGAACCTCAAGGCAACATGGAGGCCTCCACAAGTGGAACTCACCAAGATGAGGAAGTGCAACAAGAAGATCCACCACAACCTCCTTCTCCACCGCCTCAAGACAACACCAACAACAATGAAGAAGAAGAAGAGGAAGATGAAGATGATGAGGAAGCTCAGCCACAACCTCAACAAAAGCTATCCCGAGTCCGAGCAAGAGTCAAGAAAAATCGTCCCGTGGAACAAATGATGAACGACATCAACTCCGAGAGAATTACTCGCTCTAAAACTCGCTTAGCTAACTTTTGTGAGCATTACTCATTTATCTCTAGCATTGAACCTATGAAGGTAGAAGAAGCACTTGAAGACCCGGATTGGGTGAACGCTATGCACGAAGAACTACACAACTTCGAGAGGAACAAGGTATGTACTTTGGTAGAGAAGCCCAAGGATGATCAAAACATCATTGGAACCAAATGGGTGTTTCGGAACAAGCAAGATGAAGATGGACAAGTCATCCGCAACAAGGCTCGTCTCGTAGCTCAAGGTTACACACAATTCGAAGGTATGGACTATGGTGAGACCTATGCCCCCGTTGCTAGACTTGAGTCCATTCGCATTCTTCTTGCTTATGCCAATCACCATGATATTACTCTCTATCAAATGGATATCAAAAGTGCTTTCCTAAATGGTGAAATTGAGGAGGAAGTATTTGTGAAACAACCTCCCGGATTTGTGAATCCCAAAAAGCCTAATCATGTTTACAAGTTGCACAAAGCTCTTTATGGTCTTAAACAAGCTCCTAGAGCTTGGTACAAATGCTTGACTAGCTTTTGTTCTTGAGAAAGGCTTTGAGATTGGAAAGATAGACTCAACGCTGTTCACAAAAAGGGTTAATGGTGAACTATTTGTGTGCCAAATATATGTGGATGATATTATCTTTGGTTCAACTAACCCTCATTTTAGCAAGAAGTTTGGACAGCTCATGTCGGAGAAGTATGAGATGTCCATGATGAGTGAACTCAAATTCTTCCTTGGGTTGCAAATCAAGCAATCTAAGGAGGGTACCTTTGTCTCACAAACAAAGTACACCAAGGATCTCTTCAAGAAGTTCAACATGCAAGAAAGCAAAGGTATGAGTACCCCCATGCCTACAAGTGGACATAATGACTTGACAAAAGATGGAGAACCCGTTGATCAAAGGGTTTACCGATCTATGATTGGTTCTCTACTATATCTTTGTGCTTCTCGTCCTGACATAATGTTGAGTGTATGCATGTGTGCGCGATATCAAGCAGCCCCTAAAGAATGTCATCTTAAAGCTGTTAAAAGGATAGTGAGATATTTGATACACACACCAAACTTTGGCATTTGGTATCCTAAGAGGGCCTCTTTCGACCTTGTTGGCTATTCCGACTCGGACTATGCCGGTGACAAGGTTGATAGAAAGTCAACTTCGGGTACGTGTCAATTCCTTGGTCGATCCCTTGTATCTTGGTCCTCCAAGAAACAAAAT
Source organism: Secale cereale (assembly GCA_902687465.1). NCBI lineage: Eukaryota > Viridiplantae > Streptophyta > Magnoliopsida > Poales > Poaceae > Secale > Secale cereale. The sequence continues at coordinate 242,357,306 of LR738709.1, forward strand.
TCGGTATCATTATCCATTGCCGAAGCGGAATATATTGCTGCTGGTTCGTGTTGTGCTCAATTGCTATGGATGACACAAACGCTTAAGGATTATGGGATACATGTGAGACATGTTCCCTTGCTTTGTAACAATGAGAGTGCGATTAAAATTGGACACAATCCCGTGCAACACTCTCGAACGAAGCATATTGAAGTTCGTCACCATTTTATTCGTGATCATATTGCCAAGGGTGACATTAATCTTAAGCATGTTCGTACTGACAAACAACTCGCTGATATATTTACAAAACCTCTTGATGAGAAGGTGTTTTTTCGCTTAAGGAGTGAGTTGAACATCATTGATGCTTCAAACTTGGAGTGAGAACTCCATTGATGCATGCAAGGCATGAGCCCTCTTGACTAATCCTTGATATTTCTCTTATGATGGTGATCATATGTCTTGGACACATTTGCCCCCTTGTATTGCATCTAACGCCTTGCAGGTACTTGGATGATCTACATTCCACAAGATTACCACACACTCAAATCATGAGTAATCTTGTCATTGACCAAGTATCTAGCCCTTTGGGATGTTGAGTTCAAGGAACAAAATTCCACATATCCTTTTTGACATCTTATACATCTAGTATTTCACTCTTGTCATCTTGGATATCCTTGAGTATTTCCTTGCTTGCCAAACCCATGTAGGAAGATGAACTACACAAGTGGAAATGGCGCTCCAACTTCACATTCAATGAGCACCTACATCAAGTTTACCTACATGAGCAAAGCAACAACAAGCCCAAGGTATGTTCTTCACATCTTTAAGGAGCTTTGCTCAAAGTCATGAGTACAAGCAGTTTCATAAGATGTGATCACATTGAATGCTTAATCAAAAAATGGCAACCCCATTTTGAGCTTAAATGATGAGTATGACCTATGATCAAATGTCCTCATTTGACTCCTAAGTCGATATACTCAAACATAGGTGACCTTGTCGCCGACCTTTATCTAGATGAAGTACATATGTTTTGGAGTCTTTCTCTTATGTTCTCTCATTGAGTTTTCTTCACACACACAAAAAAAACTTCATCTAGGAATCTTTTTCATTTCTATTCTTATGTTTTTTTGTATATCCTTCTGGCTCTGATCAATTCCCCGAAAATCTTTCACAAATTCATTGCAAATCCTTTGAAACATTCCTTGCAAGTGAGCTGAATTATTTCTGTATTTCCTTGGAATTAAACTCGGCGTCACCGATTTAAATTTTTCGGTCTAACCGAAAAGGATCTAAGTCCCTGACTTTCGGACCCACCGATCCATCTCAATTCGGTGTCACCGATTTATTTCCTCCAGGATATCATCTTCTGCAGCTCCACTCAATGATTCTCTATGCATGTTCCTATCTGCCCTGTTGTGATTCTTAAGGATCCCACTTCTTTCTTTCCATCTTCCTTGACCTTCCTAGTTTTCTGTCCTTTTCGGCACTTGATGTCAAAGGGGGAGAAGACTTAGGGGGAGAAGAGAAGATTTAGGGGGAGAAGAAGAGCTATCTTACCTTAAGGGGGAGAGAATCACATCAAAGCCTTGCCGTGTTTTACATTGGATTCATTCTCATTTGGCATCATTCTTTTGATTTTGCTCTTTCCATCAAACCCCTTGATCTGAGAGAACTCAAAGGGAGAGGAATCTTCACAATTGATATCTTATGGAAAGCAAAATCTCTCAGAGTTCATTGAAAATCTTTTAGTTTCGGAGACATGTTTGCTGATTCAAGCTTGTGCTCAATATGAGACCCTCTTCATACATGTCATCCCTGGCTTGGTACTCTTGATGTTCTTGCAGTTGGTTGAAGAAATACTCTTGTGATATCTAACCTTGTTTTTCCAAGTTTATCTCTTCAGGTACAATGCCAAGGAACCTCAAGGTAAGTATATGCACTTTGCAGAATGTGCATGATGGTGACTTGCTTGTAAATACTTGTTTGCAAAAATCACCATGCACATACGCACTATCACTCACTTCTTTTCATCTGCTCTGATGCATATAGCCAAGCTGCATGTAGCACATCTTGCTTATCTCTCTTGTGTGCTTGTGGTAGTCCAAAACCATAATATATGAAAATCTTGCACACTTGTAGGGGGAGCCTGTGTACAACATGCTTGTCAAAGCTTTCGTGATAATTCTGTCTTTCTTTCAATAAGCTTTGATGTCTTGTTTAGTGTGATTTTAGTGTGTTGCCCTCAATTACCAAAAAGGGGGAGATTGAAAGCACATTTGCTCCCTGGGTGGTTTTGGTAATTAATGACAACATACTTTGTGGTTGGACTAATGTTTTTATCAAGTATGTTTCAGGAAATTCAATCACATTGGTATGGCAAAAGGACTGGAGAAGTGGACCCCTCAAAATGCTAAGGCAAGCATTAGCAATAGCTCAAGACTCCATTTTTGGTTTAGTGATCCAAGATCACATTGAGTCCATAGGAAAAGCCAATACTATTAAAAGGGGATGAGGTTATGTTGATGATCTGGTTGCTCAAGTGCTTAGTGATACATCTCCTAAACTATCAGCAACTTTCACTGCCAAAAACACTCATAAGTAATCTCGGTCCCACCGATTATCCAAACTCAGTCACACCGAGATGAACCACCTCAGCCATAAGCCAAACCCTAGAAAAATCGGATATTCCGATTTTGAAATCAGTTTCACCGAAACATGGGCTCCCAAGCTTCTGTAACCTTCAGTCATCAAATCGGTGTCACCGAGATGATGAAGTCGGTCCCACCGAAACTGGCATGCTCTTGTCTTTACTCAAATCGGACTAACCGAGATGGTATTTTCGGTCCCGCCGAAAACCCCAACGTTCACATTATTTGAACTTTCGGTCTCACCGAGTTGTCCACTTCGGTCCCACCGAGATTGCTCAAATATGTGTGTAACAGTTGGATTTTGTGTGGAGGCTATATATACCCCTCCACCCCCTCTTCATTCGTGGAGAGAGCCATCAGAAAGAACTACCACTCCTACCTTACATTTCTGAGAAGAGAACTACCTACCCTTGTGTTGAGATCAAGTTGCTCCACTCCCACCATATGAAACTTGATCTCTAACCTTCCCAAGTTGCTTTCCACTCAATCCTTTCTTCCACCACAGCCAAATCAGTGAGGAGAATTGAGTGTTGGGGAGATTATCATTTGAAGCACAAGAGAAAGGAGTTCATCATCATCTACAACATCTATTACCTTTTGGAGGGTGGTGCCCCCTAGATTGGTTAGGTGTCGCTTGGGAGCCTCCGTCATCGAGATGTGGAGTTGAACCAAGAAGTTTGTAAGGGCAAGGAGATCGCCTACTTCGTGAAGATCTACCCCGAGTAAGGCTAGCCCTCCGTGGGCGTAGGCCATGATGGAATAGACAAGGTTGCTTCTTCGTGGACCCTTCGTGGGTCGAGCCCTCCGTGAACTCGCGCACCCGTTACCCTCCGTGGGTTGAAGTCTCCATCAACGTGGATGTACGGTAGCACCACCTATCGGAACCACGGGAAAAATCATTGCGTCTCCAAATTGCGTTTGATCCTCTCCACTTCTCTTTACTACTTGTGCAATTTACTTTCCGCTGCCCATACTCTAGAATTGCATGTGTAGTGTGCTACTTGACTTGTGTGTTATGCAAAATCTGCCAAAATCTGTACTTGATAAAAGACAGAATTTTTATCTTGTCGAGTAGTCTAACCACCCCCCCCTCTAGACACTCTCACCTTCTTCGATCCCTCAGGATGGCCCCACCGTAGGATGACGGAAGAGGATCCTCGGTGGTGTATTGTTGTGGTGAGTAGAGGACTCGTCTTCGTAATAACATCTTGCAATCTATTGAGAGTTGTAGTATAGGTTTGCCAAGAGTCAAAGCTGGCATTCTGCTATGAACTCCACTACCCCTTTTGATAATGTTGCATGTATGATAGGTTCCGTGGTAAGACTTGCTGAGTACCTTTGTACTCATGTTTGCTTAATAACTGTTGCAGAGGAGAACCCTGCCCCTGCTGATGGGTTCTACATAGACGTTGACGTCGACGAGTAGCTTGTCACCGAGACGGAGATCTGGAGCTTGTGAAGGGCCTTGTAGATAGTCAGGCTACACCAAGCCTGTTTTATTTTCTAAGTTGTCTGTACTCAGACATGTAGCTTCCGCTTGTGCTTGTATGACTGTATGACTTGAGTGTTGGGTCATGTGACCCCTACCTGTATGGATATGTTATGTATGGCTCTTGGAGCCTCTTAAATAAAGTACTTTGAGTCATAGAGTTCTGTTGTGATGCAATGTTGTATTTGCACATATTGAGCATATTGTGTGTATGGTTGAAATGCTTGGTATGTGTGGGATCCGACACCTAGTCGTTTTCCTTTGGTAGCCTACCTTGCAGGGAAATGCCTCCTAGTGATTCCAATGAGCCTTGGTAGCTTGCTACTGCTCGGAACACGTAGGCTGGCCGACATGTGTCCTTCTTCGTTCCTGTGTCCGTCCCTTAGGAGAAATGTCACGCGTTGTTCCTTTAAGTCCATGTAGCTTGCTACGACTTGGGTTCATACGTTGATGGCCGACACGTTCGTTGCTGGGTCATGGATGCCTGTCTCTGTAATTTAGTGCCACTTTTGGTTTATAACTAGCCATGTCGGCCCGGGTTCTCTGTCATATGGATGCTAGCGACACTGTCATATACGTGTGCCAAAATGCGCAAACGTTCCTGGGCCAGGTAAGGTGGCACCCGTGGGGTTACCGTGCGGGAGACCGCAAAGTGATATGACGTGTTACTGCTAGATCGGTGTGACTTAGGATCGAGGTCCTGACAGCGTTGGCATCAGAGCTGGACTGCCTGTAGGTTTCTCAAGCCAAACTGGTCGATGTTGAGTCTAAAAAAAATCTTAGTTATATGTTGGGGAATTGATTGTGGAAGGGAACGTAAGGCTCTTTTTACTCCTTTACCTTATGCCCTTATGATCTGAGTCAGTCTATTCTTTCTACGGGGATTTAGGACTAGGCCTCTCATCCTTACTAGGTTCACGTGTTACTAATCCGTAGACTCTTAAGATTGTTGGTTTCAAGCCTCAGTTCAGTTTATATCCTTTTAGTGTGATGATTGTTGGACCCGGAACCTTGATATGAAACTGTTGAGTGGTTATGCTATCATTTGTATGATGTCTCAAATCTTTGTTTGAGCATTTACAGTTGTTATGCTGCCCGATTTCTTCCAGAAACACTAATGCCTTTGCATTACTTCGTGTTTCAGATGTCTGGCCGCACCCCTCACCAAGTGGTTCGTTTGACTCGGTGCATTAATTTGCCCGGTCACACGGCCATGCTAGTCCGTGTGCTGACTGAGACCGGTTATCGCTGGTATCCTGAGTACACCGTGGAGGAACAGTACCGGGATTTCAATCAGAGTCAGTATTTCTGCACAGTCCGGATATACCCCTCATATCCCGGAGCTAACGACCCTATCCATTGGTCTTATGGACTCGGGGTTACCATTGAGATGGCAGTACAGGTTGCCGCCTATTCGATGATGACCATTCTCCGGGCTAGGCATGCCCTGTTGCTGAACACTGAGTTCTGTTACATGCCAGCCTCACTTCCCGGAGAGGAAGGCTACTACACTGGTCTGTATATTGATGCTGCTCATGAAGAGCCACTTCTTCAGACTACTATTCAGATGCTGGAGGATAGGGACCGTGAGGTCCGCGCCCTCCGAATGGAGCTGTATAACACTCGAGCCGCCCACTGGACTACTTTGACACGGCTTGCACCTGCTGTGCACGCCGGATGTCTGGACATGCGGGATTTGTACCCCGTGCGGACTCGTTTGCCTGATCGCATGGATTGGCGTGACGTTGGGGGTATTACACCTCCACGTGGGCGTCAGTTACCACCAGCATCGGGACCGAGGCCACATCCATGTTCCTATGGTCTACAGCCTTCGAGTGCTCGCGAGTTTCAAGATCCGTCTGTTCCACTTCCAGGCTACGGTGGTAATCTTTACGAAGTTTACTACGGGAATGTCTGAGCTAAACCGTGGTAGTAGTAGTATTGTAGTAGTTGTATTCCCACAGTCCTGCGCGTCTTGTGGAATATGACTTAGTGTGTACTGAGTTCCGGAGGTGTAGTTAAATAATGTATAGGAGCTTGGAATGCCTCTGATGGGATGTATCGTCTTTCACCGCAGTTGTACTTTAGCCTTGGCTTGTACTAAACTATGTATGGTGTGTATGACCACTGGTGTATATATAGCAGTTTCTATATTACCATGTCGTACGGATGAACATCTCTGCATTCCGTGTCATCCATTACATTATGCACTCCTATGTAAAATTTTGCCATCCTTGTCTAAACCGTTGTTTTGCTTCTTTAGGATGGTCAACACTCGCAACACTCCTGCTGCTCAGGAGCAGGGTGAGGCTAGCGGGGCTAGATATGGGAATCTGCCCCAGCCACCTCTCCTTGGCTGAAGTTATGCTCGAAGCAGAACGGAACAAGAGAGAGACCAACCGTCTGCTGGAACGCATAGAGCAGAACACTGGGTTCCGCCAAAGGAATGACGTGGTGTCAATCAATGATGTTATCAAGATGTGCCCACCGAAGTTCCATCACTCCACTGAACCTCTGGATGCGGATGAATGGCTACGTAGTATCACCCACAAGCTACACTCTGCCCGTGTGGCCGAAGCTGACAAGGTTACCTATGCCGCCTACCATCTTGAGGGCCCTGCCAGTCTTTGGTGGGAGAACTTTGAAGCTATGCATCCTGCTGGCCAAATCACTACTTGGGTTGAGTTCAGTGATGCATTCCATGAACATCACATTCCAGAAGGTCTCATGGATCGCAAGCGGGAGGAATTCTGCATTTCACCCAGGGCCGGTTAACTGTAGATGGCTATAGTCGCGAGTTTGGCAACTTGGCACGCTATGCACCTGAGGAAGTATCCACCGATGCCAAGAAGCAGGCAAGGTTTCGCAAGGGACTCAGCTCTGAACTCCGCCGAGATCTACGTCTGCACGAGTGCACTTCCTTCCAGAAGTTGGTAAACAAGGCTATCAGTGCTGAGACGGGCTAGACCGACTTCGAGGCCACACGCAAGCATACTCGAGACTTTGGTTCCTCATCCGGCTCTGGCTCCCACAAGCGCCGTGTGTGGGTTCCTAACACTGCTCTGCCACCCAAGTACACACCGAGGCCATCCTATGAGGCGCCTCGCCCAACTCAACAGTATGCACCTGCTAAGACCTATGGAGGACCACCTTCCAACTTTGCTCCACGCACTAGCACTGTGACATGCTTCAAGTGTGGAGAACCGGGACACTACATGCGTGAGTGTCCTCAGAACCAACCAGGACAACCTGTTGGCCGTGGTAAGCCAACCGGCAAGGTGAATTATGTCAAGCCAATCCCCATTGCACGTGGTCATGTCAACTATGTCTCTGCTGAGGAAGCTTATGAGGATCCTAACGTCGTCCTTGGTATGCTTCTCGTTAACTGCCATCCGGCATCTGTTCTTTTCGATACTGGAGCATCCCATTCGTTCATATCTGAGAGCTATGCTCGAATGCACAACATGACTTTTTGTGACATGCCTACTTCCATGGTTATTCAAACTCCTGGTTCAAAGTGGCAAACCTCTAGGGTAAGCCATGGAAATGAAATCCTTGTCGATAGACTTGTTTTCCTAGCGTCTCTAATCGCACTCAAGTCCTCGGACATAAACATCATTTTGGGTATGGATTGGATGACAACTCATTACGCCAAGATTGATTGCTATACTAGGACCGTTCAACTTACACACCCATCCAGCAAGATAGTCAATGTCTTGACCCGAATGGCTGAGCGCCAGCTCTACTCTCTTAATGCGAGCCCTCTACCAGAACTCGAAGATATCCCGGTAGTCCGTGACTTCCCGGATGTTTTTCCAGAAGAACTGCCAGGAATTCCACCTGACAGAGATGTCGAGTTCGTGATAGATCTTATTCCAGGAACTGTCCCAATCTCTAGGAGACCTTATAAGGTGGCACCCCTGGAATTAGCTGAGCTTAAGAAACAACTCGATGAGTCCTTGCAAAAAGGTTTCATCCGTCCTAGTTCTTCCCCTTGGGCTTGCCCCCGTCCTCTTCGTCAAGAAGAAGGATGGAACGGAGCGGATGGTTGTAGATTACCGACCTGTCAATCTGGTCACCATAAAGAACAAGTATCCGCTCCCCAGGATCAACGACCTGTATGATCAGCTCACTGGATCCTCAGTCTTCTCTAAGATGGATTTGAGGTTGGGTTATCATCAAATAAAAATCAAGAACGGGGACATTCCTAAAACGGCTTTTGTTACTCGTTATGGCCAATATGAGTACACCGTCATGTCCTTCGGGTTAACCAATGCCCCAGCCACCTTTTCCCGGCTAATGAATTCTATATTCATGGAGTACCTGGATAAATTCGTCGTGGTATACCTCGATGATATACTCATTTACTCCAAGAACAAGGAAGATCATGCCGAGCATTTAAGGCTGGTATTGACGAAACTTCGAGAACACCGCCTTTATGCCAAATTCCCTAAATGTGAATTTTGGTTGCCGGAAGTAACCTATCTAGGTCATGTGATCTCTGGCAAGGGTATTGCTGTCAATCCCAAGCGAGTTCAAGCCGTCCTTGATTGGACTCCCCCTGAATCGGTCAAGCAAGTTAGGAGTTTCCTTGGCTTAGCGAGCTATTGCCGACGCTTCGTCGATAATTTCTCCAAGGTTGCTAAACCTCTAACTGAACTCCTCAAGAAAGATAAAAAATTTGAGTGGACCCCACAATGCGAGTCCAGTTTTCAGGAACTGAAAAGACGCCTGACATCTGCACCTGTACTGGTACCACCAGACTTTTCCAAGGATTTTATAATCTACTGCGACGCCTCACGACAAGGACTAGGTTGCATACTCATGGAAGATCGTCAAGTGATTGCATACGCATCTCGACAGTTGCGTCCACATGAGGATAACTATCCTACTCATGATCTAGAGCTTGCAGCTGTAGTCCATTCACTCAAAACATGGCGACATTACCTCCTTGGTAATCACTGTGAAATCTTCACTGATCATCAAAGTTTGAAGTACATCTTCACCCAACCGGATCTAAATCTCAGGCAAAGATGTTGGGTTGAGTTGCTCACAGATTATGATTTAGGAATCACTTACACCCTTGGGAAGGCCAATGTCATGGCTGATGCACTAAGTCGTAAGTCTTATTGTAACAACTTGATGTTACAACAAGGACAACCACTTCTCCACGAGGAATTTCGTAATCTTAACCTTCACATTGTTCCTCGAGGATTCCTTTCCACCTTGGTGGTGGAACCTACCCTTACGGATCAGGTCATCAAAGCACAGAAGGTTGACCCGGGTATTTCCCGTATTAAGAGGAACATCAAGAAAGGAGTCGCGGGATGTTTCTCAATTGATGATCAAGGAGTTGTATTCTTTAGCAACCGTTTAGTGGTTCCTAAAGTACGAAACCTGAGACGTTTGATCCTTAAGTAGGCTCATGAATCTCCTCTCACAATTCATCCCGGTAGTACCAAAATGTATCAGGACCTACGTCAGAGATTCTAGTGGACTAGGATGAAGAGAGAAATCGCTCAATTCATTGCTAACTGCGACGTTTGTCGTCGAGTCAAAGCAGAGCATCAACGGCCTGCTGGCACCCTTCAACCTTTAGCTATTCCTGAATGGAAATGGGACAAGGTTGGTATGGACTTCATTACCGGGTTTCCCAGGACCAGGAAAGGGAATAATGCTATCTTCGTCGTTATCGACCGCCTCTCTGAAGTAGCTCATTTCCTGCCTGTTCGAGAGAGTATTACCGCTAGCCAGCTAGCAGACTTGTATGTCTCTCGGATAGTATCACTTCATGGTGTGCCGTTGGAGATTAACTCAGACCGTGGAAGTCTTTTCACTTCACGATTTTGGGAAAGTTTCCAGAATGCTATGGGAACTCATCTCTCTTTCAGCACCGCCTTCCATCCCCAGTCAAGTGGTCAAGTGGAACGAGTCAATCAAATTCTGGAAGACATGCTTCGAGCCTCTGTCATCACTTTCGGTATGGATTGGGAGAAGTGTCTTCCATTTGCCGAATTCGCTTATAACAATAGTTATCAAGCCAGCCTGGGTAAAGCCCCCTTCGAAGTTTTATATGGACGAAGGTGTCGAACACCTCTTAACTGGTCAGAAACCGGGGAAAGACAATTCTTTGGCCCGGATATGATCTAGGAAGTAGAAGAGCAAGTTCGCATCATTCGTGAGAAATTGAAAACAGCCCAGTCTCGCCAGAAGAGCCAATATGATAGTCATCATAAGGCTGTGACTTTTGAAGTCGGCGATAAGGCTTACCTTCGGGTTACTCCTCTTAAGGGAACCCATTGCTTCGGTATCAAAGGCTAATTGGCCCCTCGTTACATCGGTCCTTTTCGCATGCTTGCCAAACGAGGAGAAGTTGCCTACCAATTGGAACTACCTCCGCACCTATCCAGAGTTCATGACGTGTTCCACGTTTCTCAACTCAGGCGTTGCTTCTCGGATCCTATCCGCGGAGTGGACCACGAAACGCTTGATCTCCAGGACAATCTCTAATATCGAGAATACCCCGTCCGTATTCTTGATCAAACCGAGCGCACCACTCGACGCCACAATATCATGTTTCTCAAGGTTCAATGGTCACATCATTCCGAGAGTGAAGCTACTTGGGAACGGGAGGATCGTCTTCGACTTGAGTACCCCACCCTCTTTCCGGAGGAACCCGAATCTCGGGACGCGATTCTTTTAAGTGGGGGTGAGTTGTCACATCCCTAGTTTAGCACTTGCATTAGGACTAGCTAGAGTGTGCATCATGTTTACTTATCAAAGAAACTTGAAATCATAATGACAGAAACCCCAGCACCCCTCTTCTAACAACTAGGGTTTGATAAAATCTTTTCCAATGTACCCAAAATGCCCTTCAAAAATGTACATCATTTCTGCCTTGGTCTTAAACCTCTACCAAAAATGTTGCACAACTTTCTAGGACATCTAAGGTCTCTGGATTAAATCATATGGAATTTGCATTTGGGCATTTAAATGCTACAAAATATATTATGTGCCCAAATAATCATAAACTATAATGTCCCATACTGTTCATATTATATACAGTGGGCATGACTAGTTTTATGAGTTATAAAAATGTTCTGGTATTTTTATTAATTAAACAAAGTTGCAAAAGAAATGAAACAGAAAAGAAATAGGAAAAGGGAGAGAGAGAAAGGTTACCTGACGCCCAACCGGCCCACCTGCCGGCCCAGCCCAGCTGCCGCTCCAGCGAGCTGCTTGGCTCGGACAGGCAGGCAGGCAGGTGCTCGACGGCGGCCGCAGCGCGCGCCACGCAGCTGCCCGCCGCCCTGCTTCCTCCCCTCGCCGCCCTGGAGGCTTGGATCGATCGTCCACCTCGCCCCCGACCTCGCAGACACTCTCCACTCTCCCCAGATCCTCTCCTTCGCCCTCCCCGCACCATGGCCGACGCCGCCATGCTCGCACCGTCGTAGTAGCCGCGCCCACCGTCGTCCCTGAGCCCTGTCGTCGTGTCCGTCGTCTCCGCCGTCCTCGACTACATCGAGCAGGCCGAGCCCCGAGCGCTCGCCCGCCCTGGAGACGCCCCCGACCCCTTTTTCCCCAACTCCGGCCGCGGAGATCCCACTCGTCGTCCCGCTCAGCTCCGACCGCCCTCATGCTCGCTCCGGCGTCTGCTGCAACCTCTGTGAGCCCAGCTTCGTCCTCCCCCTCTCCGTTGGCTCTCTCCTACCCTGGAACGCACCGCACGTAGCTCACCTGCACGCACCGCCGTGGAGCTCGTCGCCGACGAGGCTCCGGCCATCCAATGGTCCGGCCACCGTGCCTATCAGCTTCACTGTCACGCATAGGTGCTGTAGGACCACTCAACGCACCTCTACGAGCACCGCACTGTCGTATTCGACTTCGCCGAACTCTGGCAGCCGCTGAACTCGTCGCTGGCGTCATCTCCGGCGACCCCGAGGCCAACCACCATCTCCATTCGATGCGGTTTGCCTCCAGCTACCCGTAGGTGTGCTCCGTCGTCGTTTTGGCAGCCGGAGTACAAAACCCGCACCTCACCGCCGTGTTTGGCCTCGCCGGCGGCTAAACGCCGGCGAGTTGGGCCTGTTTGACCACGGGTTTGACCCCCTGGGTCACTGACATGTGGGCCCCGCCTGCTAGTCAAACCTAGTTTAAGTGTTAATTTAATTCTAATTAGCTAATTAGTTAACTGTGACACTGACCAGTGGGTCCCACTGGTCAGGTTGGACCTGGGCCGCCCTGCTGACTGACTGACGTCAGCATGATGTCATGCTGACGCAGTAAAGGATTTTCTGGGATTTTTAGATTTAAAAATAATTCAGGAAATTCTAGAAAATGCATAAACTTCAAAAAATCATATAAATTCAACAGTAGCTCAGATGGAAAAGATTTATATATGAAAATTGATCAAAAAAATCCAATCTTTCCAATGGCACTGGTTTCATGCATGTTAGAGCAAGTTAACCTTGCTGCATACGTTAAAACATGATAATGCACTTAATTAAATAATAGCTAAAGTGCCAATTTGAATCTTTTATTCAAATAGGCTCAAACCCTTCTGGTTATAGTTGCATTAGCCCAAAACACATGCATCTTGCCATGTCAAGAGCATGCATCATATTGTTGCATTTGTTTGTTTAATGATTGTATCGCCGGTATTCTCCGTGTTAGGTCCTGCTCCCGAGGATACTGCTGCGTATCCAGCTGAAGAGCAGTACCCGACAACCACTTTGTCGGGCAAGCAATCATTGATCATTCCGATACAAACCCATCTTCTCGCTCCTGCTCTCTTTTACTGCATTAAGGCAATAACGTGTGAACTGCTACTTGCTGCGGTAGTTGAACCCTATTCCCTTGCATGACCTGTCATTGCCACAGTAAATAGTTGAAACCCACTAGCATGTGTAGGAGTTGATTGAGCCATGTGATGTGTGATCCACCATGCTATTTGCTTATGTTGCCTGCTATGCTTAGAGTTGTGTCTGGTCTGGTTCATCTGGGTGATGGATCAGAGTGAAACAATCATATCGATAAAGAGAAAGAAGTGTGGAACACGTTTGGTTAAGGTATCGATGAAAGGCCATGTAGGAGTACGTGGTGGGTTGTTTCATTGGAACCGTACATAGGACCCGAGATCTGTATGTGTGGTTCAAGTTCCAGTTACTACCATGCATTGGGCCCGAAACCAATGGACCCTCTCGGCTTATTAATTACCCTCGATCTCTGTCCAGGAGTTGCAACTAGTTTCTGGTGTTTATAGTTTACTGGAGGTCGTGCACAGCGCTGACCCTCGGGGTGGGTTGTGATGCGACAGGTACGTGGCACGGTGTACCGATTGCCCGTTTGGTGACTCGGGAACCCTATACACATCGTTTGGGGCCGTGGGCGACACCCCGGCCGGATCTCCCCACGGATGGAACCCAAATAGGTGATAAACCTGGACGAGATACTTGAGTAGTTAGTCAGGTCGTGGCCGACACCCTCGCTGGGCTTCCGCTTGAAGGTTGCCGAGTACATGTCGAGTAAATGGCGATAAGTGGTGAAAGCGTGTGTGAAGAGGTACACCCCTGCAGGGTTATCAATCTATTCGAATAGCCGTTGTTCGCGGTACGGACTACTTGGTTACTCTTACAGTTCATAGACAAGTTGATGGATACTACTAAAAGCCTCAAGATAAGTGTGAGTACCGTGGATGGCCCCTCCGTAGGATGATGGAAGAGGATCCTCGGTGGTGTATTGTTGTGGTGAGTAGAGGACTCGTGTTCGTAATAACATCTTGCAATCCATTAAGAGTTGTAGTATAGGTTAGCCAAGAGTCAAAGCTGGCATTCTGCTATGAACTCCACTACCCCTTTTGATAATGTTGCATGTATGATAGGTTCTGTGGTAAGACTTGCTGAGTACCTTTGTACTCATGTTTGCTTAATAACTGTTGCAGAGGAGAACCCTGCCCCTGCTGATGGGTTCTACATAGACGTTGACGTCGACGAGTAGCTTGTCACCCAGACAGAGATCTGGAGCTTGTGCAGGGCCTTGTAGATAGTCAGGCTACACCAAGCCTGTTTTATTTTCTAAGTTGTCTGTACTCAGACATGTAGCTTCCGCTTGTGCTTGTATGACTGTATGACTTGAGTGTTGGGTCATGTGACCCCTACCTGTATGGATATGTTATGTATGGCTCTTGGAGCCTCTTAAATAAAGTACTTTGAGTCATAGAGTTCTGTTGTGATGCAATGTTGTATTTGCACATATTGAGCATATTGTGTGTATGGTTGAAATGCTTGGTATGTGTGGGATCCGACACCTAGTTGTTTTCCTTTGGTAGCCTACCTTACAGGGAAATGCCTCCTAGTGATTCCAATGAGCCTTGGTAGCTTCCTGCTGCTCGGAACACGTAGGCTGGCCGGCATGTGTCCTTCTTCGTTCCTGTGTCTGTCCCTTAGGGGAAATGTCACGCGTTGTTCCTTTAAGTCCATGTAGCTTGCTACGACTTGGGTTCATACGTTGATGGCCGACACATTCGTTGCTGGTTCATGGATGCATGTCTCTATAATTTAGTGCCACTTTTGGTTTATAACTAGCCATGTCGGCCCAGGTTCTCTGTCATATGGATGCTAGCGACACTGTCATATACGTGTGCCAAAATGCGCAAACGGACCCGGGCCAGGTAAGGTGGCACCCGTGAGGTTACCGTGCGTGAGGCCGCAAAGTGATATGACTTAGGATCGGGGTCCTGACATCGGTGAGTTGTTCGGGACTGCATTGGCCATCTTCTCGCTCATCCTGCTCAAACGATGGCTCTGCGGGGCCTTCGGTGTCCTCTAGAGTGTCATTGTCTGCGGTGCCGGTATTACTTTCCCTTTCTCGCCGCGATCGTGAGTGGCGCTGCTGGCGCTGACATTTAGGAGGTTCATCAATGAGCTTATCCCGCTCTGGATCTTTATCGCCATTGTCGTCCTTCTCCTTGGGTTTGTCCACCATGTATACGTCATAGGTAGAAGTGGCCATCCATCACTCGGTGACGGGCGGGTTTTGACCTAGATCAGCTTCAATGTCGTGGTCCATCCCGTCGAAGTCTTCGAAAGCGTAGTCTAGTATGTCGGTTAAGTCTTCAATCATGGCTACCAAGTGGGTGGTGGGTGGGAGGCAAAATTCCCTGATCTCAGCCCCCAATTTTAACTGGGCATAGTTCAGCGTTGAATCCTCCGTAATGGAGAGAGATTGCAGCAAGTCCAGCGCCTCATTTAAGAGCAAGAGCTGGATAGGGGTTTAGGGGTCTACGGAACTAGGCTCGGTGATGACCGCTTGATCGAGCCCGGAGGGTGCGGATCCCAAGAGTTCGGAGCTCGTAATTTGAGACGAGTCCATTTTCCCAGCGGCAAGGAGGGTCCTGCTCGATTCTGGGTTTGTGAGCGGTTCAACCGTCGTTGAGTCTCCGTCTAGAATTTCTACGAAGGGGGAGAGTCAGATGAGGTTTATCCTCCCGTCTTCGGACGAAGCGATCTGCTCCGGATCTAGGGCCAGAGCGGTCGTGGGTGTTGACCCTTGGATCGGATCTCATGATAGATCTGAGATGTTTTCATCGTGTAGGCAGGGAGCGACAACCGCGGGTGCGAATCCTTCAAAGATCAAGTCTCCTCGGATGTCGGCAACATAATTCAGACTTCCAAACCTGATCTAATGACTAGGGGCATAGCTGTCAACCTACTCAAGGTGGCCTTCCGAGTTGGCGCGCAGCATGAAGCCGCCGAAGACGAAAAGCTGACCGAGGAGGAAGATCTCCCTGGGGGCGACGCCATTGCTGATGATGAAACGAGCCATTAATCCTTCTATCGACGACACAGCGTAACTCTCAATGAAAGCACCAATGTCGGTTTCAAAACCAGCAGATCACGGGTAGGGGGTCCCAAACTGTGTGTCTGGGGATCGATGGTAACAAGGGACCGGGGACACGATGTTTACCCAGGTCCGGGCCCTCTCTATCGAGGTAATACCCTACTTCCTGCTTGATTGATCTTGTTGAATATAGGGTTACAAGAGTTCATCTACCTCGAGATCGTAATGTCTAAACCCTAGAAGTCTACCCTATGTAACTGTGATTCTGCCTCTACGGACTAAACCCTCCGGTTTATATATGCACCGGAGGGACCAAGTGTTGTACATGATCATCTTGCAGAGGAAGGAAACACTACACCCGGACATTAAACTTGCCATTCTATAGGAGACCTATCCGGATACAGGGGATAATCTTCTGTGGTGATCTGCACGGCCCACCAGTCCGGCCCATAACGAGGAACCAACCACCCGAGGAACCCTTAATCTAGGACTCCCTCACCCCCACTGAAGGCCCTTGGTGGTCCATGAGGTGAGACTTTCTGGGGGTCTAGATCTGAATTCAGGCATGGCCGCCTAGTTAGCCTCACGGGGTTCGGTGATGTAGAACAACTCCTGCTGCCATATCCTAACAGTCTCCACAAAGGCCCCTTTGGGTCAGGTGGTGTTAGGGAGCTTGCTTACCATGGCTCGGCCACATTCCGCATGCTGTCTGTCGACCACCTTCGACTTTAGATTAAAGGTCTTGAGCCATAGGCCGAAGTGTGGGGGACCCGAAAGAAAGCTTCACATATGACTATGAAAGCCGATATGTGAAGGATAGAATTCGGGGCTAGATCATGGAAATCTAGCCCGTAGAAGAACAAGACGCCTCGGACAAAGGGGTGGAGGGGAAATCCAAGCTCCCGAAGAAAGTGAGGGATGAACACGACCCTCTCACCGAGCCCTAGAGTAGGGATCACCGAATTTTATTCAGGAATTTGATGCGCTATGTTTGCGGCGAGATAGCCTGCGGTCCGAAGACTCTTCATGTCTTTCTCCATGACGGTGGAGGCCTCCCATAACCTTTGGAGCCAGATCCAGCCATTGCTCGAGAGGGAGGTTGTTGAGGATATAACTATTTGACATGACCTGCCCAGGAGGGGCCGGGTTACCCCAATGGCGGTTCGTGGGCCAAGCCGAGGAGCATATTGAAAATGGTGGTTCAAGAAGATTAACGTATAAAGGGCCCAAAACCCAGAGTGGCTTAAGGCCCGTGAGTGTAAACCGCCATGTATGTTTTACTTGTACTGTAAGGCATGTAAAGATGAGTTACCGAGATGGACACATTTGTATGAGCTGGCTGGGACTCTGTAAGCCGCAGGGCGTCAACCCGAGTATGTAAGGGGATGACCCGTCAGCGGCTTAGGGCAAGAAACAATAGATAGAAAGCCAGGCTAGCATATTCGCTCCCTAGAAATCGAAATCCTAGCAATACCACCTCAAACTGGATTAGGTTTTACCCTCACCGCAAGGGGCCGAACCAGTATTAACTCCCCGTGTCTTTTGTCCCGTTTTAACCCCTTTAAGCTAACCACGTCGCAATGGCTCCACAACTAAGTCCTTTCCTTAGGACATCTGCCGTGACAACTCCACGACAGTTGGCGCCCATCGTGGGGCCAGCACACGGTGGTTTCGAGTTCTTAAAGGGTAACTTTGAAGGGATCAAAGGATATGCTTTGGGACGGATGACCAAGAGTCGTCGCGGCAAGCTCTACATCAATGATGCAGGCTGGGGTCCCGAGGCCGGCTCAATTGAGTACGGGTACCGGGTCCCCTTTGGCGGAATCCATGTCTCCATCGACAAGATCGGCGAACCGGGCCTTGAGACGGACATCTGCACAGACATCATCGAGACGGCTCATCGTGCGCGACATGCCCGGGTTCAGCCTGCCGTGAGGCGTGCCTTTGTTGGATACATCCACGGGGCTGAAGGCTCTGGATCCTGCGGTGAGATGACCGTTCACTCTGATAGTGAATCGTCCACGGGCGAGACCAATTGAATGTATCAGCTACGGAACGGATGACTTGGAGGCTGGTCCGATGGTAATAGTAATCCGGACCCCCATGCACCGCCGAACAGGGTGGCGATCTTCATGACTGGCACCCAGCCGGCTCTCGGCTCGACAGCCACTACGGCCATAACACTCGGCGCAACAGCGATGACGGCGGCAGGCGCGGGTGGATCAGCATGCCCGCCGGCTCAAGTCTTGACAGGTCTGCTGGAGGCTTTGGCGACTATGATGGGAACAGAGGTAACCCTGAACAATGAGGAGCAGCACACGGTGGATGTGGCTAAACTGCATGAGGAGATAGCACAAGCAAAAGAAGACATGGCGGCGGAGAACGCTAGGATGACTGCAGAACAGGCTGTTTTGGACGCTCAAGCTCAACGAATTCAAGTGGATTCGTACCGGCTCACGGTGGATCAGAATGCTGCCAATGAGGCCTTGAGGAGAAAGCACCGGAGTCGTCTGCCTTTTGTTTATGAGCCAAGGAATCTTTTCAACACAACTGGAGCAGGGACCAGTAACCCATCGGGGATAAACCGAACAACTGAAGCGCCTGGGGTGGAGCACTGGTTTAGCCACGCATGACAGGTTCTCCATACATGAATCACGCCGCACCTCATCACGCAGTGATGCCGGCGGGTCATTATTCCAACCCTATGGATAACATGATTGCAGCAGCAACACGATTGGTGGCTCTGCCAGTCGAGGGCGAGACTACGGTGGCAGTGGAAACCGAAAGGGCCTGGGAGCTTCTTCAGACAGCGCTGGCACAACAGCAGGCTTATTCTTATAGTCGTGATCGGATTCACGTGACCCCTCGTCCAAGTGTCAGTTACAGCAGGCACATTGACTCGCCAACAGTTTCAAGCACAGAGCGGCACTGTAATCAACCTCACGGGCATGACCTGGCGTGCAATGGTGCCAATGCACAGGATCTGGTGGATCAGGGCAGGACACGCCGGGAGGCCGAGCTGGCAGCTCAGGTGGCAGGTCATCAGCCGACGCCATTTTACCTCGCAACTTCACTAGAGACGGGTGGAGCTTCTAGAACTTGGGGCGTGCCATGTTTAACGGCGGCACTGCGGAACGAGCGTTTGCCGAAGAACTTCAAGAGCCCTCGTAAGGTGCCTAACTACACAGCAGATCAACCCCCCAAGGCTTGGGTGGAGAGTTATGAGATGGCTATGGAGATGATGGATGTTAGTGAAGCCGCATATGCTAAGTATTTCACCATGATGCTGGAAGGCACAACCCGTAATTGGTTGAAAGGACTTCCCCCCAACTCCATTGGGTCGTGGGCAGAGCTGAAGGCCAAGTTTATCCGACATTTCAAGGATACATGCAAGCAGCCGATGTCAATTGTGGATTTAGCTTCTTGTGTTCAAGCCAAGGGTGAATCGACGACCAGCTGGGTGCGCCGGGTCTCAACCATTATACATTTTTCAGATAAGATCAACACTGGATCAGCAGTGTGAATGTTGGAGAAGAATTGCCATTTCCTTCCAGTCAAGCAGAAGTTGGGGCGGCTTACACGTCATTGCGATGATATGGGGGGGGGGGGCTTATGGCGGCTCTTGTCAAATATGCCAACTCTGATAGTACCAAGGACCCCGAATCTGAGGCTGAAAGATCGAGAAAGATAAAGAAGAGTACTGATATGAGGGGACGGCAGTTTAACCCGGCCAATCAGAGCGGTGGCGGTAAGCGCAAGGCTGAAGATTTTGTAGCTAACACTACGACACAGGATTTCAACCAGCGTCGTAAGGGGAGGCCGGCTCGGAGATATAACATTGACGAAATAATGAATCAGCCGTGTCCGAAGCATGGAACTGAGGAAAGGCTGTCTACCCATATGTGGAAGGATTGCAGCATTATGAAACACTTCAGGGTGTCTATCCAGCACAACCATGGTCTAGCGGTTCAGGGTCCGGCTCTCATGGTCTGAGTCATGGAGGCGGCGGCTCAAGTCACGGGTTTCAAGGCCAAGGTAATCGAGGCGGTAACAATCAGCAGAACAATCAAGGGAATCAGCAGCAGCAGTCTGGTTATCAGAGTAACCCGAAGCAACTGAGCAGTGGGCAGTACCACGTTTTTACCACAAGTCTGTGCAAACGGGATCAGAAACTTTATAAAAGGCCTGTGAATGTCGTTGAGCCGACTGTTCCCTGTTTTTTGCAATGGTCTGAGCAGCCCATCGTGTGGAGTGATGTCTACTACGCAACCTTCTTCTTGTAGACGTTGTTGGGCCTCCAAGTGCAGAGGTTTGTAGGACAGTAGCAAATTTCCCTCAAGTGGATGACCTAAGGTTTATCAATCCGTGGGAGGCGTAGGATGAAGATGGTCTCTCTCAAACAACCCTGCAACCAAATAACAAAGAGTCTCTTGTGTCCCCAACACACCCAATACAATGGTAAATTGTATAGGTGCACTAGTTCGGCGAAGAGATGGTGATACAAGTGCAATATGGATGGTAGATATAGGTTTTTGTAATAAGAAAATATAAAAACAGCAAGGTAGCAAGTGGTAAACGTGGTCATAAACGGTGTTGCAATGGTAGGAAACAAGGCCTAGGGTTCGTACTTTGACTACTGCAAGTTCTCTCAACAATTACATAACTGGATCATATAACTATCCCTCAACATGCAACAAAGAGTCACTCCAAAGTCACTAATAGCGAAGAACAAACGAGGAGATTATGGTAGGGTACGAAACCACCACAAAGTTATTCTTTCTGATCGATCTATTCAAGAGTCCGTAGTAAAATAACATGAAGCTATTCTTTCCGTTTGATCTATCCTAGAGTTCATACTAGAATAACACCTTAAGACACAAATCAACCAAAACCCTAATTTCACATAGATACTCCATTGTCACCTCAAGTATCTGTGGGCATGATTATACGATATGCATCGCACAATCTCAGATTCATCTATTCAACCAACACAAGAACTTCAAAGAGTGCCCCAAAGTTTGTACCGGAGAGTCAAGACGAAAACGTGTGCCAACCCCTATGCATAAGTTCACAAGCTCACTGAACCCGCAAGTTGATCACCAAAACATACATCAAGTAGATCACGTGATATCCTATTGTCACCACAGATAAGCACATGCAAGACATACATCAAGTGTTCTCAAATCCTTCAAGACTCAATCCGATAAGATAACTTCAAAGGGAAAACTCAATTCATCACAAGAGAGTAGAGGGGGAGAACCATCATAAGATCCAACTATAATAGCAAAGCTCGCGATACATCAAGATCGTGCTATCTCAAGAACACGAGAGAGAGAGAGAGAGAGAGAGAGAGAGAGAGAGAGATCAAACACATAGCTATTGATACATACCCTCAACCCCGAGGGTGAACTACTCCCCCCGTCATGGAGAGCGCCGGGATGATGAAGATGGCCACCGGAGGGGGATTCCCCCCTCCGACAGGGTGCCAGAATGGGTCAAGATTGGTTTTTGGTGGCTTTAGAGGCTTGTAGCGGCGGAACTCCCGATCTAGGTTAATTTATGGAGGTTTCTGTATATATAGGGGGTGTTGGAGTCGGGAGCAAGTAAGGGAGGTCTCTGGGCTGTCCACGAGGTAGGGGGCGCCCCCTTGGGGGCACCCCCTACCCTTGTGGGCAGCCCGTGGATCTTCTGGTCCTCCTCCAGTACTCCCTGGGCTTCTTCTGGTCCAAAAACAGCCTCCGTTGAGTTTCAGGTCAATTGGGCTCCGTTTGGTCCTTTTCGGCGATACTCAAAAACAAGGGAAAACAGCAAGTGGCACTAGGCTCTGGGTTAATAGGTTAGTCCCAAAAATCATATAAAAGTGTATATAAAAGCCCATAAAACATCCTAGAAGTATAATATAATAGCATGGAACAATAAAAAATTATAGATACGTTGGAGACGTATCACGGAGTCGTGAAGATCACCCGCCCCGGGTTGATAATCCTGGTCAGTTGGCTTTAGTGGTGGCACCTCAGGTTGGAGGATATAAGTTTACTAAGGTGCTCATGGATGGAGGCAGGATCATCAATATCCTTTACTATGATACTTTCCGTCATATGGGATTAACTCACAAAAATCTTAAAACATCCAATATTGTTTTCTATGGAGTAGTGCCTGGTAAGTCGGTGTACCCGATGGGCAAAATTGATTTGAAGGTAACCTTTGGGGATGAATATGATGCTAGAACAAAAACTCTAATGTTTGAGGTTGTTAGGATCCACAGCCCGTATCATGCTCTGTTTGGACGGCCGGCTTATGCTAAGTTCATGGCAAGTCGTATTATGTTTATCTGCAGCTTAAGATGTCGGGTCAGAAGGACACCATAACAGTGCATGGGAGTCGCAAGATAGCCTTGGAGTGTGAAGAAGGCGACGCGGCTTGCGCGACCCTTTGTTGAAGTTTAAATCGGCGGATGACACCAAGCTAGTTGACTTTGTTCCTGACGACTCATCTAAGCAGTTCGGCATCAGTGCTAATCTGGATCCGAAATAGGAAAGCGCACTCATCGAGTTCATCCATGAGAACGGGGACATCTTTGCATGGAAACCTTTAGACATGTTGAGTGTACCGAGGGAACTCGCTGAGCACACTCTTAGTATTGATCCGAAGTATAACCCGGTCAGACAGTTTCTTCGCCGTTTTAATGAGAAGAGGCAGAAGGCCATTGGTGAAGAGGTGGCCCGGCTCTTGGAGGTCGGGTTCATCGTTGAAGTTTTTCATCCTGAGTGGTTGGCTCACCCGGTTTAGGTGCTTAAGAAGAATGGCACTTGGCGAATGTGTGTAGACTACACTGACTTAAACAAGGCTTGCCTGCCTGACCCGTTTGCCCTCCCTCGTATTGATCAGATCATTGATGCTACGGCGGGTTGTGAGCGTTTGAGTTTCTTGGATGCTTATTCTGGGTATCATCAGATCAAGATGGCAGTTAAGGACCAGGAGAAGACAGCTTTTATCACTCCGTTTGGAGCATTCTGTTATGTGTCGATGCCTTTCGGGCTCAAGAGAGCCTAGGCCACTTACCAGCGGTGTTTACAGAATTTCCTTCACGGCCAGATCGGGCGTAATGTTCATGCTTATGTGGATGATATTGTGGTTAAGTTCAGAAAGAAGGAGACCCTGATCGATGATTTGAAGGAGACATTTGACAATCTCCGGGTGTACAAGATGATGCTTAACCCGTCCAAGTGTGTTTTCGGTGTACCAGCAGTCAAGCTTTTGGGTTTTTTTGGTTTTCAAGCGAGGCATCGAAGCTAACCCGGAGAAAATCAAAGCTATCACTTCCCTGGCTAGGCCAAAGTGTATTAATGATGTCCAGCGCTTGGCATGAAGGATAGCGGCTTTGAGCGGGTTCATATGCCACCTAGGAGAGAAGGCTATCCCTCTGCATCAGATGATGAAGAAGACAGATGACTTTGTCTGGAGTGAAGCTGCTAATGAGGCGTTTGAGGCACTTAAGAAATAATTGGTTCAGCCGCCGGTTCTTGCTGCTCCCATTGACAAGGAGCCTTTGTTGTTATATGTGGCTACAAATAGCCGGGTTGTCAGTGTGGCCATCGTTGTGGAAAGGAAAGAGGCCTGCAAGGAGTATCCGGTTCAACGGCCGGTTTATTACATCAGCGAGGTACTTATTGAGTCCAAGCAGAGGTATCCGCATTGGCAGAAGCTGGTATACGGGGTCTTCATGGCAAGCCGTGAGCTCAAGCAATATTTCCTGTGTCATCCTATTACTGTGGTGAGTTCTGCTCCCTTAGGGGATATGATCCAAAATAGAGAAGCCACAGGTCGGGTAGCCAAGTGGTCCATTAAGCTTGGACCCCATGGTTTAAAGTATGTGTCTCGTACGGCCATCAAGTCACAAGCGCTCATGGATTTTATCAATGACTGGACAGAATTGCAAATGCCCGAGAAGAAGCCGGATAACACATATTGGACTATTCATTTTGATGGGTCCAGGCAGTTAGAAGGCTCGGGGGCTGGAGTTGTTTTAACTTCCCCGCGAGGTGATAAATTTTCTTATGTTCTCCGGTTAATGTTCCCTTGTACTAATAATGAAGCTGAGTATGAGGCCTTTCTCCATGGTCTTCGGATGTCTAAGGAGATGAACTTGAGCCGGGTGAGATGCTTCGGCGATTCAAATCTGCTAGCCCAGCAGGTTTTTGGCACTTGGGATTCCATGGATCCACTCATGGTGGCTTATCGCTGAGAGGTTGATGCTATTGCGGGTCACTTCAAGGGTTACCAAGTTAAACACATTGATCGAAGGAAGAATGAGGCGGCTGATGCTTTAAGCCGGTTAGGGTCCCAGTGTAAGCCGGTGCCACCTAACACGTTTCTAGATGTTCTGATTAACCCGTTTGTCAAGTTACCTACAGAGGAGGATCTTGTTGTTCCTGATCCGGAGGCACAATTGGTGGCGGCTCTTCATGTTATTCCTAACTGGGCGGTTCCGTATTTGGCTTACATGACCCGGGGGGAGTTGCCTGAGGACGAGATTTTGGCCAGACAAATAACCCGACGGTCTAAGTCAATGACAATTATCAATGGGGAATTGCACCATCACAGTGTTACAGGGGTGTTTCAACATTGCATTTCTCCTGAAGAAGGTCGTGAGATCCTGCGAGAGATGCATGAAGGAGATTATGGTCATCATGCCGGCTCTAAATCTCTGGTGGCCAAGGCTTTTCGTCATGGGTTCTATTGGTTGATGGCTCATGCTGATGCTGAAGACTTGGTCAGCAGATGTGACGGTTGTCAGAAGTTTTCACGACACGCTCATGTTCCGGCTCAAGAATCGAGGATGATTACAATAACTTGGCCATTTGCGACTTGGGGGCTTGATATGGTCGGTCCTTTTAAGAGGTCCAACGATAAGAAAACCCACCTTTTGGTGGCAGTTGATAAATTTACCAAGTGGGTTGAAGCAGAACCGGAGAGCAAGTGTGATGCAGCAACGGCAATTCAATTCATCAAGAAGGTAATTTTCCATTTTGGCTTTCCCCACAGTTTCATAACAGATAATGGCACTAATCTATTGTCACATCCCTAGTTTAGTACTTGCATTAGGACTAGCTAGAGTGTGCATCATGTTTACTTATCAAAGAAACTTGAAATGGGAATGACAGAAACCCCAGCACCCCTCTCCTAACAACTAGGGTTTGATAAAATCTTTTCCAATGTACCCAAAATGCCCTTCAAAAATGTTCATCATTTCTGCCTTGGTCTCAAACCTTTGTCAAAAATGGTGCACAATTTTCTAGGACATCCAAGGTCTCTGGATTAAATCATATGGTATTTGCATTTGGGCATTTAAATGCTATAAAATATTTTAAGTGCTCAAATAATCATAAACTATAATGTTCCATGCTGTTCATATTATATACAGTGGGCATGACAAGTTTTATGAGTTATAAAAATGTTCTGGCATTTTTATTTATTAAACAAAGTTGCAAAAGAAATGAAACAGAAAAGAAATAGGAAAATGGAGAGAGAGAAAGGTTACCTGACGCCCGACCCGGCCCACCTGCCGGCCCAGCCCAGCTGCCGCTCCAGCGAGCTGCTTGGCTCGGCCAGGCAGGCAGGCAGGTGCTCGACGGCGGCCGTAGCGCGCGCCACGCAGCTGCCCACCGCCCTGCTTCCTCCCCTCGCCGCCCTGGAGGCTTGGATCGGTCGTCCACCTCGCCCCCGACCTCGCAGACACTCCCCACTCTCCCCAGCTCCTCTCCTTCGCCCTCCCCGCACCATGGCTGACGCCGCCGTGCTCGCACCGTCGTAGTAGCCGCGCCCACCGTCGTCCCTGAGCCCCGTCGCCGTGTCCGTCATCTCCGCCGTCCTCGACTACTTCGAGCAGGCCGAGCCCCGAGCACTCGCCCGCCCTGGAGACGCCCCCGACCCCTTCTTCCCCAACTCCGGCCACGGAGATCCCCCTCGCCGTCCCGCTCAGCTTCGACCGCCCCCAAGCTCGCTCCGGCGTCTGCTGCAACCCCTGTGAGCCCAGCTTTGTCCTCCCCCTCTCCGTTGGCTCTCTACTACCCTGGAACGCACCGCACGAAGCTCACCTTCACGCACCGCCGCGGAGCTCGTCGCCGACGAGGCTCCGGCCATCCAATGGTCCGGCCACCGTGCTTATCAGCTTCACCGGCACGCGTAGGTGCTGTAGGACCATTCCACGCTCCTCTACGAGCACCGCACCGTCATTTTCGACTTCGCCGAACTCCGGCAGCCGCTGGACTCGTCGCCGGCGTCATCTCTGGCGACCCCGAGGCCAGCCACCACCTCCATTCGATGCGGTTTGCCTCCAGCTACCCGTAGGTGTGCTCCGCCGTCGTTTTGGCAGCCGGAGCACGAAACCCGCACCTCACCGCTGTGTTTGGCCTCGCCGGCGGCTAAACGCCGGCGAGTTGGGCCTGTTTGACCACGGGTTTGACCCCCCTGGGTCACTGACATGTGGGCCCTGCCTGCTAGTCAAACCTAGTTTAGGTGTTAATTTAATTCTAATTAGTTAATTAGTTAACTGTGACACTGACCAGTGGGTCCCACTGGTCAGGTTTGACTTGGGCCACCCTATTGACTGACTGACGTCAGCATGATGTCATGCTGACGCAGTAAATGATTTTCTGGGATTTTTAGATTTAAAAATAATTCAAGAAATTCCAGAAAATGCCTAAACTTCAAAAAATCATATAAATTCAACAGTAGCTCAGATGGAAAAGATTTATATATGAAAAATGATCAAAAAAATCCAATCTTTCCAATGGCACTGGTTTCATGCATGTTTGAGCAAGTTAACCTTGCTGTATACATTAAAACATGATAATGCACTTAATTAAATAATAGCTAAAGTGCCAATTTGAATCTTTGATTCAAATAGGCTCAAACCCTTCTGGTTATAGTTGCATTAGCCCAACACACATGCATCTTGCCATGTCATGAGCATGCATCATATTGTTGCATTTGTTTGTTTAATGATTGTATCGCCGGTATTCTCTGTGTTAGGTCCTGCTCCCGAGGATACTGCTGCGTATCCAGTTGAAGAGCAGTACCCGACAACCACTTTGTCAGGCAAGCAATCATTGATCATTTCGATACAAACCCAATCTTCTCACTCCTGCTCTCTTTTACTGCATTAAGGCAACAGCGTGTGAACTGCTACTTGCTGCGGTAGTTGAACCCCATTCCCTTGCATGACCTGTCATTGCCACAGTAAATAGTTGAAACCCACTAGCATGTGTAGGAGTTGATTGAGCCATGTGATGTGTGATCCACCATGTTATTTGCTTATGTTGCCTGCTATGCTTAGAGTTGTGTCTGGTGTGGTTCATCTAGGTGATGGATCAGAGTGAAACAATCATTTTGATAAAGAGAAAGAAGTGTGGAACACGTTTGGTTAAGGTATCGATGAAAGGCCATGTAGGAGTACGTGGTGGGTTGTTTCATTGGAACCGTACATAGGACCCGAGATCTGTATGTGTGGTTCAAGTTCCAGCTAATACCATGCATTGGGACCGAAACCAATGGACCCTTTCGACTTATTAATTACCCTCGATCTCTGTCCAGGAGTTGCAACTAGTTTCTGGTGTTTATAGTTTACTGGAGGTCGTGCACAATGCTGACCCCCGGGGTGGGTTGTGATGCGACAGGTACGTGGCACGGTGTACCGGTAGCCCGTTTGGTGACTCGGGAACCCTGTACACATCGTTTGGGGCCGTGAGCGACACCCCGGCCGGATCTCCCCACGGATGGAACCCAAATATAGGCGATAAACCTGGACGAGAGACTTGAGTAGTTAGTCAGGTCGTGGCCGACACCCACGCTGGGCTTCCGCTTGAAGGTTGCCGAGTACATGTCGAGTAAACGGCGATAAGTGGTGGGAGCGTGTGTGAAGAAGTACACCCCTACAGGGTTATCAATCTATTCGAATAGCCGTTGTTCACGGTACGGACTACTTGGTTACTCTTACAGTTCATAGACAAGTTGATGGATACTACTAAAAGCCTCAAGATAAGTGTGAGTACCGTGGATGGCCCTTCCGTAGGATGACGGAAGAGGATCCTCGGTCGTGTATTGTTGTGGTGAGTAGGGGACTCGTGTTCGTAATAACATCTTGCAATCCGTTGAGAGTTGTAGTATAGGTTAGCCAAGAGTCAAAGCTGGCTTTCTGCTATGAACTCCACTACCCCCTGTTGATAATGTTGCATGTATGATAGGTTCTGTGGTAAGACTTGGTGAGTACCTTTGTACTCATGTTTGCTTAATAACTGTTGCAGAGGAGAACCCTGCCCCTGCTGATGGGTTCTACATAGATGTTGACGTCGACGAGTAGCTTGACACCCAGACGGAGATCTGGAGCTTGTGAAGGGCCTTGTAGATAGTCAGGCTACACCAAGCCTATTTTATTTTCTAAGTTGTCTGTACTCAGACATGTAGCTTCCGCTTGTGCTTGTATGACTGTATGACTTGAGTGTTGGGTCATGTGACCCCTACCTGTATGGATATGTTATGTATGGCTCTTGGAGCCTCTTAAATAAAGTACTTTGAGTCATAGAGTTCTGTTGTGATGCAATGTTGTATTTGCACATATTGAGCATATTGTGTGTATGGTTGAAATGCTTGGTATGTGTGGGATCCAACACCTAGTTGTTTTCCTTTGGTAGCCTACCTTACAGGGAAATGCCTCCTAGTAATTCCAATGAGCCTTGGTAGCTTGCTACTGCTCGGAACACGTAGGCTAGCCGGCATGTGTCCTTCTTCGTTCCTGTGTCTCTCCCTTAGGGGAAATGTCACGCGTTGTTCCTTTAAGTCCATGTAGCTTGCTACGACTTGGGTTCATACGTTGATGACCGACACGTTCGTTGCTGGGTCATGGATGCCTATCTCTGTAATTTAGTGCCACTTTTGGTTTATAACTAGCCATGTCGGCCCGGGTTCTCTGTCATATGGATGCTAGCGACACTGTCATATACGTGTGCCAAAATGCGCAAACGGTCCCGGGCCAGGTAAGGTGGCACCCGTGGGGTTACCGTGCGTGAGGCCGCAAAGTGATATGACGTGTTACAGCTAGATCGG
This sequence comes from Secale cereale, assembly GCA_902687465.1. Taxonomy (NCBI): domain Eukaryota; kingdom Viridiplantae; phylum Streptophyta; class Magnoliopsida; order Poales; family Poaceae; genus Secale; species Secale cereale. The sequence goes on from LR738709.1 coordinate 242,386,364, forward strand.
TGTGACTTAGGATCGGGGTCCTGACATCTATCCAAGGGTGCTATGAGAGAAAAAAATTCAACTAGAGCATATTTAACTTGATGTCTCCTCTGTGGCTCACCCCCAGTCTAATGGTCAAGCGGAACGAGCTAATCAAGAGATTCTGCGAGGCATCAAGCCTCGGCAAATGGTTCCTTTGAAAAGAACACCGGGCTGTTGGGTGGAGGAGTTACCTTCAGTGTTATGGAGCATCAATACAACACCCAACAGATCTACGGGTTACATACCTTTCTTCATGGTCTATGGAGAAGAGGCGGTTCTTCCTAGTGATATCCGCCATGATTCGCCTCGTGTGGCGGCTTATGTTGAAGCCGATAATGAGAACGCACATCAGGATGCATTGGACTTGTTGGATGAAGAGCGTGATCTTGCGGCAGCTCATTCAGCGATTCATCAACAGGATTTATGACGGTGTCACAGCCGCCGGGTCAAGAGCAGAGCCTTTCAAGAAGGCGACTTAGTACTCCAGCTTATCCAGGATCAAACTGATATGCATAAACTATCACCGCCTTGGTAAGGACCTGTTGTCATCAGCAAGAATCTGCATAACGGCTCATACTATCTGATTGACGTTCGGGAGCACCAGGATTCACGCACATCAGAGGAGGAGACCTGTCGGCCGTGGAATATTGCTCATCTCCGGCCTTACTATACTTGAGCCACCCGCTCTCATGATGTACATAGTTTGATGATGTATATACTAGAAAAAATATAATAAAGTCGGCATCCCTGATATTCGGGGCCTCTATCATTTTCACTTACTCGAAGCTGAGTCTTTTTCATCATCTTACATGTTTACTTAAGAGGCTTGACGCCCAAAATACACAGACCAAAGAGAGTTGGATGCATAGCACAGCTCAAACAAAGGTCCCCGATGAGAACACTTCGTAAGTATGTCACTTGGGGGCTTCCTGTTCAAACATAGGCGTATTCGACCAAAGAGAACATAGCGTTACTACCCTTTTGACCAGGTTATCTTCAAACATAGGCGTATTCAACCAAAGAGGACATAACTTGTGGGTCATCCTACCTATACCCAGCTGCTTCAACTCCATCAAGTCATCCTGATTGACCCGTTGAACTCTTAGCAATCAGTCTTTTACAGCGTATCCGACCAAAGATTTTGAGCTTGCTAAGGTTAAAACGCCGGCTTGTCACGTGAGAGCACGGCTTACAGATAGTCAGGATAGATCCAGGCTCAAAAATACGCCTTCCCTGAAACTTGGATAAATCGGCATGTGATGCAAGATGCAACTCTGACCCCGCGTACTCTAGATAACTCTATCTTTAAAACAAAGACCTGCACTTGTCTAGGTTCAAATGTCGATTGGGTACTGTGAGAGCCGGCTCACAGCAAGCGTGCACCTTCTAGTGGCCAACAAGCTAGTTTCATTAAAGAAGAACCTTTGGCTTGGCGGCCTGCAAAAGCCTCGGATTTTTTATCTCTTCTTCTTTGGTTTTTTGTTATTCTTAGGCTTTCTTTTGCAATATGTTTTTTTTTGCAAATTAGGCCAAGCTGCCTCTACTTATGGCTCATATTTGAAGCATCTCTGAGTCTATGAAACCCGACCTAATGATCGGCTCTAAGCCGCCAAAAGATAATAATCTTATATTTGGAGCGATAGCTCTACAAGATTCTAACTGCATCGAGCTGATAAGCCGGCAGTCTAAACACACACCGCAGGTATGGTTATTTTTCACAATGGTGTTAACATTATAATTAAGCCAGTCCTGGTTATGGACTATCTGTCCCCGGTGGCATCGGTTGCGCATCATGACCTGCCCGGCAGTAAACCGCCAGGGCACTTGTTATCTGTTTTTGTGTAGGATAATGATTAATTTGATATGCATAAGTGATGGCTTCTCGCCCCTCGTTGGTTACCCCAAGTGGAAGGTTTGAGATGCAGTGTAGCAGAAGTTTTCCCTTGGCAAAGTTACCAAGGATTGATTTCCCTTGAGACTCCCAGTTTCAACAAGAAGGTGTCAACTGCTAACGGCGCCAGATATATTAGCAATCAACGTGGACCTGCACACAGATACAAATAACTTTGCTCCCAACGAGTACAGAGAGGTTGTCAATCCCTCCGGCCTTGTAGTTTACAAAGGATCAGTGATAATAGTGATAGGTAATGCTGCAATAGTAAGTAAAAGCGTAAAGTAAATAGCGGATGTGATCAATGATGGTAATATGGACCGGGGTCCCATGATGTTCACTAGTGATGTCTCTCTCCCAAAAGACGATAAAACAGCTATGTGAGGTGAACGAATTACAGCTGGGCAATTGACAGAATTATGTGCGCAAACCAATGCTAACTATGTTACAAGAAAGGTAGAGGTTCAAAGCATGGGCGGTACGCCAAGGCAAGTAGACCGAAATCCATCTGCATCTACTACTAATCATCCACTTTGAGATATCTATCCAGAACATCTCGCTGGTATTAAGTTACGAGTCCCACCCATAGTGTAAACTCAAAGCAACAGACAACTGCATTAAAAGAACTTTGCGTAAAGTAAACAATCCTTGCACCCGCGGGCACAAGCACCGTTGTTTTCCCCCTTGTGGCAACATCACATCCCCTAGACTCATGTTTCTGTCACTCAAGCTAGTCATCGAGGGGCATGAACCCACAATCAAGCATAACGTTCCCTCTTGGAGTCACTACCTACTACTTGGCCAAAGCAATAAATAACAACGGAGAACATGCAAGAATTACTTACGAACATAAATATAAAAGAGGTAGATCAAATATATTACTCAAACACAATCTGAACATAATCTCACAATCCATCGGATCCCAGCAAACTCAACATAGCAACAGCATAAGGATTACATATGTTCCTCGATCATGTAGGGCAGCTCACGAGGACTAATTAGTGAAGCACAAGAACGGGAGGAGAACATCACATAGCTACTGGTCATGGACCCATGGTCCAAGGGAGACTACTCACAACTCATCCGGGAGGCGTCCATGGTGGTGGAGAAGCTCCCGGTGGTGATCCTCCCCTCCGGCAGGGTGCCGGGAAGAGTTCTCCTGGTGCTCCCGATCTTGGAAGCGGCAGCGGTGGCGGAACAGAGATGAGATCGCGAAAAAGGGTTCTCGTCTCGAGGGTTTCGGGACGCGATATAAATATATGCCAAAGGGGGGCATCAGCGGAGGCTCGGGGGGCCCAGGCGCCCCCCCCCCCCCCGGCGCGGCCAGGGGGGCCCACGCCACCAGGGCGCCTGGAGCCCTGGTGGCCCCCCTCCGGCTGTATTTTGGCAGCTGGGAAGCTTCTGGAACGCTGATTTTTTATATAATTTTTCCGGGATTTTTCTGGCAGTTCTCGTAATGGGAAAACCTGAAATACAAAAACAGCAGAAAACAGAAACTGGCACTGGGGTGCACTAAGTTAATAGGTTAGTCCAAATATGATCAAAAGTGTATGGAAGTGTATAAACATCATAGCAATATCACCCAAAAGAGGCATGGAGCAAGCAGAAATTATAGATACGTTTTGGACGTATCAACATCCCCAAGCTTAATTCCTGCTCGTCCTCGAGTAGGTAAATGATAACAAGAATAATTTATGTGGTGACATGCTATTAACCATATAGGACTCTTTATAGTCATATGACAAAAGCTTACTGAGACAATGAATCTGTAGTAATTAAGTTGCCTCATGAGAAAATCACAAAGAACTGAAAGATTTACAACATGGTATTGAAACATCAAATAGATTTGTAATGAGCATGGTGTGCAAATATGATAAAGTGATATCTCGCTTGCCCCCTTTTGTGAAGCAAAACATAAATGCAGGGGCACCTCCAAGGTTGAAGTGATGACTAGATACAATGATTTCAGAATAAACGATATCATAATCATGCAAAAGACAATGCTACTTTGGGACAATGCACATTACACTCAGAATGACAATCATGCTCTCAGTAGTTGGTGTTTTAAAAGAAGGTGGAGACTCTCGAACCATGGCTTTTGTTGGCAAGGTTGAAAATCCGTAGTCGGAAACAAAGACAAAGCATGTACCAGAGCTCTTGGTTTTAAAAACAGAGGTAATAATATTTTCTTCTTCTTAGATCATGCATGTTTCGTCAACGAATGCTAGCAGATAACTCAATTACTTCTTGAGATGGACAAGTTTCGAGGAATGGCTCCCGAATGAGGACGATCACATCCTCTTAATCTCCTTTGTTTATCACTGCCAAAGTTTTCTGATTTCTCATGAACAAAGCGTGAAGGAGGGTTTGTTTGTTATATTAATTTTGAGCCGGGCGCACTCAATGCCAGTTCCTTCTCATGTTATGGGTTTGCACATTATACATGCAATCCCGGGGTGAAGCTTGTCCAACTTAAAAAGATCATGAATTAACTACTACTTCCTCATGGACTTAAAACAGAGGCACAAAATAGGAATGCATTTTTTTTCTTTTTGAATAATTTCGAGATGGTACATGAAAGACTTCGTTAGGAATGGCAGGTAAATACCATGTAGGAATGTATGGTGGACTCATATGGCATAACTGGTTTAAAAGAATTTGGATGCACAAGCAGTCAGTCCGCTTAGTACAGGTGGAGGTTAGCAAAAGACTGGGAGCGACCAACTAAGAGAGCAATGACGGTCATAATCATGCAGAGCGACAAAGCAACATTGAATCAGGCATGGTAGTTATATCGCTACTCAGAAACAAAAGATCATCAAGGCTTGACAGACTTTATTTACAGTCTTAAATATGCGTGAGCATACGCCAAGTCAATCAAAATAAATTCTTGAAGGAAGATATTACTAAACCATACCACATCATAGGCAAACAAATCATGTTGGTACTCCAATAACACATTGGAAACCCCCGAGCTATTTGAGACTAACCATAAGAAAACATGAACTACTAAGCACCATTATGCACGTAGCATCTTTATCATAGACATATCAACCAATGCAACGGAAGCAAACTCTCTTAATAAGATAATCATGATGAATAAAGAGAGTTCAAGCAACCAACTAAACGAAAGCTCTTTAAAAAGATAAGCATGAAAACTAAAAGCTAAGTATGATAGTAGCTATTGAAAGACAAAGAACACACACAGCAAGGATAGACATGAAAATTCTATGTTATGTTCTAGGTAGAAGTGGAGCGTGTTTCTCTCCCACATAAAGAAAGCTGAGTTCCGACTCGTTATGAAAAGCTAAGGAAAATTAAAAAGGAAAACTAAAAGCAAGATGCTCCAAGCATAGCACATAACACATGAAGTGATAAAAATATAGTGGAATGAAAGACGAACTGATAATGTTGATGGAGAAGGGGATGCACGGGGGCATCCCCAAGCTTAGACGCTTGAGTCTCCTTGAATATTTCTTGGGGGTGCATGGGGGCATCCCCAAGCTTGAGCGTTTGACACTCCTGAATCTTTTTATCATCTTCCCTCGCACACTTGAAAACTCCCTTCATACATAACTCATCATAATCTGATTAGCGAGGTTAGTACCCTTAATAAAATAATTGTTCCTTGCTAGAAATAAGGATATTTTTGAAGGTCTACTGTTTCTCAAGATTGCCAAAAGGTTTTTGCAAAGAAAAATCAAGCTTAAGGTTTGCAAAATGAAGGAAAGGCAAAACAGGACAGAATCTGTGAAAAACAGAACAGCAGGTAGTAAATGACTTTTTCGGGGCACTTCTGCAACTCTAATAAAAAAACTCAAAACAGATGCACGAAAGAGAATTATATAGAGCATGCTGTCGAAAAAATTCAGACCAAAAAGATGATCTGGTGATTTTATACGAATTTTTCTATCCAAGGACAGAATCTGTTTCCTGGACAGCACGTCACAACTTTTGAACTTTCTTGCAATCCGAGGCTACACTTGGCACAAAGTTGAAAAGCAAAGATACAATGATGATGCTACTGTAGTAAACAACATCAAGACACAACAAAAATCAAAATAAAATTTTATTCATGTGGGCTGCCTCCCAAAAGCGCTTTCTTTTATGCCTTTAAGCTAGGCATAATGCAAAGAGATCAAGTTTTATCAAGAGTAAAAGAATAGCTAGCCCGTACAACGGACTCAAAAGGTAACTTAATCTTTTTTCGAGGGAAGTGTTCCATCCCTTTCTTGAGAGGAAACTGGAATTTTATATTCCCCTCTTTCATGTCAATGATAGCACCAACGGTGCGTAGAAAAGGACGTCCCAAAATAATTGGACAAGAAGGTTCACATTCAATATCCATAATAGTAAAATCAACGGGAACGTAGTTGTCATTGACAATGATAAGAACATCGTCGATCCTCCCCAAAGGTTTCTTTATGGAAGAATCAATGAGACAAACACCAAAAGAACAAGAATCAAAAGGTTTCAATTTAAGCATATCATACAGTCTTTTGGGCATAACAAAGGTACTAGCACCAACATCACATAAAGCATAGCAAGAGAAGTTATTCAACTTAATTTTAATCATAGGATCCCAACCATCTTCTAGCTTTCTAGGTATGGAGGCTTCTACTCTAAGTTTCTCCTCCCTAGCTTTGATGAGAGCATTAGTGATATGCTCTGTGAAGGCAAGGTTAAGCGTGCTAGTGCGGGGATCTCTAGACATCTTGTGAAGGAAATCAATAACTTCGGTAAGAGTGCAATTGTCAAAATCAAGGTCACTACTATCAAGTAAGGTGGTAGTAGTGTCCTTTAGGTTCACTTGTTTGGTAGTTTCTATAGTCATAGCATCACAATTAATAGGTCCATTAGGACCAGGAGTACATTGGGTGCTAAGAGTTTGGATATCCTCAACAACTTGGATAGTAGCAACAGTGTGGTGGGTAGGAAGGCTCTTAATTCTATCTTCTTCCTTCCTTTCTCTAGCCCATCTCTCTTTAAGTTTAGCCAACATCCTAATATTTTCATTAATTTGCACTTGAATAGCATTCATAGGAGTGACCTTCCTTTCCTCAAGAGGAGAAGTTTTAATTTTAAGCAATTCTACCTCATTGGCTAAATTGTCTACCTTCAAAGAGAGATCATCTAGTTTATTTAGTTTTTCTCCTACACTCTTATTAAAGGCTTTTTGAGTAGTGATGAAATCTTTAAGCATAATCTCTAGTTCAGTAGTGGAGTTCTTGGTGATAGGATAAGCATTGTTGTTCCCATAAGAATTAGAGGGGAACGGTCTAGGATTGCTACCAAAGTTACTCCTATAAGCATTGTTGTTAAAATTGTTTCTAGAGATAAAGTTCACATCTACTTGTTTTGAGCAATCAAAGAATTTAAAGGAACATCACGAGGATCAACAGAAGATTGCTTCGAAAGTAGAGACATGATCAAGTCAACTTTTTCATTTAAGGAGGAAATTTCCTCGACAGAGTTTACCTTCCTACCTGTTGGAGCGCGTTCGGTGTGCCATTGGGAATAGTTGGTCATCATCTCATCGAGAAGCTTCGTGGCAGCACCAAGTGTAGTTGACATAAAAGTTCCTCCCGCGGCCGAATCTAACCAGTTCCGCGAGGTAAAGTTCAAGCCTGCATAAAAAGTTTGGATAACCATCCAAGTAGTCAAATCATGAGTAGGGCAGTTCTTGATAAGAGATTTCATACGTTCCCATGCTTGGGCAACGTGTTCATTATCCAATTGTTTAAAATTCATTATGTTACTTCTTAGTTGGATAATTTTAGCAGGTGGATAGTACTTTCCAATAAAAGAATCTTTGCACTTGTCCCAAGAATCTATGCTATTTCTAGGCAAAGACTGAAACCAAATTTTAGCTCCTCCTCTCAAGGAGAAAGGAAAAAGCTTAAGCTTAACAATATTACCATCTATTTCTTGGTACTTTTGCATATCACAGAGTTCAACAAAATTGTTCAAGTGTAAAGCAGCATCATCTCCAGCATCGGAGAATTGATCTTTCATGACTAAGTTCAGTAAAGCAGGTTTAATTTCATATGAAGGTGCTGAAGTGGCAGGTGTAGTGATAGGTGTGCAGATAAAGTCATCGTTGTTGTGACTAGTGAAGTCACACAACTTGGTGTTCTCGGTGGAACCCATAGTAGCAAGCAAGCAAGATAACTATTTCTGTGATTTTCGATAAAAGATACTAAAGCAAAAACTGAAAGGTAAACTAACAAGACTAAAAAGCAAAGGTAAAAGATAGCGTGCAACTCCCCTATCCTGAAGAGTGGAGTCCCCGGCAACGGCGCCAGAAAACTTTGCTTGATGGCTTCTCGCCCCTCGTTGGTTACCCCAAGTGGAAGGTTTGAGATGTAGTGTAGCGGAAGTTTTCCCTTGGCAAAGATACCAAGGATCGATTTCCCCTGAGACTCCCAGTTTCAACAAGAAGGTGTCAACTGCTAACGGCGCCAGATATATTAGCAATCAACGTGGACCTGCACACAGATACAAATAACTTTGCTCCCAACGAGTACAGAGAGGTTGTCAATCCCTCCGGCCTTGTAGTTTACAAAGGATCAAACGCAAGTGATAATAGTGATAGATAATGCTGCAATAGTAAGTAAAAGCGTAAAGTAAATAGCGGATGTAATCAATGATGGTAATATGGACCGGGGTCCCATGATGTTCACTAGTGATGTCTCTCTCCCAAAAGACGATAAAACAGCTATGTGAGGTGAACAAATTACAGCTGGGCAATTGACAGAATTATGTGCGCAAACCAATGCTAACTATGTTACAAGAAAGGTAGAGGTTCAAAGCATGGGCGGTACGCCAAGGCAAGTAGACCGAAATCCATCTGCATCTACTACTAATCATCCACCTTGAGATATCTATCCAGAACATCTCGCTGGTATTAAGTTGCGAGTCCCACCCATAGTGTAAACTCAAAGCAACAGACAACTGCATTAAAAGAACTTTGCGTAAAGTAAACAATCCTTGCACCCGCGGGCACAAGCACCGTTGTTTTCCCCCTTGTGGCAACAGCACATCCCCTAGACTCATGTTTCTGTCACTCAAGCTAGTCATCGAGGGGCATGAACCCACAATCAAGCATAACGTTCCCTCTTGGAGTCACTACCTACTAGGCCAAAGCAATAAATAACAACGGAGAACATGCAAGAATTACTTACGAACATAAATATAAAAGAGGTAGATCAAATATATTACTCAAACACAATCTGAAAATAATCTCACAATCCATCGGATCCCAGCAAACTCAACATAGCAACAGCATAAGGGTTACATATGTGCCTCGATCATGTAGGGCAGCTCACGAGGACTAATTAGTGAAGCACAAGAACGGGAGGAGAACATCACATAGCTACTGGTCATGGACCCATGGTCCAAGGGAGACTACTCACAACTCATCCGGGAGGCGTCCATGGTGGTGGAGAAGCTCCCGGTGGTGATCCTCCCCTCCGGCAGGGTGCCGGGAAGAGTTCTCCTGGTGCTCCCGATCTTGGAAGCGGCGGCGGCGGCGGAACAGAGATGAGATCGCAAAAAAGGGTTCTCGTCTCGAGGGTTTCGGGACGCGATATAAATATATGCCAAAGGGGGGCATCAACGGAGGCTCGGGGGGCCCTGGCGCCCCCCAGGCGCGGCCAGGGGGGGCCGCGCCACCAGGGCGCCTGGAGCCCTGGTGGCCCCCCTCCGGCTGTATTTTGGCAGCTGGGAAGCTTCTGGAATGCTGATTTTTTATATAATTTTTCCGGGATTTTTCTGGCAGTTCTCGTAATGGGAAAACCTGAAATACAAAAACAGAAGAAAATAGAAACTGGCACTGGGGTGCACTAAGTTAATAGGTTAGTCCAAATATGATCAAAAGTGTATGGAAGTGTATAAACATCATAGCAATATCACCCAAAAGAGGCATGGACCAAGCAGAAATTATAGATACGTTTTGGACGTATCAATAAGTCAGCACTGTCATAAGCATAAAGTGGCGTTTCTTCAACTGGCGGATCAATAGTATTGTGCAGAAGCAGAACCATGCACAATGGCATGATAGATTAAAGTTTTACTACCCTATTACATGACTACGTGAGCCAAACAAAATCAAGTGTTTTTTTTAAAGGATCAAATACGTAAATCGCTCGGCAGTTCACTCTTACTGGCCTTGCTGACTTGAAGCTTCTGGATTACCATTCTCCGGTTCTTCGTCCTCCTCCATCTGAAAGTTTGGTGACGACCAATTGATGCCAGACAAAGCTTCAAATTCAGCTTCATCATCGATAAGTTCAGACGGGTCAATTTCAGGGGCGAAAGTATGCTTACGGATTGGAAGGATTAGCTCCATCACTTTGTAAGCCGGAGTGGGCATCTTATCGTTCTCTATGCTGTAAGATGGCTAATATCTTGACAGCTCTGTTTCACTGGCAATCAGGATGGCGTATATCTTTTACACAGGCAGCAAAGTATTTTTGTCAAAAGCCAAGCCATCTTCTTTCAGACTTGGATAGCCAGTGGCTAAGTCAGACGGGTCTAGCTCTGGTAGCCATGCCTTGGCCTGGCTTAAATCTATTATGGCACTGGCTCTCGCAGACGACCACTTCATTTCATCAATCCTAGCAGGCAGCACAGAAAGCTTCTTCAAGATATCTATCAAGAGAGCAGGTGTCTGGTTGGCTGGAGAAACTGTAACCAATGCGTGCTGAGCTCCAGTGTATAGCTGTTCAACAAGTGTATAAATAGCTTTAAGCTTCACGAGCGTCTCTTGGGAAAGATTGCTGCTCCTGCGGCCAACATAAGACATAAATTGGTTAGCGGTGGTTTATGCTATCAAAGGAAAAATTCAATTTTCAACATGGCGGCTTACCAAAGATAGCTGAAACCATTTGGGCTACATGGTGCTTCAAGCCGGTGAGCTCAGTGGTCACCTCTTCAAGAGTTGCTTCCACGTTTCCAGCTCGCTATACCAAGGAAGTTCTTTCTTCACCCCAAGAAGCTTTCTCCATTTCAAACTTGACTTCCAGTTTTTCCGTTGCAGCCACACTAAACTGAAATTTTGATTCAGCTTTCTGGGTCTCGGATTCTTGAAACTTCAGCCGGTTCTTTGTATCATCTAATTGTGATTGCAATTCAGTAGTGGTATTCTGTATAAACAAGGAGTTACAAAACATATTATTATCCGGGTTACAAGAGTTGAAGTCCCAAGCCTTTTGCAAGCAACAACACTTGGCACTTGGGCGATAATGGCTGCCGAAACATTCTTTATGCGTCGGTTCATATCAATAAAGTCCCAAGCACTTTGCAAGCAAGAGTACTTGGCACTTGGGAGCTAACGCATATTGCTTGTCTTTTATTATTCATTTATGCTAACCCGGTGGTACTGTAAACAATCACCGCCGGCTTATGAAGCCTACACAGGCAAGATCTATACATGCACAATGATGAATAGGACCGACTCATTCATACTGATTAAGCCGGCCCTTGGGGGCTACAGGAGCAATGTTCATCAAAATCAGATTTCCTATAATGGTGTGTGCTGACTTTGGAAGGATTCTATTAAGATGCTCATGTTATTCTAAGTCTACAGCATATTCAATTCGATCATATCCCATAGACTTGGGGGCCGGAAGGATGTATATCACTTAGTCAAGTTCATACCTCAAATTTCTTATGCATCTGCTTCACCATGTAAATTTCAAGATCGCGGCTGGTGTGGACTTGATTGAGATAGCCAGAAAGCACTTCACTGCTACCTAGTTGCGCATAATGAGTCATGTCAAACCTTACTTTCCGCTTCTCAACAATTTCTTGTTTGGCGGTGTGTTTGGCCAGAACAGTTGGATTGCCCGGTTCTCCAAAGCTTGTGCCAGTGATCACCACATCTCATTCTGCTTTTCTGCCGGCTTAGTTGGTTTTGATGATTCAACATTTACAGAAGTGATATTGGTGCAGTCAAGAGAGACATCAGGAATTTCAGGAGGAGCGTTGTGTGCAGTTTCCTCCATTTGTTTTTCAGCATTTGTTGCTGAGACTTGCTGCTCCGGCTCAATGGTTTTAGGACCAGCTGCCAGTTTAGTCATTTTTGCTTTCTTACTGGGCTTGTCTTGGCCACTTGAAAAATTAGTTACAAAGTTATAAAGGTATAAAGGAAGAACAGAACAGGGAATAATTGTTACCTAGGGGCAATCTTGAAAGTCGGCAGCTGAGTCTGAGATGAATCGCCCGAGGAACAGCCAGAGACCTCCTGGTAGTTTGAAACGGAAGAATTCAGAGGCTGGCGAATGAGACCCGCCAACGGGTAAAAAGAGTTTAAGTGCGGAAGGACCTCGTTTTGATGTTTCCGTCGGACTGGAGTATTCGGTAAGCCGGAGGACAGCTCTTCACCTCCGGTGTTCCAAGTTTGACGCCGGTTCTCGTGCTGTTGTTGCTTCAAAAGGAAGTGAGGATCTAAATGAGCTAAGGGGTGTGAAAATCTTGCTTTCCGGGTTACTCGTCAAATTTTCTGTCTTGGCAAGGTTTCTGAGCCAGAGGATATAGTAATTACCTCTTCTTCGACAGCCTGGCTGGCCCCCGTATCATCCTGGCAATAATCAGTGTCAATAAGATAATTGAAAAAGGAGCCAAGAGAGTCAAGGGCTACCTTCGACTCAGAGCTATTGTTCAGTTCAAACAAGTCAGAAGAACTTGGTTTTTTCTTTGTCTTTTTGGCAGTTTTCTTAGCGGCTTTCTTGGCAGCTCTGGCCGTTTTGGCAGCTTCATGATCATACTTCTTTTTCCAGAAATCCGACTTAGCCTATGAAAGTTGGTAAAACTGAATTAACATGAGTTCTAAATGATAAAGCAAGGTAAGTTGAAGTTAAGACTCACATCTGGTGCTGGATTAAGTTTGCAGAAAGGGTTCAGACCCACATTGCTGCAGTCTCCTAGGCCTTCATTTAGAAGGGTTTTGGTCATTTCAGTGACTGTGTCCTCGGTCAAATCCAAGGGGCTGTGGCGTAATGGATCTTTGGTCTCACCAGTGTAAGTGCACATTAAGCCGGATCGGTGACTCAAGGGTATGATCCGCCAAGAAACCTAGCACCGGACCAAGTAATTCCGGTTACCCCATTTCTCAGTAGGGCCTTGACTTTTGCAATAGTGTGAGCATGTTTTTTACATTCCGCGGCTGTCAGTTTTTTCAGCAAGAGGATGCTTTGGGTCTAGACGCTGGACACGATAACCCGGCAACGGATTCTCATCAGCCGGAGAGGCATCTTTGCAATAAAACTATGTTTGATTCCAATCTTTGGGGTGACTCGGCAAACGAGCATAGGGGAAAATAGCATCTCTTTTTCGTTGAATTGAGATGGCGCCAAGTTCCAAGCTGGGTCCGTTCATGAACTCGTTTTGGCGGTTTAAATAGAAATATTCTCTGAAGAGCTCGATGTTGGGCTCCTCTTGAAGGTACACTTTGCAGAAGACTTGGAAATTGCAGATGTTTGACACGGAATTGGGTCCGATGTCTTGAGGATGGAGCTGAAAGAAGTGCAGAACGTCTCGAAAGAACTTTAAGCCAGGTGGGGAAAATCCCCGATTTATGTGATCAGTAAAAACAAAAAATTCATCGTCCTTTAGATGAAGTCTTTCTTCGCACGGTTTAGGGGCGCGGTAATCATGATGAATTTTTTTGGCAAGTACCCGATTTTGACAAAGTCATCGAGTGTAGCGTCGGTGACAACAGAAGGAACCCAATTGCACGAAGTGATTGTCTTCGGTGGCATTCTGAGCGGAGAAGCCTAAAAGAAGGAAACATTTTGCCGGTTCACAATTGGTTCATTAAGCCGGAAATAAAACTATAGCATATGTTCAGAACGGCGACTTAAATGGGGCCTAATGGCATATGGATAATTATAAACCGGTGATATAATCCGCCGTGACAAGCATTGATACTCAAGAATCGTTAAAGAGAAAATTTTACTAAGTATTGAGACAAACATGTTTCACAGATTGGAGCTACAAGATTGGATCTACAACAGTTGAAAAAAATAAAGTAAAAACCTAAAACTAAGGTGGTGGCGGCGGAAAAGTAAGAAGGTCCAGATGAGATTTATTGCAATGAGGATATATTTCGAGATTAAGGCAAGTGTTAAAACTGCTACCGATGGATTTCATAGACCAATATTGTGATGTCAGGACCCCGATCCTAAGTCATACAGGTCTAGCCTGTAACACATCATATCACTTTGCGGCCTCACGCACGGTATCCCCACGGGTGCCACCTTACCTGGCCCGGGACCGTTTGCGCATTTTGGCACACGTATATGATAGTGTCTCTAGCATCCGTATGACAGAGAACCCGGGCCGACATGACTAGTTATAAACCAAAAGTGGCACTAAATTACAGAGACAGGCATACATGACCCAGCAACGAACGTGTCAGTCATCAACGTATGAACCCAAGTTGTAGCAAGCTACAAGGACTTAAAGGAACAACGCATGACATTTCCCCTAAGGGATAGACACAGGAACGAAGAAGGACACATGCCGGCCAGCCTAAGTGTTCCGGAGCAGTAGCAAGCTACCAAGGCTCAGTGGAAGCACTAGGAGACATTTCCCTGTAAGATAGGCTACCAAAGGTAAACAACTAGGTGTCAGATCCCACATATAGCAATACACATTACACGCACGCATAACATGCAAGTATGTGCTGTACAACATGGCATCACAACATAACTCAACAACTCATATAGATAAGGCCCAGAAGAGCCATCATATCATTTATTACAAACAGAGGTCACATGACCCAACATACAGAGCATACAGGCAACGGAAGCATAACATGTCTGAGTACAGACAACTACAAATGAAAAAGGCTAAGAAGCCTGACTATCTACCAGACCCTCTCAAGGGTACAAGATCGTAGCTGAGGTAACAAGCTAAACGTCGAAGTCCACGCGGAACCACTAGCGAGACTGAGGTCTCTCTGCAAAAACATAAATTAAGCAAACGTGAGTACAAAGGTACTCAGCAAGACTTACATCAGAACTAGCTACATATGCCTCAGTATCAACAAAGGGGGTGGTGGAGTTTGACTGCAGCAAGCCAGCTTTGACTCGGTGGCTATCCTAAACTACGACTGCAAGCAACTCTTTTGAGGTGGCGCACACGAGTCCACATATTCACCAATCAATACACCACTATGGATCCGCTCCCGTCTCCCTACGAGAAGGCCATCCATAGCACTCACGCTTATCTTGCGTGTTTTAGAGTATCCACTTTCACTTGTCTATGTACCACGTAAGCATCCAAGAAGTCCATAACCGCGGACCCGGCTATTCGAATAGATCATGTTAACCCTGCAGGGGTGTACTTCTTCACACACGCTCTCGCCACTTACCGCCATGTACACGTCGTGTATCTCGGCAACCTTCAAGCGGAAGCCTGGCGAGGGTGTCAGCCACGACCTGACTAACCACACAAGTCTCTCATCCAGGTTTATCGCCTATTCGGGTTCCATCCGTGGGGAGATCCGGCCGGGGTGTCGCTCACGGCCCCAAAAGATGTGCGCAGGGTTCCCAAGCCCACCTCGTCGGATGGATCTACGCTTGGTACACCGTGCCATGGTGCCTAGTCTGACCCAAGCCCACATGTACCGTGTGCCACTTGGTAGACTACTAACACTACCTACAAACACCAGAAACTAGTTGCAACTCCTGGACAGAGATCTAGTTGATTAATAAATCGAGAGGGGTCGAGTTACCGGAACCCAATGTGTGGTAGTAACTATGTCATTGAACAACTTACACAGAACTCAGTTCTTAAGGACGGCTCCAGTGAGACAACCCACCATGTACTCCGACATGGCCTCTCACCGCTACCTTTACCAAAACGTGTTCACACACTTAGCTCACAACAGTAGGACATGTTCACCACATTCCAATTCATCCCCGATGAATCAGACCTGACTCAACTCTAAGCAATAGCAGGCATAACCAGAAAGCATGAATGAGTAGGCACAACATGGCTCAAACAACTCCTACTCATGCTAGTGGGTTTCAACTATTTACTGTGGCAATGACAGGTCTTGTAGAGGAAAGGGGTTCAACTACCGCAGCAAAAGCAGTTCAATCGTGGTTGTCCTAATGCAGTAAAAGAGAGTAGGAGCGAGAGAGTGGGATTGTATCGGGATGCTCAATGGGGGTTTGCTTGCCTGGCACTTCTGAAGATATTAATAGCTCTTCAACGGTGTCATCGAACTCATCGTCGGAACGTCGTCTACTGAGAGAGAACAAAACCGGCAAACAGAGAAAGAACACAATCAATGCAATGCGACAATATGATGCATGATCATGACATGGCAATATGCTGTTGGTTGAGCTAATGCAACTAGCAACACAATTAAATGAAGTTGGTTTGAACCAAAGGTTCAAATTCAAACCCCATATGTGATTATTCAAATGCCATTTATTCAAATTGTACTAAACAGTGGCTGTAAGTTATTCAAACATGCATGAAAATGCCATAAACAGATTCCTTGGATTTTTCTGATCAATTTTCATATATAATTTATTTTCATTTGAGTTATAGATTATTTTCTATGATTTTTAGAAGTTTTGGCTTTTTTCTGAAATAAATAAATCATTTCTGATTTATTTAAAATTCCAGAAAATACTTACTGCATCAGCACTGCGTCAGGCTGAGGTCAGCAGGTCAACTGACCGGCCAGAGTCAAACCTGACGTGTGGGGTCCACACGTCAGTGACACATGGACTAAATCCGGTCAAAACCAGCGCTGACGGGGGTTTGACCAGGGCTAGGGCCCACTGTCAGTGGCTGTGAGGGTGTAACTAATGGTGATTAGTCCCTAACTAAGTGCCACGTCGGCGGTCACCGGAGTTCGGCCGGCGGCGACCAAAACAACGGCGGAAGCTCGCCGGACTTGTGTTAGGGACGGCCGTTCGTCGCGCTGCTGGCACCAGGGAGGAGCCCTTGCTCACCCGCATCCATCCACGCAAATGGGAGGAGATGGGGTGGCCGGAGCTCATCGGAAACGAGCTCGCGGCGGCGCCGGAGTTCGGGCACCGACGGGATAGGTGCTACGGGGCACGGGGAGGTGAGCTAAGTAGTGCTACGGGCTCGTGGAGAAGCGCTGAGCATGCCGGTGTGCTTGTGGGTGACGGGCATGAGCTCTAGGTGCGACGGCGACATGATCGGCGCCGGTGAGCTCACGGGTCCGGCGGGCAGCTAGCTAGGGGGCGAAATCGAGGGCAAGGAGTGAGGGGAAGGGAAAAGGAGCTCACGGCGGGTCCAGCGGTGGCATCAGCGAGCTCGGGGAGGGGCTGGTGAGGACGTGCAGTCGCCGGCGATCTTCGTCGGCCGTGGTTGAAGAAGACGACGAGGAGGGCATTCGGGGCATCTAGCGGCACGTGAGTCGTCGGGGAGACGTACGAGAGGGTGGCGGAGCTCTGGAACGCGGTGGTGAGGCGAGGAGGTGACGATGGCCGCGGTGGTACAGGACGGCGGCGACGAGCTCCGCTCGGTGGCTGCGTGCGAGAGAACAGAGGGGAGGAAGAGAGAGTAGCGAGTGAGGGGGAGGGAAGAGAAGTCCTCGGGCGTCTGCGTGGCGTCGTCAGGGAGGGCCAGGGCTAGCAGGTAGGGTGGAGGTTGCGCTGCGCGCGTCGGCCACACGCCCTCCTGCCTACTGGCAGGAGGTTGAAGACGGTGCAGCGGCTGGTGGGCTGGGCCGGCCACTTGGGCCGCCAGGTGGGCTGCACAGGTAAGTGTTCTCTCTCTTAATTTCTAAAATAGTTTCTGTTTTCTATTTTCTGCTTTTGTTTTGATTTAATAAAAATTCCAGAACATTTTCATAAATCTTGGGAATATTTGTGGGCACTGTCTGGATTAATCCCAACAACCCTCATTTACTTCCAAGATTATTTGCGCATTTAAAATTATCTATAGGATTTAAATGTCCAAATGCAAATATCTATGATTTAATTCAAGGATCCAAAATGGCTCCCAAAATTATGAAACCATTTTTGGCAGAGGTTTTAGCAAAGACCAAAGATGATGAACATTTTGTGAAGGGCACTTTGGATGCATTGAAAAGTATTTATTTGAACCTAGTTGAGATCACTTGGTGCTAGGGCTTGAACATCCCCAATTCAAGTTTAACAAAAATTTAAACATGATGACATGATGATCAGGCAAAGACCACAGGGGTTGAAATAGGGATGTGACAACTCCCCCCCACTAAAACAAGAATATCGTCCCGAGATTCAAGCGTAGGGTCAGAAATGAGAGGGGACACAAGCTAGCACAATCTTGACGATCCAATTTTCCTTCTCGGAGATGTTGATTTATTGCATCATATTGATCTTGTCATCCTTGCTTTGAGATCTTCATCCAACACGGTGACGACGAAAGAAACCCTACAAAATTGATCCTCTGAAAGATCGAGCAACTCAAGATCAACTCATAGAATGAGACGTCGAAGCATCTCTTGAGCCGAGATACGAAACACACATCCAAAGGGATGGAGTGAAACAAACGATGCAGATTCACTCGGTAGGCAATAATTCCATACCTAAGAGGATGGTGATCGATGTCACCATACGGGGCACCTTAGAGAAGGTGACTCGTACAATTATTCCCTTAAGTGGCAAAAAGAATTACTTTTGATATAGCGATCATTGAAATTCCCTATACGAGCCTAAGGCAAATCACAATCAATCATTTGACAGAGTCCGTAAGAATGACATTCTCGGGCCAGAATGTATGATGTGGACTACCTTGTTGAAGACAACACCAGGGATGATTTTGCTTATCATCGGAAATGAATGGGACCCATGGCAAGTTGGCACATTGGCGGTGCAAGCTGGGAACAAAATGCAAATGCTGGGAATGATTCTAGTATCTGGGAAGAAACCCAACAGTAGAGAGTGAATCTACTCTTTGAGAGGTTATAGCATAACCAAGAACACTGGGAGCAATCCCGGTCTGTGTCGAGGATAACACCTAGTTCTTGTGCGTGCTCTCAAGAACTTGAGCATTCCCATATTCATCAAGATTTTACCAATATCCGTGTCAAGGATCCTGGCAACATCACATACTACCATGATGAATAACGATGGACGATGCAGATGCAAAGGAAGATAACACTTTCCCAGATTTCACCTTAGCGGAGCCAAGGGGCAAAATCGGGATGATCGACCGAGAGACATTTAGCACTCCGCTTCTAATGTTCTCCTTGATGTGCTAGCACAACCCATTTATTAGAATGGTTTGGTACCTAGAACGTCAAGTAATGGTCGGACTTCAAGAGCACAAAAATCCATAAGGAACAACTAGGGAGTAAATCCTACGAAGTCATTATGGGGAGGTGGCCAACTTCTTCAATCAAGATTCTACAACAATTGGTCTTCCGGCCGGGTGTGTTGGCCACGACATCCACCTTACCGGTTATCGAGAGACCATTATTATAGATCTTGGGAAATGCTCCAACCATCATATCTGCCTGAGATTCAGTTCTGGTTGGTGTCAGAATATTCCAGACTCATCGAGTCTAGAAATAAAAAAATGAAAGTTTGCAACTCAAATCGATGAGACGACGTCGCGAGATTCTCGGGAAATGAACTGCGATAGTAAGCTCCAAAACATGAGCTGGTTCTGCTACACACATGTGAACATGTTGTTCCAGACAACATGATCACATGGCAGTCTTACAATAAAATACTACCAAGTTCAGGTGGGGAACCATCATTGAGGATATCGAAGTCTCTATGCAAGTCCATGGATTAGATCCCAAGCATAGACGTCTCTTCCTTGAACAAATCAGTCGGTGGCTTGATGTGCTAGGGAATACCGATAGGATGGAGGTAGCTAATCTCTCAAGCCATAGCATACTTCGCACGTGCATGACTGACTTGGAATGATTCCGGAAGAAGCAAAACTAACTTTCTCGAATTCATGGCGGCAACTTGCACCTAATGCACGTGAACTGGGAGAAAGTCACTTCTTGCACCAAACATATACTTCATGAACAGGACATGAAGATAACTCTTATAAAAGTTTCCAACACTAGCTGGAGGTTCAACGAAATCATGGAGAAGATAAGGATGTTGTCGATGGGCTCAACAAAAACTCATCCAGGTTTCCATATAGATGGAATTCCATGACAATGTGAACAAAGTGATAGCATTGGTCAGACCCAAAAGATATAATGGTGTATGCTCAAGGGAACAACCATGAGTAAGACAACATTACGAATATCGTTGGTTCTGATTTGACTTGACGATAACCCATACTCAAATCAAAGTTTAGAAAAGACAATAGATCCACAAATGATCACGGGGATCAATTGAAGAAGATATCATCTATCTTCAATACACACACAAGATATCCCTTTGGAGTGAGCTATGTGGATTAAGCTTTTATCTTCCAATTCTCCAAGTTGTTGTTTAGCTTAACCAACTAGCTCAGGATATCCAACACAAATTCTTGGAGAAGGGGTGGTTTATAGGTAGACCAACTTGATCACGAGCTCAACATAGCGGTCAGGGAACAACCTGGTAATACTTCCGAGAAGATATTCGGAAAATCACGAACCACCGATATGTTAGGACGCTCGAGATCAATCTTGCTTTTCGGGGCAAGACGATATGATCACCAGAGTGAGGGATTTACGCAATCCTAACTCATTGATCAAAGAGTGCACCAGATAAATGGACTAGGTAGCACGATCAATCTTAGAATGGCGATTGAGTAACCAACACACTAAGAATGAAATTGTTGTCCTTTAACCACCAAGCAACGAGATTGCTAGGGGTATTGATTTCATACATCATGATTCACTTGTCAGTATTCCGGCTACGATAACACAGAGACCAAGGAATGAACGATAATGGCGAGAAGTATCACTGTATCAAGAGTTTATAGGAGGTTGTGCAATTCACATGACATTCTTGATATAAATATGGTAACACTCCAAGATAGAACAGATTAGAAGCTGAGTTAGCATTCTCCATCTGTGAAGTACAACTTCTATGACCCAATCCTAGGAATGGATGAGGTACTGGAGTTTGTTTCTCCTAGTCATTCAAGAATAGAATGGCTTGACGGACCAGAAGAGTAAAAGGAATCGATGCACGAGTGCACAACTACTCCTGACTATCAATTGATAGACGAAGGTTAGAATACAATTAAAAAGGTACAACTCAAGGAACATATAACTTTCCGAGTTGTGGGTGCATAGACTAGCATGTCGAACCAGTTCAACATATTTCTTCCAGATAGCCCATGCAGAAAGGTAGGACTGGCAGAGTCACAATGTGGAATAGAGAACTCGTCAAGAGCACTCTGGTTGTGATCTTTTGGTTCGGGAGAACTTCTGCCAAGGATGGTTCATGGTATTTGGAAGAATGATATACCACGGACCTCGAGGACTATCACAAGGTTACTAATATCCTAAAGGAACGAGCAAATACTATCAACATGAAGTAAGTAGGGTGAAGCTCGGGTTCAAGAACCCAGGAATAGAATACCTACCAACTAAATGGCATCACGGGATGCTTTCGAGAACAATGGCCAGAATCATCACACTGGAATATGAAACATTGCTAGATTACTGGGTGATCTTCTAAGACACCTAGGGTCATAATAATAAGTCCAACATATATGTCGACGTAACAGAGTGCCTCAACACACCGACTAGTGTGGTTAATCTGGCCTAAAAGGACATCGGAAACAGGGAGGAAAGGTTTGCAAATACATCAGACTATTTCGAAACCTGGAATGACTCGGACAACATAACGGCTGTAAATGCTCGAAAATACTGTTGAGACTCGTGCACAAAGATAGCATAACCACTCAACATCATAATGTCAAGGTTCTGAGACCAACAGTTGAGCAACAGAAGTAGAATAAACTGAATTAAGAGTTGAATCCACAATTAACGTGATCCTGATAGGCAGAAGAGAAAGCCTAGTTCTTAATCCCCGTAGAAAGAAGAAGGTGACTTAGATCAGAAGGGCATAGGGTAAAGGAGTAAAAAGAGCCTTACGTTCCCTTCCACAATCAATTCCCTTATATAACTAAAGAGTTTCTAGACACGACTTTGACCAGTTTGGCTTACTAATCCTACAGGCAGTCAGGCTCTGATACCAAAGCTGTCGGGACCCCGATCCTAAGTCATACAGGTCTTGCCTGTAACACATCATATCACTTTGCGGCCTCACGCACGGTATCCCCACGGGTGCCACCTTACCTGGCCCGGGACCGTTTGCGCATTTTGGCACACGTATATGATAGTGTCGCTAGCATCCGTATGACAGAGAACCCGGGCCGACATGACTAGTTAGAAACCAAAAGTGGCACTAAATTACAGAGACAGGCATACATGACCCAGCAACGAACGTGTCGGTCATCAACGTATGAACCCAAGTCGTAGCAAGCTACAAGGACTTAAATGAACAACGCGTGACATTTCCCCTAAGGGACAGACACAGGAACGAAGAAGGACACATGCCGGCCAGCCTAAGTGTTCCGGAGCAGTAGCAAGCTACCAAGGCTCAGTGGAAGCACTAGGAGACATTTCCCTGTAAGATAGGCTACCAAAGGTAAACAACTAGGTGTCGGATCCCACACATAGCAATACACATTACACGTACGCATAACATGCAAGGATGTGCTGTACAACATGGCATCACAACATAACTCAACAACTCATATAGATAAGGCCCAGAAGAGCCATCATATCATTTATTACAAACAGAGGTCACATGACCCAACATACAGAGCATACAGGCAACGGAAGCATAACATGTCTGAGTACAGACAACTACAAATGAAAAAGGCTGAGAAGCCTGACTATCTACCAGACCCTCCCAAGGGTACAAGATCGTAGCTGAGGTAACAAGCTAAACGTCGAAGTCCACGCGGAACCACTAGCGAGACTGAGGTCTCTCTGCAAAAACATAAATTAAGCAAACGTGAGTACAAAGGTACTCGGCAAGACTTACATCAGAACTAGCTACATATGCCTCAGTATCAACAAAGGGGGTGGTGGAGTTTGACTGCAGCAAGCCAGCTTTGACTCGGTGGCTATCCTAAACTACGACTGCAAGCAACTCTTTTGAGGTGGCGCACACGAGTCCACATATTCACCAATCAATACACCACTATGGATCCGCTCCCGTCTCCCTACGAGAAGGCCATCCATAGCACTCACGCTTATCTTGCGTGTTTTAGAGTTTCCACTTTCACTTGTCTATGTACCACGTAAGCATCCAAGAAGTCCATAACCGCGGACCCGGCTATTCGAATAGATCATGTTAACCCTGCAGGGGTGTACTTCTTCACACACGCTCTCGCCACTTACCGCCATGTACACGTCGTGTATCTCGGCAACCTTCAAGCGGAAGCCTGGCGAGGGTGTTGGCCACGACCTGACTAACCACACAAGTCTCTCGTCCAGGTTTATCGCCTATTCGGGTTCCATCCGTGGGGAGATCCGGCCGGGGTGTCGCTCACGGCCCCAAAAGATGTGCGCAGGGTTCCCAAGCCCACCTCGTCGGATGGATCTACGCTTGGTACACCGTGCCACGGTGCCTAGTCTGACCCAAGCCCACATGTACCGTGTGCCACTTGGTAGACTACTAACACTACCTACAAACACCAGAAACTAGTTGCAACTCCTGGACAGAGATCTAGTTGATTAATAAATCGAGAGGGGTCGAGTTACCGGAACCCAATGTGTGGTAGTAACTATGTCATTGGACAACTTACACAAAACTCAGTTCTTAAGGACGGCTCCAGTGAGACAACCCATCATGTACTCCTACATGGCCTCTCACCGCTACCTTTACCAAAACGTGTTCACACACTTAGCTCACAACAGTAGGACATGTTCACCACATTCCTATTCATCCCCGATGAATCAGACCTGACTCAACTCTAAGCAATAGCAGGCATAACCAGAAAGCATGAATGAGTAGGCACAACATGGCTCAAACAACTCCTACTCATGCTAGTGGGTTTCAACTATTTACTATGGCAATGACAGGTCATGCAGAGGAAAGGGGTTCAACTACCGCAGCAAAAGCAGTTCAATCGTTGTTGTCCTAATGCAGTAAAAGAGAGCAGGAGCGAGAGAGTGGGATTGTATCGGGATGCTCAATAGGGGATTGCTTGCCTGGCACTTCTGAAGATATTAATAGCTCTTCATCGGTGTCATCGAACTCATCGTCGGAACGTCGTCTACTGAGAGAGAACAAAACCGACAAACAGAGAAAGAACACAATCAATGCAATGCGACACTATGATGCATGATCATGACATGGCAATATGCTGTTGGTTGAGCTAATGCAACTAGCAACACAATTAAATGAAGTTGGTTTGAACCAAAGGTTCAAATTCAAACCCCATATGTGATTATTCAAATGCCATTTATTCAAATTGTCCTAAACAATGGCTGTAAGTTATTCAAACATGCATGAAAATGCCATAAATAGATTTCTTGGATTTTTCTGATCAATTTTCGTATATAATTTATTTTCATCTGAGTTATAGATTATTTTCTATGATTTTTAGAAGTTTTGGCTATTTTCTGAAATAAATAAATCATTTCTGATTTATTTAAAATTCCAGAAAATACTTACCGTGTCAGCACTGCGTCAGGCTGAGGTCAGCAGGTCAACTGACCGGCCAGAGTCAAACCTGACGTGTGGGGTCCACACGTCAGTGACACATGGACTAAATCCGGTCAAAACCAGCGCTGACGGGGGTTTGACCAGGGCTAGGGCCCACTGTCAGTGGCTGTGAGGGTGTAACTAATGGTGATTAGTCCCTAACTAAGTGCCACGTCGGCGGTCACCAGAGTTCGGCCGGCGGCGACCAAAACTACGGCGGAAGCTCGCCGGACTTGCGTTAGGGATGGCCGTTCCTCGCGCTGCTGGCACCAGGGAGGAGCCCTTGCTCGCCCGCATCCATCCACGCAAGTGGGAGGAGCTGGGGTGGCCGGAGCTCGTCGGAAACGAGCTCGCGGTGGCGCCGGAGTTCGGGCACCGACGGGATAGGTGCTACGGGGCACGGGGAGGTGAGCTAAGTTGTGCTACGGGCTCGTGGAGAAGCGCTGAGCACGCCGGTGTGCTTGTGGGTGACGGGCATGAGCTCTAGGTGCGGCCGCGACATGACCGGCGGCGGTGAGCTCATGGGTCCGGCGGGCAGCTAGCTAGGGGGCGAAATCGAGGGCAAGGAGTGAGGGGAAGGGAAAAGGAGCTCACGGCGGGTCCAGCGGTGGCATCAGCGAGCTCGGGGAGGGGCTGGTGAGGACGTGCAGTCGCCGGCGATCTCGGTCGGCCGTGGTTGAAGAAGACGACGAGGAGGGAATTCGGGGCATCTAGCGGCACGTGAGTCATCGGGGAGACGTAGGAGAGGGTGGCGGAGCTCTGGAACGCGGTGGTGAGGCGAGGAGGTGACGGTGGCCGCGGTGGTTCAGGACGGCAGTGATGAGCTCCGCTCGGTGGCTGCGTGCGAGAGAACAGAGGGGAGGGAGAGAGAGCAGCGAGTGAGGGGGGGGGAGGGGAAGAGAAGTCCTCGGGCGTCTGCGTGGCGTCGTCAGGGAGGGCCAGGGCTAGCAGGCAGGGTGGAGGTGGCGCTGCGCGCGTCGGCCACACGCCCTCCCGCCTACTGGCAGTAGGTTGAATACGGTGCGGCGGCTGGTGGGCTCGGCCGGCCACTTGGGCCGCCAGGTGGGCTGCACAGGTAAGTGCTCTCTCTCTTAATTTCTAAAATAGTTTCTGTTTTCTATTTTCTGCTTTTGTTTTGATTTAATAAAAATGCCAGAACATTTTCATAAATCTTGGGAATATTTCTGGGCACTGTCTGGATTAATCCCAACAACCCTCATTTACTTCCAAGATTATTTGGGCATTTAAAATTATCTATAGGATTTAAATGTCCAAATGCAAATATCTATGATTTAATTCAAGGATCCAAAATGGCTCCCAAAATTATGAAACCATTTTTGGCAGAGGTTTTAGCCAAGACCAAAGATGATGAACATTTTGTGAAGGGCACTTTGGATGCATTGAAAAGTATTTATTTGAACCTAGTTGAGATCACTTGGTGCTAGGGCTTGAACATCCCCAATTCAGGTTTAACAAAAATTTAAACATGATGACATGATGATCAGGCAAAGACCACAGGGGTTGATCTAGGGATGTGACATGTGATTTGGGATCTACGGCGCTAACGGCAAATAGTCAGACCTAAATATCAGTATTGAACACTTGATGGGTTCAGATTGGTTTGCTTGAGCAGATGAGATGTTCCAGTATTGAAAAAGAGATGTTATGAGTATCATGGCATAGGAAGAATATCAAGTTCAAGTCAAAATCACAGCTACATGGAATGGTGAGGATGAACTCGCGGAAACCCTAATGGATCTAAGAGAAGAGGAAAGAGGAGAACTTACCTGGACTGACGAACGACGGCGGTGCGTGGACGAAATCTGGTCAGGTCAGGCTGATGCAGCGACCGTTATTGAGGAAGAGACGGAGATTGACAGCGCCGGCGGAGCTCGTGTGTGGAGGCATCGTGAGGAAGGAGACGGAGATGAAGAGGCAAGGGGGAAAATGTAAAGGGACCCCTGACCCTATTTATAAAGCGAATGGATAAGGGTCACGCGCGGGAATTGAGGAGGCTAAAAAACAGATATGTGACAGCGCAGACGCCTCGATTGTCGGAGGTTCAGTAAATGTGGAGATTTGTTAAGATTTGGGCAATACGAAAGTAAATGACAGGTGATGTCATGGTGGGTTACCACAATTTCAGGGGATGACGTCATGGCGGGTTACGATATCTCGCGAGAAGATGAAGAAAGATTGACATGAATAAGTTCAAATCAACCTGGGTCCTAATGTTGGGGTTATAACTATTTGACATGACCCACCCAGGAGGGGCCGGGTTACCCCAATGGCGGTTCATGGGCCAAGCCCAGGAGCATGTTGAAGATGGCGGTTCAAGAAGATTAACGTATAAAGGGCCCAAAACCCAGAGTGGCTTAAGGCTCGTGAGTGTAAACCGCCATCTATATTTTACTTCTACTGTAAGGCATGTAAGGATGAGTCACCGGCCGGACATGTTTGTACCAGCCAACTGGGACTCTGTAAGCCGCAGGGCGTCAACTCGAGTATGTAAGGGGATGACCCGACAGCAGCTTAGGGCAAGAAACAATAGATCAAAAGCAGGCTAGCGTATTCGCTCCCTAGCAATCGAAACCCTAGCAATACCAACTCAAACTGGATTAGGTTTTACCCTCACCACAAGGGGCCGAACCATTATAAACTCCCCGTGTATTTTGTCCCGTTTTAACCCCTTTATGCTAACCATGTCGCAATGGCTCCACAACTAAGTCCTTTCCATAGGACATCTGCCGTGACAACTCCACGACAGAGGTGGTGGTGGGAGGGATGGGAGCTGCGGGCGGTGGAGTAAGGAGATTGGGAAAGCAGAGGCTAGAGGAAAGCATGAGGAAAAAGGGAGGAATATGTGTCCTTTTATAGGCAGTAAATACCAAATGTCCCCCGACTCGAGCCATAAAACACGCATGTTCCCAACGTGATCGTGCGTAACGCACGGTTGGCTTACCGAAACCATATTGATGGGGATCCCATAATAAGTGGGCACGATCTCTGTTTCGATAAGACGTGCCAATGGAGGCTATGCCTCAAAGTGCGAAACCAGAGCCAAGGAAATGGTTCGAAATATTAAAGGATCAAATGTGACGTTTCATCAACAAAAGTTGTTAGTAAAGACACTGTACCTATTTGGATGTTTATGCCTTTGTGACTAAGGGTTGTACTAATCATGCAAAGCCGGACATAGTTTCTTTACGCAGGAAATAAACTTCATATGTTCGGAAGGAGGAACCCACCTTGCAATGCCGAAGACAGTATGCATGTCAGACTCATCGTCATCGAAGACTGGTTCAGGGTCTATTGAGGGAGTCCTGGACAAGGGAGTCCACAGGTGTCTGGATTATTCGTTATGGGCCGGACTGGTGGGCCGGGAGATCAAAGCAGAAGATTATCTCCTGTTTTCGGCTAGGACTCCTATGTGCGTAGAATGGCAAGTTTATCCGATGTAATGTTTTCTTCCTCTGCAAGATGATTCTGTACAACCCTAGGTCTCTCTAGTGTATATATAAACCGGAGGGTTTAGTCCGTAGAGGCTATCACAACTATCATAGGCTAGACAACTAGGGTTTAGCCATTACGATCTCGAGGTAGATCAACTCTTGTAATTCCCATATTCATCAAGATCAATCAAGCAGGAAGTAGGGTATTACCTCCATTAAGAGGGCCCGAACCTGGGTGAACATTGTGTCCTTGTTTCCCCCTGTTACCACCGATCCTTAGATACACATCTCGGGACCCTCTACCTGAGATCTGCCGATTTTGACATCGACAATAGGTGTGGATGAAGGAAAGATATCGGCGCGATACCTGAGCAACATTCCTGCAAACAGTGATCGGATCACTTGGCATCACTCCGCTGGGAAAGAAATGATGCCAAACACCGAAGAATGGGCACAAAGGAAACTAGAGAGATGCAGGGGCTGAGCTGTAGTGGATCCAAACCGATGCCAGCTACACTCACCAGGTAATCCATTAGTAACCTAAATAATCACTCTACATGCAAGCTATGCAGCAAACAAGCAAGACTCTATACTACTGAATCAACCGCTAGCGCTGACTGGGGCATGCTACAGCCAGACCTGCTCTGATTGCAAGACTTGTGGCACCCCGGCTTGGAGAGACCTAAACACCCTGTATTCCAGCTCAGAGATCAAGTCTTCTGGAATACGGCATTGCTTGGCATAGAACAGCTTGCTCTTATTACAAAGGATAATGGGTACCAAGGTCTGATGTTACAAAGGATCACATCAGCACGGCGACACTACGCCTACTAAGGTTTCTCTATGCTAGCAGTGTAACAACTCGTAGCAGCGGAATAACAATGACAGGGGTGAACTCCACTCTGCAGGGACTCTGGCTGGGACACGGTCCAGCTCGCACGATGAGTATCCCCGACAAGCAACCAATCACGGAATCACCTACAATCTGGCATGACACGCCAGGTAAGTACTTAGAATGTACTCGTAAGTTCACAACAACCAAAAGCATCAAAGCTACACAATAACACATCATTTAATAGGTTAACTTACTAAAAACTACTATGCTGAGGAAGCAACTATTAAGCATGATATCAAACTACTAGAATACTGATGAACCAACATCTCGGACCTCAAGAACCATCTCACTCTGGGCTATCCGGCCAAGCAATATGTCACCTCGATCAGGCGATCACCTTGTGATCAATATCTCCATGTGATCACCACTTGACCACATCACAAACTGAATGATCATCCTCAAGATCATCCCAACATCATCCTTGACATCCTGCCAAACTGTTACTGCTCACATATCAACATATAAATCATCTAATAAGTCATTTCGTCATCGTGAGTGTTGATCGACCGGTGTGACCTAGTACGAACTGTGTTCATGATGGAGGACGCGAATATCTATAGTTTGTACACTCTGTAGAGGTCACTACACTATACTGATAGGTCTCCAATGTATCTATAATTTTTTATTGTTCCATGCTATTATATTATCAACTTTGGATGTTGTATATGCATTAATATGTTATTTTATATTATTTTTGGGACTAACTTATTAACCCAGTGCCAGTTTCAGTTTTTTTCCTTATGTTTGGCTTCCGCAGAAAATGAATATCAAACGGAGTCCAAACGTAATGAAACTTTACGATGATTTTTCTTGGAACATAAGACACCTACGAGATTTAGAGTGGAGGACAAGGGACCCACGAGGCGACGACAAGCTATAGGGGCATGCCCCTGGGCTTGTGGCCCCTCGGGAGTCCCTTGCACCGCCTCTTTGGCATATAAATACCCAAATATTCCAGGAACCCTAGGGGAGTCGCCGAAAATACTTCTCCACCATCGCAAGTTTCTGCTCCCATGAGATCCCATCTTGGGGCCTTTTCCGGTACTCCGCCGGAGGTGGATTCGATCACGAAGGGCATCTACATCAACCTTGATGCCCCTCCGACAATGCGTGAGTAGTTTACCATAGACCTACGGGTCCATATCTAGTAGCTAGATGGCTTCTTCTCTCTCTTTGATCTTCAGTACAATGTTCTCCTCGATGTTCTTGGAGATCTGTTCGATGTAATATTATTTTGCGATGTGTTTGTTAAGATCCGATGAATTGTGGATTTATGATCAGATCATCTATGAATATTATTTGAGTCTTCTCTGAACTTATTTATGCATGATTAATATAGCTTTGTATTTCTATTTGATCTATCAATTTGGTTTGGCCAACTAGATTGTTTTTACTTGCAATGGGAGAGGTGCTTTGTGATGGGTTCAATCTAGCAGTGTCCTCACCTAGTGACAGAATGGATAGGGAGGCACATATTGTGTTGTTGCCATTAAGGATAACAAGATGGGTTTTACATCATATTGCTTGAGTTTATCCCTCTACATCATGTCATCTTGCTTAAGGCGTTACTCTGTTTTTATAACTTAATACTCTAGATGCATGCTGGATAGCGGTCGATGACTGGAGTAATAGTAGTAGATGCAGGAAGGAGTCGGTCTACTTATCACGGACATGATGCCTATATTCATGATCATAGCCTTGGATGTCGTCATAACTTTGCACTTTTCTATCAATTCCTCAACAGTAATTTGTTTACCCATAGTATGCTTTCTTCGAGAGAGAAGCCTCTAATGAAACCTATGGCCCCGGGTCTATTTTCCATCTTATATTTTTAGATTTAACCAATAACCCAAAAATACTTTGCTGCAATTATTTTGTGTGCACTTTATTTTTCCTTTTACTTTATCTCTATCAGATCTCACTCTTGCAAGTGACCGTGAAGGGATTGACAACCCCTTTTCCGCATTGTGTGCAAGTGTTTGTTAGTTTGTGCAGGTACATAGATTGGAGACTTGCTTGTGCCTCCTAGTAGAATGATACATTGGTTCTCAACTAAGGTAAATACTTATCTCTACTTTGTTGCATCACCCATTCCTCTTCAAGGAAAAAATCAACGCAAGCACAAGAAGTAGCATGTACCCACACCACAGAACCCATGGCCTTGTGTTCCCATTTGGGTTGACCAACGGCGTTCCGACAAACCCAATCTATTGCACGAAACTCTCCCGAGCACTCCGACAAACTCCCCTTTGGGCTAAGTCATGGGTGGCCCCGAATGCCACTTTGGACATCAAATGCCCACCGTCGTGGCAAAACATAACAAAAATGGTCCCAAACAAGGAAAATGGATCCATACAACTCGGGCACACAAG
The DNA here is from genome assembly GCA_902687465.1 of Secale cereale. Classification (NCBI taxonomy): domain Eukaryota; kingdom Viridiplantae; phylum Streptophyta; class Magnoliopsida; order Poales; family Poaceae; genus Secale; species Secale cereale. Next base: position 242,417,662 of record LR738709.1, read on the forward strand.
GTTATCGCCGCCTACTGGGCCATGGTAGCACGTGCACATAACCTTCCCTAGTTGGAGGAACCAGCGAGAGTCATTACAATAGACCACATTATGGCCTCCCCATAAAGGCAAATGTGGCTACACTGGTGAGCTCGGTTCGGTGGCACCTGACCAACGAAAGGACGGAATTTATCCCCAATGTAGATATGTGATAACTGATGCTCTAATATCATATCAACCTATGATCCAAGTTATAGCAATATCCAACAAATAATCTAAAGCATAATCTAGTCATATCATAATACTCTGAGGGTAGCATATTAATTAAGATCATGATGAATCGAAGAACCATGATGCTACTAATCCAATAGCAAGAGCAAGATAGTTAGCCATAGATCCACCATGGTAACATCATGTACAAAATAATACTCCCAAGAATAATATCAGATACTATCATGATGGAAACAATAATAGCCACTAATAATCCAATGGCAACATGTCATCCTCAATCTACAAAACGTTAGTCCTAGAAATCCAAGCATCATCATGGCAATAACAATATCAAATATCACCCCAAGAAATGGCATGAATAAATCATATATTACTAATGCAAATTTTAGGCAATATTAATTAAACAAACCATGGCATTGCATTGCAATCATGCAAACGGAGGGTGTGGCTTGCCTGAGAGGGATGGGATCACCGGGAAGAAGTGCGAGGAGCTCGCGGAAAGATTCGCCGGAAAAGTTTCGCTCTTGGAGGAGCTGAATATAGGGCAGGGGCAAAATGGTCGTTTTTAGAATGTTATCACATGGTGAAATGATACCATCGGAACGGGCTTGGCGAATACAAAACATGGGCTTTGGAATCACCTGATTTGGAGTTGTGAGTGAAAAGATATTATGGTTTTTCTGCCAGGAACCTTTGTGTAAAAAAAATCCACAAACAAGTCCCTGGCTAGATAAACAGAAAATGCATTTGGTGAAATACTCTTTCCAGTAAGTGAAAACGCATTCCCAGCCACAACTACGGAGGAATACGCCTTCGAGCAAATGAAAACGTAAACCTGCAGAGTGCGCTTCTACTTAACCACGTCAACGACTTTCAAGGACTCGATTAATCCCGTATTGTTACACCCTGGTTTTTCGCCTTTTCTTTTTCTTTTGATTTTATTTGGTTTTTGGCCTTTCCTTTTTCTTTTGATTTTATTTGGTTTTTGCTGTGATTTTCTTTTTGGATGAGTTTTGTGGACTTGAAACCCGGGAGATCTTCACTTTTTCTTCTCCCAAGTGGCTCATCATTACCAAATTTTTCTCTAGATCATGTCATTTCCATTCTAGTCCATCTCCCAAATTCTTTTTTTCTCAGGAATATTCCTTTTTCTATTAAAGGAATAATCATGTCTGACCTAGGTTGTGAAGCAACCTATATTTATGCCTTCCAGAAAATTCCCAGATAATTCTCATAAATTGTTTGTATAATATGTGTCTCGAATATGTCCAAAAATATCCTTGCCCAGTTCAAAAATAATTTACCAATATTCAATCTTCAATCCTGTCCAGAGTGGCACTTTGTGAAGGAAGTGCCACCTATCTTTTCTTGACTGCTCCCAAATGTTTTGGGAATCCTTTACTATCCAAATAATTGTCACATGCCAAAATTCAACTCTATTTTCCTAGTGAATATTCCTCAGCATTTTCCAAGTTTCTGCCCAAAATGAAGCTTTGTGAAGAAAGTACTCCCTCCGTAAAGAAATATAAGAGCGTCTAGATCACTAAAATAGTGATCTAAACACTCTTATATTTGTTTACAGAGGGAGTACTAGCTAGGGTTGTTTAAATGATTTGAAATTTTGCAAGCTCTTTCATTTGCTCATATCATCACTCTCCTCCAAATTTCAGCTCATTCCATCTATTTATGTGAGTACAACATCAAATCTTTGTTTCTGGTTGTATTTTCAGTTTGTGAAGCAAGTATATTTTATATTACTTCATTAATTCTAACAATTTACTAGAACATCCACCTACCAATATAACTTAGCTCAGCCAAATTTGAGATCATTTCATAAATCCAATCTTCCTCTATAATTTTCTCTAGTTTCTGGACACAGAAGATCTGTGTGAAGCAAGTACCATTTTGGCAAGTCCAAATGGCATGAAGGTTTTGCAGCATCTTCTTATCTCCATATCATTATGCCCTAGAAAATTTCAGCCCAACTCAATTCTCCATGTGAGTGCATCATCCAAATCTCTTTTCTGGACTATAATTGCAGTTGCAAAGGAACTATGATAAATAATGATCTAAATATCCTCAAACTCCAAAGAATCATAGTCCTTCCAACTCTAAACCTCCCAGACATCAAATTTGGCCCTTAGCAATTTTGTTTTGATCACTGATATGTAGCCAAGTTTTCTACACCAAACTTCCGTCGAAGCCTCACATCAGTTCACAACTTGTTATGATGATCTATAACCTCCTACAGTCCCCATGGTGCAGAGACAAGGTGCTAGACAACATTTCCCTGCCTGTAGCGTCCCATCTTGGCCATGTCACGTGGTTACTGCCTTGTTGGAATGCCTGTGCGCGCGCTCTGTACGCAGCGGACGCGCTCTGCGCGTCGGCGACTGCCAGACTACCACGCCCCGGCTATCCCCACATGTCATCCAGTGCCGATCTGAGTCCCCCTTCCCTCATGTCACCCTCTTAGCCTCTGCCCCCTCCAGAAGCCTCCTCGCCGGCACAAGACGCCGCGTGCCCACATGCGCACTGTGCTCGTCCGGCTCTGTTGCCTGCCCCGTCTTCTTCCTCCTATCCCCTTGGCTCCATCTCTGCTTCGGTGCAAGCCTCTGCCCTCCCCCGTCACCTCCATGCCCCCGGGCGCCATTATCCTTGACAGAACATTAGTCGGACCCGAGCACCAGCATTCGGCCATGGGCACCTCGCCCTGGCTATATAAGTTGTCCCCAGTCGCATTTCTCTTCACCATCGCACTTGCCATCCTCCTCTAGTCCTTCTCACCCACTCCACCGAGCTCGAACTGCCCTCCTCATCTCCATTACTCACCACAGCCGCTGCCTCCTCAAGCCAAAATTCGGTTGTGCCGGCCCTCCCCTCCCTCTAGCCACCACCAGAGGCCTTCATCATTCCCCTGGAGCCTCTCAGCCTCTGCCCTCCTCCTCCGGCGACTCATGTCGCCGCACCCAAATCTGGCCAAAGCCCCGTCCACTGCAGCGGGAGCCCTGCTCGACCGCAACTTCTCTGGCGAACGCAAATGGTACAGGCGGGAGCGGCTCGTCCTGCTGATCACGCCGGTAGGCTGCATGGCTTGAGAGGTGGCCGGAGCTGCCGGCGGTCGCCGTCGTGTGCCGGCTCGGCTGCGGGCAGGCGAGATAGAAGACGAAGATCCCGGTAAGGCGGGCCCCTCCTAACCCGTGGTCCCACCTTGCAGCCTAACCGAAGCGTTCACCAGTCTCGTGGTTTAACCGATAAAACATCTTCGTGGAATATGTAGGAACCAACATGGGCATCCAGGTCCCGCTATTGGTTATTGAACGGAGAGGTGTTTCGGTCATGACTACATGATTCCCAAACCCGTAGGGTCGCACGCTTACCATTTGATGACACTCGAGTAGTATTGGGATATTTGATGATTGGTAACTGAATGTTGTTCGGAGTCCCACATGAGATCCTGGACGTCAAAGGAGTCTCCAATTATTCGAGAGGTAACTATTTATATATCGGAAGTCATATTTTGGGTTCCGAAAATGGTGCAGTTTTTCGGTATTGTACCGGGAAGCTTCTTGATGTGGGGTCAACCCGATCTAGGCCGATCTTTCACGACTGGAGAGGGATCCCACGATTAACATGAAGAACACAAGAGAGAAACATGAGGGGAACAAGGGGGAAACATTCAAATCAACAAGAAGTAGTCACAAATATGCTAGATCCGGGAACACAAAGAGATACACGATCCAAAGACAGCGATGGACGATACAAGTGGTGGTAGTCTTCTCCGTGAGGAGGTCTTTAATCTTCTCCCATGGGAGGTCTTGAATCCATGTGGATCTTCTCCCAAGAGGCCGCGATCTCTCGTAGAGATGAACCTTTAAGGATGAGCAATGCTCTAAGTCTAGATGAGCTATCACAATGCTAACCCTAACTAGGAAGAGGTAGGGGCTAATTATAGTCCATAGGGGCGAGGGGATACATGGGCTTCGGCCTAGATGAAATGCACGCAGGCATCAGAGGCCGGATGTCCGGGCGTCGGGCCGGATGTCCGGGCTGTCACGAGGTGACGGATGTCCGGGCTTGGGGCCGGATGTCTGTGCTGGCGGGGTTGAGCCACAGGTATGCTTATGTGGAAGTGCCGGATTTCGGGGCTGGGGGGCAGATGTCCGTGCCTTGGCGTCTGTTAGATGTCCGGACCTAGCTGGATGTCCGGCCCCTGATGCTTCGGCTGAGGGGGCTCTGTTGCTGTAGATGTTCCAGGGGCCGGATGTCCGGGACCTAGAATCTTCTCCGGTTCCGCTCGATGTAGCTCTTCCACCGTGGGCTTGGGGACTTGTCCATATTCGTGAGCCTCTTCGAGGGGGTCTTCTTGGCACCTGAGTATGCAAAGTAATTCCATTTGAGGTAGTAGCCATGTCTCACATGATTCGCATGGAAGTTGGTTAAGGAGAGATGTCACCTTGGTCTCGAGAGCTCTTTCACGGGCACGTGTCATGGGTCCACTTGGCACTTGGTCAGACAAAGATATGTCCATGGGGATGACCATGGCATGCTCCGCGTCATCTCCCCTCCCTTGGGAAAGATCCGACCTCGGATCGAAATATTCATCACCATGGAAAGGAGAGAGATCCTTGACGTTGAAGGTACCGCTGAGATTGTACTTGTTGCGTGGAATGTCGATCTTGTAAGCATTGTTGTTGTAGCGTGCTAACACCTTGAAGGGTCCGTCGGCTCGAGGTAGGAGTTTGGACTTGCACTCATTGGGGAAGCGGTCCTTGCGAAGATGAAGCCACACGAGATCTCCCAGTTGGAACACCCTTGATGTCTTGTGGGCGTTGAGCTTGGTGGCAAGGCGATGTACTTGGCGCTCGATCGTTGCCCTTGTATCTTTGTGCATCTTCTTGAGGTAACTTGCTCGTGCACGTGCGTCCATGTTGGTGCGCTCTTGGAGAGGTAGAGGAAGAATGTCCAATGGGGACAATGGGTTGAAGCCGTAGATGCCTCGAAGCGGGACTTGCCGATTGTTGAGTGTCTTGCGCAGTTGTAAGCGTACTAGGCGATGTGAAAGCATTGCTCCCATTCCTTGATGTTCTTCTTGAGCAACACTCGAAGAAGCGTCGATAGTGTTTGGTTCGTCCCCTCCGTTTGGCTGTTCGTTTGTGGATGGTAAGCCAATGAGAATAGTAGCTTGATGCCGAGTTTGGCGCATAGAGTCTTCCAAAAGTAGCTTAAGAACTTGACGTCGCGCTCTGAGATGACCGTCTTGGGCACTCCATGTAGGCGCAAGATTTCCCTACAAAAGAGATTCGCAACATGTGAAGCATCGTCTATCTTGTTGCATGGAATGAAATGAGCCATTTTGGAAAATCTATCCACAACAACAAAAACGGAATCCTTGCCATTTTGAGTTCTAGGCAAACCAAGTACAAAGTCCATGCTAATGTCTTCCCAAGGTTGATGTGGAGTAGGAAGTGGCATATAAATACTGTGAGATTGAGCTTTGGACTTAGCTTTGCGGCATGTAGAGCACCGATTGGTGAAGCGTGAGACGTCACGGAACATCTTGGGCCAATAATAGTTCTGGAGAGCGTCGCAAATGTCTTGTCACGTCCAAAATGTCCCATAAGTCCTCCTCCATGAAATTCTTGCAAAAGGAGCAAACGAAGAGAAGCCTCAGGAATGCAAAGTTTGTTAGCTCTCATAAGATAACCGTTCTTGATGTAATATCGTCCCCAAGAAGTATGCGTCACACACTTAGCATAAGAATTTGCAAATAAAGGATCATGCTCATACAAATCTTTTATGTGCTCAAAGCCAATGACATTCAACTCAAGTTGGGTAACAAGTATGCATTTGCGGGAAAGCGCATCCGCCACAACGTTCTCTTTGCCTTTGATGTATTTGATGACATAGGGAAAATACTCTATGAACTCACTCCACTTAGCATGACGCTTGTTCAACTTAGTTTGACCCTTAAGATACTTGAGTGTCTCATGGTCCGTGTGAAGAATGAATTCATGAGGTCGAAGATACTGTTCCCAAACACGCAAAACTCTCACTAAGGCATATAGCTCTTTATCATAGATGGGGTGATTAGGTTTTGCTCCGGAAAGTTTTTCGCTAAAATACGCAATCGGTCGCTTTTCTTGCATTAACACGCCTCCTATGCCAGTACCACTAGCGTCACAATGTACCTCGAAAGGTTTGTCATAGTTTGGTAAGTGAAAGGATCGATATGGTTGACTAGAGGGGGGTGAATAGGCAACTAACAATTTTAGCTTTTCTTAACCACTTTAAATTAAGCGTCAAAGTAAGTTGACTAGAAATACTATTAAGATGACAACTAATAGGAAGTAAAGATAACAACCACACAAGCAAGCTATAAGAGATAAACCAGTAAAACTCGCACAAGTAAAGTAAAGAAATAACCACAAATGGAACCGGTGAAGATGAGGATGTGTTGCCGACGTTCCTTCCCTTTGAGGGGAAGTACGTCTCCGTTGGAGCGGTGTGGAGGCACAATGCTCTCCAAGAAGCCACTAGGGCCACCGTATTCTCCTCACGCCCTCACACGATGCAAGGTGCCGTGATTCCACTAGTGGTGCCCTTGAAGGCGGCAACTGAACCTTTACAAACAAGGTTGGGCCTATCTCCACAACTAAATTGGAGGCTCCCAACAATACCACAAAGCTTCACCACAATGGAATATGGCTTCGAGGTGACCTCAACCGTCTAGGGTGCTCAAACACCCAAGAGTAACAAGATCCGCTAGGGATTAGTGGGGGGAATCAAATATCTCTTGGTGGAAGTGTAGATTGATGCCTTCTCAAGCAATCCCGAGCAAATCAACAAGTTTGATTGGCTAGGGAGAGAGATCGGGCGAAAATGGAGCTTGGAGCAACAATGGAGTATGTGGGGGAAGAGGTAAGTCAACAAGGAGGAAGAAGAAGCCTTTATATAGTGGGGGGAACAATCCAACCGTTATCCCCCACTCAGCCCCGCACAGAGCGGTACTACCGCTTGAGGGAGTGGTACTACCGCTTATAGAGCAGTACTACCATTGCCTTTCAAGTGGTACTACCGCACCAAGGGGGTAGGGACCCAGAGAAGTACTACCGCGGTCTCAGGGCGGTACTACCGCTGGGAGCGGTACTACCGCCTCTACTACCGCAGCTAGCACCGCAAAACTCGACACGAAACGTGCTTGCGAGTCGAGGCGGTGGTAGCACGGATCAGCGGCGGTACTACCTCAGTGTGCACCAAGTGGTACTACCGCTTAGTAGGGCGGTACTATCGCTTGAGGCACACAGGTGGTACTACCGCTGAGACCCGCGGTACTACCGCTGGAGCCAGGAAGGCTAGAGAGGATGAGAAAGAAGGACTCCATTGCGGCGGGAAGGAATGATGGGTGCAATAAAGAAGGGTACGTGTTGATTCCACCCAAACCTTACCAAAGCGGATCCCCTCTTAATAGTACGGCTTTCCTATTACTCAGATCCACCGAAAAATAAGCAAAAGGAAACACCGTCTTCCATAGATTCCGAGGGGCATCTAATCGACTTGTGCCTATGTGAGATATATCTGAAAGAGCTTAGAACACATGATTAGTCCGCAAACGTATTGTCATCAATCACCAAAACACCATTTGGCTAAATATGCCCTTACAATCTCCCCCTTTTTGGTGGATTGATGACAAAACGGGATTTGCACCAAAGGAATAATGACATAACGTAAATGCAAAATCCACACCCCTAAAATATAGACGGGCTCCCCCTAGATGTGTGCTATCTAGATAGGTGCTTTGGACTGCACGACACACATACTAGGATCAACACCCCCCCTATATTTTAGAGACCAACATCCTAAGCAAGATATGAGAGCATAGTAATTAGTAAGATAATCATGCACGCTAGAGAGTACCAGGTACATAAATAAGATAGGGTAGCATATGTCTCACACAATATGACGGGAACTTAGGTCTCACGAAAAACCAACCAAACCACAAGAAATGAAAAGCACACAAGCGACAGAAACACAAAGGCACAAATCCCTAAACTCTCTCCCATTTTGGCATCGAGACACCAAAAGGGTAGAGAGCTAAGCTACGGCTCCAGGTGAGAGCAAGAGAAGGTCTCGAACATCAGATCTCAGCTGGGTCATCTTCTTCTTCGTCGTCGACCTGAAACTACTCAGCATCGGAATATGTCCATGGGCAGTGCTGCTTGATCCACTCTTCCTCTTCGGTTACCTGTTCCTCAGAGCCACTGGCCACAGTCGCACCCAACTGACGCATGAGCTCCTTGTGACGTCCCCTGGCCTTCTTCTTTGCCACATGAGTCATGTACTGACCATGAGACTCCATACAAAACAGCTTTTTCATCTTCTTCTTGAGCTTCTTTGCCCACGAGGGCTCTGCACCAGATGGCTCATAGTCATCATCATCATATGCTTCAGCCTCAGCCTCCTCAGCCTCCATAGCAGCAGCGGAGGATGAACCTCCAGACTTGGGAGCATGAGTGCCCCAGTTGTCCTTCCGCCTCAGACGCTTGATCTCATGAGACACCAACTCTCCAGTCTCCAGCAAGACGTTGGGATAGACATGATCCCAAGCCTTCTCAATCAGCAGCATTATAAAATGTCCATAGATCAGGCACTTGCGTTCAGAAATAGCAGACACGAGCTCAGACCACATCACATGTGAAATATCCAGGGTCTCACCAGTGTTCCTCTGTAACTGATGTTGGCAAAAGAGAAGCATGTCCACAAGATAGGAGTGAACCATATCATGATTCCCAATCCGAGGGAAAAGAGTTTCACGGAAGATGCGGTGAAGGATATCCAGATAGGTAGACAACTCATAGGTTACCTTCTTAGTCTCGGGGTGGACCTTCACAGTGCAGTAGGGCCAGAGAGCTTGCTTGTGAGTGGAGGTAGTGTTCTGATGAGGATGAAAGCCAACCGGTGTCTCAAGCCCCTGGTCTTCCACCCCAAGTAACTCCATGAAAGCCTTCCACTTGACAGACAACAGTTTGCCATTGGTCATCCATGTCAGAGTTCTATCCTCATCCGTCCCTAGATGGACCGTGGCATAGAATTGAGCCACAAGATCTGCATCAAAGTCCTTGTTGAACTGAATGATCCGAAGAATCTTAAGTTGAGTGCACATCTGAAGAGCATAGCCAAAATACACATGATCCTTCTCTAGGTATTCTGTGTCTATGGAGCGAACACTGACAAAGAGATTCTTCTTAGCCTTGAGCACATCAAAGTAGATGGCAAACTGAAAGCGGTTCCAGAACAGTCGGTTGACCAAATTGGGTTCTTGATCAACCTCATAGGGATTGCGGTGACGCCTTGCCCAGAACTCCTTGCCACTCATTTGTGTCACAGTTTTGCCCTTTGGCTTTGCCATGGCCTTTTTCTTCTGTTGAGGTGGAGGTGGAGCACTCGAGGAACCTCCAGCAGACTCAGATGTACGGTAGCGCTTTGAGGTTGCATGATTGGGGTTGATACGGCGAGCCTGATGCTCAGGATGTTCATCACCTGGAACCAAACACAAAAACAGACAAACCAACCAAAAGGAACGAGCATAAGCCAATGAACACAACAAAAGAAGATCAAAGAATGAAGAAATATGTGTGAACTAGGCAAGCCGCGGTAGTACCGTGATCTGTTAAGCGGTAGTACCGCCCAAGCGGTAGTACTGCTCCAAGGAGCGGTAGTACCGCTCGAGGCAGGGAAACAGCGGTTTCCTACTACCGTGGTCAGATCCGGCACTATCGGCCTATCAAATTCAAAAATATTTCTATCATACTCTAATCTAGATAGTCTAGTTGCTTTCTCCATCCTACTCAAGCCTAGATTTAGCCAAAAATCTAAAGATGCAAACACTATTGCCCCTAAAACACAAGATCTGAAAAAGAGACAAGAGGAGAAGAGGAACGGGGGCAATACCGGCATCCATGGCAAGAGGACTTGGTGGGGATCGACTCCACCGAAGGAAAAGGAGAGGAACACCCCGGAGGAGGAGATCCGCCGGAGCCCTCCCGCGGCGACGAACTGCTGGGGAGAGAGAGAGAGAGGAACGAGGGGGCGAGTGAATGCGTACGGGGGAGAGAAACCTCCCTCTGCCCCGACTTAACCCCCATGTACCGCCCCGCAGCGGTAGTACCGTGATGGTGGGCGGTAGTACCGCGCACCACCAGCGGTAGTACCGCCCAGCTGGCCACGGCAAAAAACGTTCAAGGCAAAGCTCAAAAAAAGAGACACACCAGCAGGAAAAACAAAACACCACTCACACACTCACTAGCAAGAGACAAGAAACCCCTCTAAAAGAGAGAGGGCGGTGACCGAAGTCACCTATGTTTGAGTCTAGAGGTATGGCGCCGCGAAGATTTTAACCTTGGGCCCATGACCAAAACTCGTCCTTGAAGCACTAGTACCATCATAGATGGTTCATGAAAGACTTGATCAATTTATGCATAATGGGGGGAGAGAGAGTTCATTGAGAGAACAATGCTCCCCCTATGTCCATGCCTACATCTAGATAAGACACTATGAAGAGTATGGTGGGGTGTGCACGTTCTCAAACCACATTGCTCAAATCAATGATATTTAGCTCATGCCTTAACTCGGGAAATCTTGCTTCATCCAATGGCTTCGTGAAGATATCTGCAAGGTTATCATGAGTGTTGACATAGTGAAGCTCGATCTCTCCTTCCCGTATATGATCCCGGATGAAGTGATACCGAATCTCTATATGCTTCGTCTTGAAGTGTTGCACCGGGTTGAGAGAAATCTTGATGGCACTTTCATTGTCACACCAAAGAGGCACTTTGTCACAAGTGACACCATAATCCTTTAAAGTTTGCCTCATCCATAAGAGTTGAGCACAGCAACTACCGGCAGCCACATACTCGGCTTCAGTGGACGAGAGAGACACACAACTTTGCTTTTTGGAAGACCAACTAACAAGAGAGCAACCAAGAAATTGGCACCCTCCAGAAGTGGACTTCCTATCCACTTTGTCTCCAGCCCAGTCAGAATCAGAGAAACCTACAAGGTTGAAGTTTGCTCCTCTTGGGTACCATAAGCCAAAGTTTGGGGTATGAGCCAAATATCGAAAGATTCGCTTGACAGCCACAAAGTGACTTTCCTTAGGTGAGGCTTGAAACCGTGCACAGATTCCCACACTCAACATAATATCCGGTCTAGATGCACAAAGGTAAAGTAAGGAACCGATCATAGAGCGATATACCTTTTGATCCACCGCTTTACCATTGGGATCAATGTCAAGTTGGCACTTGGTTGGCATTGGAGTAGTAGCCGGCTTGACATCGCTTAGATTGAACCTCTTGAGAATGTCCTGAGTATACTTGGATTGTTTGATGAAGATCCCTTCTCTTTTTTGCTTGATCTCAAACCCAAGGAAGTACTTCAACTCTCCCATCATGGACATCTCAAAATGTGTGGTCATGAGTGCGGCGAACTCATCATTGAAAGCTTTGTTAGGAGAACCAAAGATAATATCATCAACATATAGTTGGCATACAAACAACTCCCCTTTGACCTTCTTAGTAAAAAGAGTGGGGTCGATTTTCCCAATTTCAAACCCACGATCTTGTAACAACTCGGTAAGATGCTCATACCACGCACGTGGGGCTTGTTTAAGGCCATAGAGTGCCTTATCGAGTTGGTACACGTGATTGGGGAGCTTAGGATCCTCAAACCCCGGGGGTTGTTTAACATACACCAACTCATTAATAGGACCATTAAGAAATGCACTTTTCACATCCATTTGTTGCAATTTAAAGTTATGATGGGAAGCATAGGCAAGCAACAAACAAATGGATTCAAGGCGAGCAACGGGGGCAAAGGTTTCATCGTAGTCGATACCCTCGACTTGGGAGTAGCCTTGAGCCACCAGACGCGCCTTGTTGCGGATGACAATGCCATGAGCATCTTTCTTGTTCTTAAAGATCCACTTGGTTCCAATGACGTTATGGTTCTCCTTTGGCCTTGGCACCAGACGCAACACCTTGTTGTGCTCGAAGTTATGGAGTTCTTCATGCATGGCATTAAGCCAATCAGGGTCTTCGAGCGCCTCATATACCTTCTGAGGTTCAACACAGGAGACAAAAGCTTGATGAGCACAATAGTTTGCTAATTGTCTATGAGTGCTTACCCCCCTTTTGATGCTTCCTAGAATGTTCTCCATGTGATGTTCTCTGGAAGCAAGCCTGGATGCAACTTTTGCAGCACGACGCTCTAATTGCTCTTCAAGAGATAACTGAGGAGCATTGAGTTGATCATCTTGAGCGTTGTCAGGAGCTAGATCTTGATCTTGAGCTTCCTCTTGACCTTGATCTTGCTCGGAGGACAGAACTTGGCCTTGTGCATCATTTGGTGGCTCCCCACCATCTTGTGATTGATCTTGCACTTGGCCTTGTTCGTCCGGTTGAGGGCCTTCACCTTGTTCTTCGGAAGCGTGTGGGTCTTGGGTTGGTGATGGTTCCACTTGAGTAGAACATTGTCCTTCTCCATCGGCCACAAGGGGTTCCTCAATGGGTAGGATATATCCGACGCCCATTCTTCTTATGGCTTGAGGAGGAATTTCATCACCTACATCACAAGTACCACTTTGCTCCACTTGGGAGCCATTATTTTCATCAAACTCTATGTTACTCGTCTCCTCAATGAGTCCATTGGACTTGTTGAGGACGTGGTAAGCATGAGAGTTTGTAGCATAACCAACAAATATGCCCTCATGAGCTCTAGATTCAAATTTAGACAACCGAACACCTTTCTTGAGGATGAAACACTTACACCCGAACACCCGGAAGTACTTGAGATTGGGTTTGTTACCGGTAAGGATCTCATATGGAGTTTGTTCAAGCCTTTGCGGAGATAGAGCCGATTTGATGCATGGCAAGCGGTGTTGATGGCTTCGGCCCAAAAGTTGTATGGAGATTTGAACTCCGCCATCATGGTTCTTGCCGCATCCATCAGAGTCCGGTTCTTTCCCTCCGCTACACCGTTTTGTTGAGGGGTATAGGGAGCTGCATATTGATGTTTGATCCCCTCATCACTAAGAAACTCATCCAAGGTGTAGTTCTTGAATTCGGTGCCGTTGTCACTTCTGATCATCAAAATCTTTGCTTCATGTTGCTGTTGAGCTTCATTTGCAAAGTTGATGACGGTTTGTTGGGTCTCACTCTTCTTCTTGAAGAAGTATACCCAGGTGTACCTTGAGTAATCATCCACAATCACTAAGCAGTACTTTCTACCCCCAAGACTATCAAAAGATGGAGGCCCAAAGAGGTCCATGTGAAGAAGCTCTAGGGGTCTTTTTGAATAGATGATAGTCGTGAGAGGGTGAGCCGTCTCATGTAACTTCCCTTCAATGCAAGCCCTGCAAGCACGATCTTTGCCAAAGCTAACATTTGTTAGTCCACGAACATGGTCCCCTTGAGAAGACTTTGCAAAGATCTCATATTGACATGGGCCAAACCGCGATGCCAAAGCCATCCCACATCAACTTTAGCCATTAGGCATGTCGCAATCTTGGTGGGTTGCTTCGAAAAGTTAACCACATAAAGACCGTTCTCGACATGCCCAACATAGGCTACTTTAAGAGTCTTGCTCCACAAGAGGGCCACGGTATCAATATCAAAGAATGTAGCAAAGCCCATGAGTGCAAGTTGGCGAACAGAAAGTAAATTGTATGCAAGGGACTCAACAAGCATGACCTTCTCGATCGTGAGATCATGAGAGACAACCACCTTGCCAAGCCCCAATACCTTAGAAGATAAAGCATCACCCCATTCGACGTTGGTGGCCATAGATGAACCTAGATGCACGTCCACCACCAAGTCTTTGCTTCCGGTCATATGATTTGTGGCTCCACTATCGAGCAACCATGATCCCCCACCGGAAGCAAACTCCTACAAGAGATCAATGCTTGGATTTAGGTACCCATTTGGTGATGGGTCTTTTGAGGTTAGTAACAAGGGTCTTAGGAACCCAAATGGACCATTCAATGTACTCATAAGAAGAACCAACAAATTTAGCAAACACATGACCATCACTAGCACGACATAAAACATATGAAGGATTAAAGTCGCCGGCCATGTTTGATGGTATGGTGGAATTTTTCTTGACACCACCACCTTTCACGGTTTTCTTCTTCTTTGATGCGCCCTCTCCTTCTTTCACAAAAGTTTGTCGGAGAGGGGGTGGTAGCTTGGTCTTGTCATTCTTCTTCTTCTTGGGCTTAGGAACAAACCCAATTCCTTCCTTTGCCACAACCTCCTTTTGATTGCTCAAAAGATTGTTGAGGTTCTTCTCACCTTTTATACATGTCACAAGGCCTTTCTCAAGTTGCTTCTTCAACTCGGCATTTTCTTCAACAAGATGCACATGATCGCAACATGGGTTAGTAGCATTTGCATTATCAATTAATACCATGCAAGGAAAGATAGCCTTTTCCTTGGTTAGCGAAACTTGGAGTCGATCATGATACTCTTTGAGAGAAGCATGCATACCTTTCAAGGCCTTGTGAGCCTTGTCGAGTATGACAAACTCTTCCTTGAGTTTAGCATGGCCAACCTCAAGTTTTGCCTTCTCGGAATTAAGCACACGAGAGACAACTGAAGCATGATCAAGATCTTTCTTTAATTTAGCATGATCGTCGTTGTGTGACTCCTCAAGAGCCAAACGAAGACCACGCTCTTCCTCTAGGGCGTTAGAGAGATCTGATATCTCATCGGCATAGTCTCGACTATGTCCTTCCATTTTAGTAATGGTTTCCTCGTGAGCCTCGATCATGTCATTGGCCTCACCAAGTTGTTCCAAGAGAGCAACAAAATGCTTCTTGGGTTTGCCTTTGAGTTTGTTCATGAACAACTCAAATTCATTCTCTCCCTCCTTGGTTCCCTCACTCTCATCAATACAATCCGTCAATGAAGGATTAGAAGTGATAGTAGTATTGATGTTTGGGGTTACCTTGTTGGTGGCCTTGGCCATGAGACACTTGGCGGTGATGTTCTCATTCGGTGAGTCAAAGAGTGATGAGTGAGGAGTAGTAGCAATAGCAATTGTGGCCATGGTGACCATCTCATCATCTTCATCATTATCATCATCCTCAACATATTCTTCTTGGGCCACCAACCCTTTAGGAGGAGTCTTCTTGTTGAAGTTGTTCTTGTTGGGATAAGACTTTGACTTGTCCTTCTGGATAAGCTTGCCTCCAAAGTCTTCCCTTTTCTCATATGGGCAATCCGCAACGAAGTGGCTTACATTTCCACAGTTGAAGCATGTCCTCACTCGTTGCTTGCCCTTGTTCCCACTTGAGTTGTTCCTGTTGAAGTTAGGTCTTGTGTTCTTCTTGTTGCCCCAAAATTGCCTTGAAGCAAGAGCCATGTGCTCATGATAGGCATATTTGGTGTCCTCGGGGCTATACTCATCATCATCCTCCACCTCCTCTTCTTCCACACAAGCCTTGGCCTTCAGGGCGAGGTTAGGCTTCTTCGATCGTTGAGCTCTTAAGACCGCATTGTCGGCGGTCATGTCCAAGATCCTCATGGCAACGAACTCATCCAACACTTCATTCGATGACAAGTGGTGGAAGTCCGGTCTCTGACGAATGACAGAGGACATGGCCTTATGATAGGGCATCATGGCCTTGAGGAACTTGCGCTTGATCCAATTCTCATTCGTGTCCTTACTGCCATGATCTCGAAGAGAGACCGCAAGGGTGGTTAATCTCCGATAAAGTTCACGAGGATCTTCTTCTTCGATCATAGCAAACTCATCGGCTTCATCTTGCACAACTTCATAGTTAGAGCGTGGAATGCTAGTGCTTCCCTTGTACATAGTGCCAACATGCTCCCAAGCTTCCTTGGCCACAGTGAAGGGTCAAAGATGTGCAATGTCTTCTGGAGGAATAGCATCTTGAAGAACGCAAAGAGCGGACTCGTTGAATTGATGATCCCCAGTTTCTCTTGGAGTCATGTTGTTGGGATCACGCGGATAAAAACCTTGCTCAATGATTCTCCAAAGATTAGTAGAACAATGATTTATATGACGTTTGAAATGAAACACCCAAGTAGCAAAATCAGATTTTTTTTATAAACTTGGGAGGAGGCCCAACGGAATTTAAATGCGTTGTAGGAACGGGTCCTCCATAGTGAGTAGGAGGAGCGGAGTGGGCAAAGATCCCACTCCCATTCTTAGTAACAGGGGCTTGTTCACTACTAGCTTCTACCTTGTCGGGATTAGCCTCCGACACGTTGATAGCGGGACGAACCACTTCCAACGGTACGGTGGATAATTTAAGCCCCTCAAGCAAATCTTTAAACATGCCTTTGACCTCGGTCGCTAGTGACTCTTTCAATGTGGTCAATGCCACATTGAACTCCTCATGAGAGACCGAGGCTCCCCCATCGGACATAGGCAAGGACGGAGTTCCACCGGAATGATCCTCCGTCTCGACTATGTTGTCACCCATACTCTTTGGATGGTAAAGTCCTTAAAAAGAGACGAGGCTCTGATACCAATTGAAAGGATCGATATGGTTGACTAGAGGGGGGGTGAATAGGCAACTAACAATTTTAGCTTTTCTTAACCACTTTAAATTAAGCGTCGAAGTAGGTTGACTAGAAATACTATTAAGATGACAACTAATAGGAAGTAAAGACAACAACCACACAAGCAAGCTATAAGAGATAAAGAAGTAAAGCTTGCACAAGTAAAGGAAAGAAATAACCACAAATGGAACCGGTGAAGACGAGGATGTGTGGCCGAAGTTCCTTCCCTTTGAGGGGAAGTACGTCTCCGTTGGAGCGGTGTGGAGGCACAATGCTCCCCAATAAGCCACTAGGGCCACCGTATTCTCCTCACGCCCTCACACGATGCAAGGTGCCGTGATTCCACTAGTGGTGCCCTTGAAGGCCGCAACCGAACCTTTACAAACAAGGTTGGGGCTATCTCCACAACTAAATTGGAGGCTCCCAACGATACCACAAAGCTTCACCACAATGGAATATGGCTTCGAGGTGACCTCAACCGTCTAGGGTGCTCAAACACCCAAGAGTAACAAGATCCGCTAGGTATTAGTGGGGGGAATCAAATATCTCTTGGTGGAAGTGTAGATCGATGCCTTCTCAAGCAATCCCGAGCAAATCAACAAGTTTGATTGGCTAGGGAGAGAGATCGGTCAAAAATGGAGCTTGGAGCAACAATGGAGTATGTGGGGGAAGAGGTAAGTCAACAAGGAGGAAGAAGAAGCCTTATATAGTGGGGGGAACAATCCAACCATTATCCCCCACTCAGCCCCGCACAGAGTGGTACTACCGCTTGAGGGAGCGGTACTACCGCTTATAGAGCGGTACTACCGTTGCCTTTCAAGCGGTACTACCACGCCAAGGGGGTAGGGACCCAGAGCGGTACTACCGTGGTCTCAGGGCGGTACTACCGCTGGGAGAGGTACTACCGCCTCTACTACCGCACCTAGCACCACAAAACTCGACACGAAAACGCGCTCGCGAGTCGAGGGGGTGGTAGCACGGATCAGTGGCGGTACTACCTCAGTGTGCACCAAGCGGTACTACCGCTTAGTAGGGCGGTACTACCGCTTGAGGCACACAGGCGGTACTACCGCTGAGACCCGCGGTACTACCGCTGGAGCCAAGAAGGCTAGAGAGGATGAGAAAGAAGGACTCCATTGTGGCGGGAAGGAATGATGGGTGCAATAAAGAAGTGTACGTGTTGATTCCACCCAAACCTTACCAAAGTGGATCCCCTCTTAATAGTACTGCTTTCCTATTACTCAGATCCACCGAAAAATAAGCAAAAGGAAACACCGTCTTCCATAGATTCCGAGGGGCATCTAATCGACTTGTGCCTATGTGAGATATATCTGAAAGAGCTTAGAACACATGATTTGTCCGCAAACGTATTTTCATCAATCACCAAAACACCATTTGGCTAAATATGCCGTTACAGTAAGGCAAGTAGAGGAGCGTTAGTAAGGAAAGTTCTAAGCTCATGGAACACGGTGTCTTGCAAAAGACCCCCAACAAAGGGTGCGTTCTTCTTGCTCAAAGCGTGTAGAGGCATAGCAATTGTGCTAAAGTCCTTCACAAAGGGTCTATAGAAACCGGCTAGGCCTAAGAAACTACGCACTTGGTGCAAGGTTGTTGGAGTTGGCCAAGTTTTAATAGCTTTAATTTTAGTATCGTCTACATGCACACCTTTAGATGACACAACAAATCCTAAGAACACAAGTTTATCCACACCGAATTTGCACTTTTCCATATTGGCATAAAGTTTTTCCTTGTGGAGGGTTTGCAAAATGGTCATAAGATGATCCACATGGTCTTTGAGAGATTTGCTAAAAACGACGATGCCATCAAAGTAGACTACTGCAAAGACTCCGATGTATGGCTTAAGAACATAGTGCATCATTCTCATAAACGTGTCGGGTGCCTCGGATATACCCATAGGCATAACAAGCCATGCATATAACCCGAACTTTGTTTTGAAGGCGGTTTTCCACTCATCACCCTCTTGTATGAGGATTTGGTAATAGCTGCTGTTGAGATCAATCTTGGAAATGATTGTGGCTCCACTAAGTTCATCAAGCATATCATCTAAGCGCGGTATTGGGTGACGATATCTAATGGTGGTAGCATTAATGGGACGGCAATCCTAACACATGCGATAAGTACCATCTTTCTTGGGGACAAAGATTACCGGAACGGTACAAGGGCTCATGCTTTCGCGGCCGTGTCCGTTGTCGATGAGTTGTTGGACTTGCCGTTGAATCTCCTTGGTCTCTTCCGGGTAGACGCGGTACGGTGCCTTGTTAGGAAGAGGTGCTTCGGGAATGAGGTTGATGCAGTGCTCGATGTCGCGAAGAGGAGGTAGCCCCGGAGGTAGTTCGTCGGGAAAGACATCTTGGAAGTCTTGCAACAATTGAGACAACACTAAAGGTGGAGGTGGTGAAGTGTAGTAGGTTTTTCTTCCCCTTTGCATAGAAGCACAAGGTGAAAGACGCTCGATGGGTTCTCACACACTTCTCTCATCTCACTTTTGGTGGCAAATAACACTAGTTGTTTCTTGTCGCTCATCGTGGAGGTGCTCGAATTTGGCTTGTGGCTCTCACTCTCTTTTTGGTGGTTCACTCTCTCACCATTCTCTCCATGATGGTTGGTAGATACTTGTTTGTCGGCGACCACTTGACTTGGCGACATAGGACGTAGCACAAATTCCTTGCCCTTCATCTTGAAGCTGTAATGGTTGGTCCATCCGTTGTGGGTGACTCCATGATCGTATTGCCATGATCTTCCAAGGAGAAGGTGGCAAACTGACATAGGGACCACATCACACTCCAATGTGTCCTCGTAGGTGCCTATCTTGAAGGATACTTGCACGGTGTGCTCGACTCAAATAGTTCTGGCGTCGCTAAGCCATTGGACCTTGTAGGGGTGAGGGTTCTTCGTCTTGACCAATTGTAGCTTGTCGCAAAGTTCTTCACTTGCCAAGTTATGACAACTTCCTCCATCGATGATAACCTTGACGGAACGTCCATTGATGCCGGCCTTGGTGTGGAAGATGTGACATCGTTGATCTTTATCTTGATGATGTTGAAGTGTCAATACCTTGGAGACAACGAGATTGGGATTCGAGTCATTGTCTCAAAAAACTTGATGGCCTTCATCTTCATTCACTTGGCGATGCATAGCTACTTGTTCAAGGGCTTCTATCTCGTCAACGCTCATTGAGTCATAGGATCCGTCGTCATTGATGATCATGGTGCGAACGGTCTTGCACTCAAATGACTTGTGGCCTCGTCCTTGGCATTTGAAACACTTGATGGAGCTCGTCTTGGAGGTATCCTCGGTTGGAGTTGTAAATGATGAAGCTCTTGGCTTGAAGTTTTTTGTGGAAGGGGGGGCGACTTGATGTAGTCAAATTCTTGTAGCTTGACTTGTCACCTAAGCTTGTACATGGTTTTGTAGAGGTAGGAGGTGCCGAAGTCATTGAAGTTGGGTTGTAGGAGCTGTAGTTCTTGGAGGTGAACTTGGAGTACTTGTAGTCTTCTTGTACTTGTCGCTCCGCCTTGGTTGCTTGGTGTACTAGCTCTAGGAGATTCGTGTATGGTTGGAAGTCCACAATCTTCTTGACATGACAATTTAGTCCATTCAAGAATCTCGCCATAGTTTGCTCTTCATCTTCCGTGATGTTGGCTCTTATCATGGCAATCTTCATTTCCTTGTAGTAATCTTCAATGGACTTGGTTCCTTGCTTGAGGAGTTGCAGCTTTTTGAACAAGTCACGGTTGTAGTGTGTTGGCACAAAACATGCTCGCATGACATCCTTCATTTGACTCCAAGTAGTGATAGGTGGTTTGCCTTTTGCTTCTCTTCTCTCGATGACTTGCTCCCACCAAATGAGAACATAATCTTGGAACTCAAGGGATGCTATTGTTGTCTTATTTTCTTCATCAAAATTGTGGACGCGAAAGATCTTGTCAACTTTCAATGCCCATGAGAGATAGTCTTCGGAATCAATGCTTCTGGAGAACTTTGGCATTGTGAACTCGAGCTTGCCATAGTGATGCTCTTCACTGTTTGCTTGCCTATTGTGAGGGCGTTCTTGATTTGGAGGATTGTCAACCTCATTTTGCTCTTGGCGTGGTTGATTGTCATTGTCATGTTGTTCTTGTCGAGCTTGTGGTTCTTGTCAAGGTTGTTGCTCTTGTTGCACTTGAGGAGGAGCTTTACGATGCATTCGTGCTTGATAACGCCTCTCTTGCATCTCATCTCGAAGTGCTTCATCTTCTTGACAAATGTGTCAATTGAGAGTTGCAACATTGCGATGTGAGTCACGTAGGGCACATTGCGCTTCGAGGGCTTGAGCTTCTTGACGTTGTTGTACTTGACATTGTGCCTCGGCATCTTGCTCTTCTTGGTGTTTGCGTGCTCTCTCTCCTTGGTATTGGCGTGCTCACCCTTCTTCTTTTGGGCGTGCTCGCTCTTCTTCTTGTTGGCATAGTCGTTACCTTTCTTGTGCTTGCTCAAGTGTAGCTTGTTTTTGACAATGTCGACTTTCTTGCTCTTCAAATAGATCTTGTGAACTCTTGCCATGAAGTGGATTCAGGTTGTCATGTCGTGCTTGACGCGCAGCTTGGCGAAGAGTGTTCAAAGTAGGTGTACTTGAGCCAGAAGTGTAGTTGGTATGACGACTTGAGCGGCTTCGTCTTTGAGATGACGTAGATGAAGAGCGTCGATTAATCACCAAAGTCCGTAACTCATCAAATAGAGTAGATATGTTGGTGTTGATGATATCGAATTGCTCTCTTGTTCATGCTTCGGAATGTCATGCATCGGCGGCGATTTGCTCAGTGCGCTCTTGCATAGCTTCATTCTCTTGATGTAGAGCTCGTTGAACACCAAATAGATGTAGTTTGGCGACGTAGTTGTTCGATTCTTGAGGATCATCGAATAGCGGGTTCGAAGATGTACTTGGCCTATCCATCATCTCAAGCAAGTATGTGAGTGGAAGGAAAGGAAGAACAATACCAAATGTACCTTGACCGAAGTTGAAGGTGGATCGAAGATCACTCAATAATGTAACCCGGAAATAGCACAATTGGTACCCTTCTTGTCGATTCTCACACCTACACAAATAAAACTTTTGGAGGAGCTCAGTGAGGATAGGGGCACAAAATCAATGCAGCTGTTAACAAGAATCAATTATGTTGGAAATGATTCACAAATGTGCTCAAGCAACAAGTAGATCACTAGCAAGAATAAGTCAAACAGAACACACGCATGAATAGATAGATGTGGTTGTGCAACCAAGGGTGAGAAAAAAATGTGGAATCCACGAAAAATGCTCGTGTTGCACAACACTAGAGAGACACTAACCGGTTGCTTAATAGGCGGATATGCACTTGTGCACGACCTATAAGAGACAAAAAGTAGCGACTTCCTATCACAATTATGCTATAAGTCTATGATATACCGATGCTTTATCACAATATGGTGTATTGCTATTCCATAAGATCTCTTTTGATGCCCGATGTATGATGCTAAGGTCGTTTGCTTATAAGCTTTTTGATGGCTCTTTTGCTTAAAATCCATGAGCTCTTCCTTTGGCCACTTATGCGGGATTCTCGTACCAAGATAGCTAGTGTGTATGCGGAACACACTTGTGACACACCTGGATGTAATGATTTAGTATGCAATATCTATGACTATCACCGATGTGCACAAGTGTCGTGGCCCGGCAATACTCAAATGGCTAGTCTCAATAGGAAAGCTACGCAAAATGGTCTATGGGGTGACAATGCAATTGCAAGGTAGGATATACAAGGTGTCGTCGATGTTACCATCCTTGTCGAGGATGAGCGATGGTGTCGTCAAGTCGTTCCGTTCCAAGTTAGCCTAAACACCCGAGGAAACGGTGAAACCACAACTCAAGTATGCAAGACAAAATGTGACAAAAATTGTCAAATATCATAATGGATGAGCGATGGTGGTTGCGAAATTGGTGGTGAGGTATAGGTGTATGCCTGAGATAAAAGTGGGAAAACTTGGTGGCAATGGGTAGAGGTGGTGGAGGATTGGGTTGCGGGAGGCCATATGTCTGGGCTGCAGGCCGGATGTCCGAGGGTCATGGGCCGGATGTCCGGGGTGCCCGATCCCTAATGAACTCGGTGTAAAAGAAAAATTTCAGGCAAACGTTGGCGGATTTTGTGGATATAAATTGGGGAAAAGTGGTGGAAAAGATAGATCCACTCGTGGCAAAGCAAATCCATGGAGCAAATCCAACAAAATCTCATCAAATCAACAGGTCACAAAATTTTTGGTATGGCTATTTTTGTGGGGAATTTTCAAAATTTGGACAAAATAAAAAAAACAAGGCTACAAGACAAAGTGTGGTCCTCCAAATTCGTGAGAAACCTAGGCTCTCATACCATAAGGATGTGGGGTCAACCCGATCTAGGCTGATCTTTCACGATTAGAGAGGGATCACACGATGAACACGAAGAACACAAGAGAGAAACATGAGGGAAACAAGGGGGAAACACTCAAATCAACAAGAAGTAGTCACACATATGCTAGATTCGGGAACACAAAGAGATACACGATCCAAAGTCAACGACGAATGATACAAGTGGTTGTAGTCTTCTCCGTGAAGAGGTCTTGAATCTTCTCCCGTGGGAGGTCTTGAATCCGTGTGGATCTTCTCCCAAGAGGCCACGGTCTCTCATAGAGATGAACCACTAAGGATGAGCAATGCTCTAAGTCTAGATGAGCTATCACAATGCTAACCTAACTAGGAAGAGGTAGGGGCTATTTATAGTCCATAGGGGCGAGGGGATACATGGGCTTCGGCTCAGACCAAATGCACACAGGCATCAGAGGCCGGATGTCCGGGCTGTCACGAGGTGCCAGATGTCCGGGCTTGGGGCCGGATGTCCGAGCTGGCGGGGTTGAGCCATGGGTATGCTTCTGTGGAAGTGCCGGATTTCTGGATTGGGGGCTAGATGTCCAGGCCTTGGCGTCTGGCCGGATGTCCGGACCTGGCCGGATGTCCGGCCCCTGAAGCTTCGGCTGAGGGGGCTCTGCTGCTGTAGACGTTCTAGGGGCCGGATGTCCGGGACCTGGAGTCTTCTCCGGTTCCGCTCGATGTAGCTCTTCCACCGTGGGCTTGGGGACTTGTCCATCTTCATGAGCCTCTTCGAGGGGTTCTTCTTGGCACCTCAGTATGCAAAGTAATTCCGTTTGAGGTAGTAGCCATGTCTCACGTGATTCGCATGGAAGTTGGTTAAGGAGAGATGTCACCTCAGTGTCGAGAGCTCTTGCACGGGCACGCGTCATGTGTCCACTTGGCACTTGGTGAGACGAATAAGGTCCATGGGGATGACCAGTGGATGCTCCGCATCACTAGAAGATTCTGGTGGATTCCAGAGGGGTCCATAAGTGGGTACACCACGTCCCAAGTGTTGGCATAGGCTGTGGCGAGGCGCCCGGGCCTTATTGGGCTAGGCGCATCCAGTCCTCAAAAGCACATGTGGCTAGGGAAGGGGAAAGGGGGAGTCCTAGTAGGAATAGTATTGGACTTGGAGTCCAAGTCCTCTCCCCCTTTGGTCCCAAGTCCTATTAGGTGTAGGTCTGGACTCCCAGCCCTCCCACACATATAAATGTAGGGGAGGGGCGCAGCAAGGCCCCCCAACACATTGGCCTTGGCTGCAGCCCCGTCTCTCCCTCCGTGCATAGTTCTCGTCCATGGTTTTTCGCTTAGCGAAGCACTGTCGGTATTCCGAATCCACCACCACTATCACCACCACGCCGTCATGCTAGTTGTGACCTCATCTACTTCTCCGCTCTATCTGGATCAAGGAGGCGGAGACGTCATCGAGCCGCACGTGTGCTAAACTCAGAGGTGTTGTTGGTTCAGCACTAGATCGTTTGGATCATGATCGGATCGCCAAGAGTACGTCTACATCAACCATGTTATATACACTTCCTCTTTAGATCAACGAGGGTACATAGACACACTCTCCCCTCTCATTGATATGCTTCCCCTAGATATATCTTGGGTGTTCATAGGAAATATTTTGATTTTCATGCTTCGTTCCCCATGAGGAAAAGCGTGGCAGAACAAAATTGCTAAAGAAAAACATGAGCGCCTCGGGCGGGAACAAGAGGAAGGCACAAATTTCACACCCCGCACAAGCCATGGTACCCCTAGGGTATTAGTTATTACCCACATGGAACTATGCCACGTTGTTGATTATGGGTCCAAATGGTAAAAGGAACCCCTAGGGGTGAAACACCACCCCACGGAATTTTCAGGTTACCTACAGCTTTATAAATGCACCCTAGGGGAATTTTGGGTTACCTAGCATTTTGTAATGGACCCTAGGAAGACTAACAATCCTTAGTGTTGTGTTTTAGACTCTAGGGAAATTCACAAACCCTAGGGCTCTTTGCAGATTCTAGTAGTGAAGTGATATGGCTGCTACAAATGTCCTGGCATAGGATGTGGTTTCCCAGCAAGCGACATTGGACCTTCATAGGGCGATAGTTGTTCAGTGAAACCAATAGCCAAGATGTAACGAACAGTCTTCCACGAAACAATAGTTCCTCCAACTGTGGCATATTAACGGAAAAATATGTCTCTAGGAACCATGTGATTCTCACGGCAAGAATCATACACTAATGATCTGACCTTAGTGTCATCATCTGAGTTCCAATAGTGGAATTGACCAAACATACCAACCACTTCATCAGGACTAACAACATTGCACTAATGGAGTGTAACTCCAGTAGTTCCTCCAACTATGGCATATTAACGGAAAAATGTGTCTCTAGGAACCATGTGATTCTCAGGGCAAGAATCATACACTAGTGATCTGACCTTAGTGTCATCATGTGAGTTCCAATAGTGGAATTGACCAAACAAATCAACCACTTCAGCAAGACTAACAACATTTCACTAATGGAGTGGAACTCCAGTAAAGATGAGTCAACCAGTATGATATCCTTGGATACCTCTAACGCCCCCACCTCATCTTGGTTAATAAAATTATGACAAAAACTCATTGTCGTCTTGATCTAAACCCAACGACCATGATTCATGTCCCACTAGAAGCACCGTGAGTGACATGGAGCTTGCATATCGAATAGTCCTACTCCCTGAAACCGTGTTTGGGCAGATGTACCAGGAGTGGTAGACCTTGGGTGATGAAGTCAATAACTCGTCGGCGGTGCATCCCCACGTCCTCTGGTGGATGATCTAGGTTGATGGTCACCACCATGAAAGATTGATGGTGACAGGGCGGACACCTACACCGACGTATAGAAGGTCCGAGGTTTCTCCTACTCCCCACCATCGATAATGTGATGACTGGCCAGCACGAACCGGTGGGGGGTCAAACTCGTATACAACCATGGCGGTCGCAATCGTTGCGTTGCATCGCTCGGGCCCAACTCTGAAAGACCTACTGATTCGAGCGTTCCTCCATATCCTCGACAACCAGGCATAAAGGTGCTTTAAGTTCCATGCAGGTCAAGATTTCTATAAGACCACGCATCCAAACGACCCAAAACTACATCTTAGTATTTCAGGATTTTCGACGACGCTCGTTCAATGGGAGGAGACGTTCCGGTTGTCACATCCCTAGCACTTGTCCGTTGCATCATGTTTAAATTTTATGTAAAGCTGAAATGGGGATTGATCAAACCCTAGCACCAGAAAGAATTCAAATAGTTTCAAACAAAATCTTTTTCAAAGAACCCAAAATGACTTTGAAAATGTTCATGATTTCTGATAAAGGTGAAAACCTCTGCCGAAAATGATGAGCATATTTCTTGGCCATTTATGGATTTTTGAGTTAAATCATATTGTATTTGAATTGGAGAATTTAATGCCTATAAATATTTTAAATGCTTCAATACTTCTGAAAACAATTGGGGGTTGTTGGAAATAATTCAAATAGTGCCCACAATTTTTGTCAGGATTTTACAAAATGAGTTAGTATTTTTACTAATTCAAAACAGATCAAAATAATTAGAAAACATAAAATAAAAGAGAGAGATAGATAGATAGAAGGCCCCAGACCCACTTACCTAGACTCGGCCGGCCCACCTGACCTGGTGCCAGTCACCCCCTACCTCTGCCAGTAGGCAGAGGGGGAGAGCGCACGCGCGCCCGAGCTCGCCACGCAGCTCCCTGCTCGCCTGCGTCGCCTGGACAGTGCGGTGATGCCTCGAAACGCCTCCTCAGTGCCGTCCCGAGCTCCCCGACTCCTCACTCTCCCCCTTGCTCTCTCCCTCGCTCCCAGGACGCCATGGTCGCAACTGTCGTTCGCCCGCCACCGTCGCACGCGTAGCCACCGCCTCCCCCTCGATCCCTCGACGTGACAAAAAGCCCCGTCACTCCGTCTCTGACCTCCTCGACGCGTCACACGCCGCCGGACGCACCGCACCGTCTTCACCGAGCTCTTCCTTGCCGTTCGGCCACCGAGATCGACCTCGCCGCCCCGACCGATCCGGACCTCCCCCGAGCTCGACGTCTACCTCGCCCGACTTGACGTGAGCCACTGACCGTCCTCCCCCTCTCCGTTCTCTCTGCCACTCGCCGTAGCCGCCGCACCGCGCTCACCTGCATGCACCGGCGCTTGCACTCGCCGCCGACACGACTCCGGCGACCATTTGGTCTGCCCGTCGTGTCCGTCGCAATCACCGCTTCGCGCACGCCCTTGCTAGCACTCCATCTCCCCCGCCTAGACCCAGCAGCGCCGCCGCACCTGCAACTGAGCTCCGACCACCGAGGCCGAGCTCCTCGCTCTCGCCTCCGGCCACCCCAGGCCCGGCTAGCTCCACCACCCGACGCGCGCTGGTCTGGGCTCTCAAACGAACCCAGCCACGCTGCGAACGGGGCACCACAGCCCGTTTCCACGGTGCTCCGCCGCGTCTGGTCGATGCCAGCGGCTAAACACCGTGGTTTAGTCTCGGTTGACCGGGAATTTGACCCCCTGGGTCCATGACATGTGGGCCCCGCCCGGCTAACTAAACTAGGTTAGATTTTGTTAATTACGTTAGTTTAATTAGACACTGACACGCGGGACCCACTGGTCAGTTTGACCTGGACCTGCTCCTGTTGACTTGCTGATGTCACACCGATGCCATGCTGACACAGTAACTGTTTCTGGAATTTAAATAAATCTTAAATGGTTTATTTATTTCATAAAATGGTTTAAACTTCTAAAAATCATAGAAATTCAACCGTAGCTCAGAATAAAATAATTTATATATGAAAAATTATCAGAAAAATATGAGGAATCTGTTTATGGCATTATCATGCATGTTTGAACAACTTAAAGTTGCTGTATATGACAATTTGATTAAATGGCATTTGAAATGTCTTATATGGAGTTTGAATTTGAACCTAGGGTTCAAACCAACTTCATTTAAATTGTTGCTAGTTGCATTAGCTCAATCAATAGCATATTGCCATGTCATGATCATGCATCATATTGTTGCATTGCATTGAAGGTGTTCCCTCTTGTTTGCCGGTGTTTGTTCCCTCTTAGTGGATGTAGTTCCGACGATGAGTTCAATGACACCGATGAAGAGCTATACTATCTTCAGGAGTGGCAGGCAAGCAAACCCCCATTGAGCATTCCGAAAAAATCCCACTCTCTCGCTCTTGCTCTCTTTCACTACATTAGGACAACAAAGACTCAACTGCTACTTGTTGTGGTAGCTGAACACCTTTCCTCTGCATGACCTATCATTGCCACAGTAAATAGTTCAAACCCACTAGCATGAGTAGGAGTAGTTTGAGCCATGATGTGCCTACTCATTCATGATTGCTTGTTATGCATGCTATTGCTTAGAGTTGTGTCAGGTCTGATTCATCGGGGATGTATTGGAATGTGGTGAACATGTCCTACTGTTGAGAGCTAAGTGTGTGAACATGATTTGGTAAAGTTAGCGGCGAGAGGCCATGTAGGAGTACATGGTGGGTTGTCTAATTGAAACCGTCCTCAGGAACTGAGTTCTGTATTTGTGATCCAAGACAGTTATTACCACACATTGGGCTGCGGGCACTCCAAGCTCTCTCGACTTATTAATCGCCTCGATCTCTGTCCAGGGGTTGCAACTAGTTTCTGGCGTTTGTAGGATATGTGTTGGAGCTCGTGCATAGCGCTGACCCTAGGGGTGGGCTATGACGTGGTAGATACACCGTGGCATGGTGTACCGATTCGCCCGTTTGGTGTCTCGGGAACCCTGCACACATCGTTCGGGGCCGTGAGCGACACCCCGGCCGGATCTCCTTGCGGATGGAACCCAAATAGGCGATAAACCTGGACTAGAGACTTGTGTGGTTAGTCAGGTCGTGGCTGACACTCTCGCAAGGCTTCCGCTTGAAGGTTGCCGAGATACATGACGTGTACATGGCGGTAAGTGGCGAGAGCATGTGTGAAGAAGTACACCCCTCCAGGGTTAACATGATCTATTCGAATAGCCGCGTCTGCGGTAATGGACTACTGGGTTGCCTGTACAGTTCATAGAAAAGTGAAAGTGGATACTCTAAAATGTGCAAGATAAGCGTGAGTGCTATGGATGGGCTTCTCATAGGGAGACGGGAGCAGATCCATAGTGGTGTATTGATTGGGAATATGTGGACTCGTGTGCGCCACCTCAAAAGAGTTACCAACCGTCGTAGTACAGGATAGCCACTGAGTCAAAGTTGGCCTATTGCAGTTTAACCCCACCACCCCCTTTGTTGATAATGATGCATATGTAGCTAGCTCTGATGTAAGTCTTGTTGAGTACCTTTGTACTCACATTTGCTTAATTTATGTTTAGCAGAGAGACTTCAGTCTCATTAGTGGTTCCGCATGGACTTCGACATTTAGCTTGTTACCTCAGCTATGATCTTGTACCCTTGGGAGGGTCTTGTAGATAGTCAGGCTTGATAGCCTTCTTCCTTTTTCAGATGTCTGTATTCAGACATGTTTATCCTTCCGTTCCCTGTATGCTTTGTATGTTGGGTCATGAGACCCACTGCTTGTAATAAATGCTATGATGGCTCTTCTGGGCCTTTATCCACACTAGTTGTTGAGTTATGTTGTGATGCCATGTTGTACAGCACATACTTGCATGTTATGCGTACGTGTAATGTGTATTGCTATGTGTTGGATTCGACACCTAGTTGTTTACCCTTGGTAGCCTATCTTATGGGGAAATGCCTCCTTGTTCTTCCACTGAGCCTTGGTAGCTTGCCACTACTCCGGAACACTTAGGTTGGCCGGCATGTGTCCTTCTTCATTCATGTGTCTGTCCCTTCGAGGAAATGTCACGCGTTATTCCTTTAAGTCCTTGTAGCTTGCTATGACTTGGGTTCATACGTTGATGACCGACACGTTCGTTGCTGGGTCATGTATGCATGTCCCTGTAATTTAGCATCACTTTTAGTTTACAACTAGTCATGTCGGTCTGGGTTCTCTGTCATATGGATGCTAGAGACACTATCATATACGTGAGCCAAAATGCGCAAATGGTCCCGGGCTAGGTAAGGTGGCACCCGTGGGGATACCGTGCGTGAGGCCGCAAAGTGATATGATGTGTTACATGCTAGATCGGTGTGACTTAGGATCGGGGTCCCAACAGCTTTGGTATCAGAGCCTGACTGCCTGTAGGATTAGCAAGCCAAACTGGTTTAAGTCGTGTCTAGAAACTCTTTAGTTATAATAAGAGAATTGTTTGTGGAAGGGAACGTAAGGCTATTTTTACTCCTTTACCTTATGCCCTTTTGATCTGATGTGATAGCCTGGCTTATTAGGGATGTTAGACTACTCATATCAATAAGGAATTCCTTATTTTCCGGGAGCCCATTCGGAAAGAACTTCAAAGTTAAGCGTGCTCAGCTTGGAGTAGTTTCGGGATGGGTGACCGACCGGGAAGTTGCTCCCGTGTTCGCACGAGTGAGGACCAAGTGTGCAGAAAAGACTAGTATTGATATGTGAGGCCAGTCTAGATCCCGCTAGGAGTAACGACCACCCATGGGTGTGTCTGGGGCATTACAAGTTGGCATCAGAGCCAACCCTCGTGGTTACACGGATGTTTGCGGACAGGTGCTCGATCATGTAGTTCATGACCTTTGTGACCCGTCGTGGCACATGGCTTGGCACATGTATCGGACTGGATGCACAGACGTTTGTGCCAAGAGGGAACATTCCTGTGGCCCGACGAGGACGTCGGTTCCTCTGAGTGGGGTAGTATGTGATAGCGTGGCTTATTAGGGATGTTAGACTACTCATATCAATAAGTAATTCCTTCTTTTCCGGGAGCCCATTCGAAAAGAACTCCAAAGTTAAGCGTGCTCAGCTTAGAGTAGTTTCAGGATGGGTGATCGACCGGGAAGTTGCTCCCGGGTGCACACGAGTGAGGACAAACTGCGCAGAAAAGACTAGTATTGATATGTGAGGCCAGTCTAGATCCCGCCAGGAGTAACGACCACCGGCGGGTGTGTCCGATACATTACATATGAGTCGTCCTGTTCTCTTCTACGGGGTTAAGAAACTAGGCTTATCATTCTTTCTATCGGGATCACGCTAAAGGTGGATTCAACTCTCAATTTTGTTTCAAGTACTTCGGTTGGTTAAACAGTTGGTCTCAGAACCTTGACATTATGATGTTGAGTGGTTTTGCTATCATTTTGCATGAGTCTTAAAAATCCTTTTGAGCAAAGTATAGTCGTTATGCTGTCCGAGTTACCCAAGGTCTCTAAATAATCTAATGCATTTGCAAACCTTTCCTCCCTGTTTTTGATGTCCTATTTGGCCAGATTAACCACACTAGTCGGTGTATTGAGGTACTCCATTGCCTCAACATATATGTTGGAGCTATTATTATGACCCTAGGTGTCTTAGAGAATCATCCAGTAATCTAGTAATGCTTTATATTCCCAGAGTGATCATTCTGGCCACCCTTTTTGAAAGCATCCAGTGATGCCATTTAGTTAGTAGGCATTCTATTCCTCGGTTCTTGAATCCAAGATTCACTCTACTTAATTCTTGTTGATAGTGTTTGCTCGTTCCTTTAGGATATTAGTAACCTTTGTGATAGTCTTCGAGGTCCGTGGTGTATCATTCTTCCAACACCATGAACCATCATTGGCAGAAGTTCGTTCGAAACAAAAGATCACAACAAGAGTGCTCTTCAAGCGTTCTCCATTCTACATTGTGAATCTGCCAATTCTACCTTTCTGCATGGGTTATCTAGAAGAAATATATTGAACTAGTTCGACATGCTAATCTATGCATCCACAACTCGGAAAGTTATATGTTCATTTGAGTTGTTCCTCTTTAGTTGTATTATGACCCCCGTCTATCAGTTGATAGTCAGGAGTAGTTGTGTAGTCGTGTTCATCGATGCCTTTTACTCTTGTGGTCCGTCAAGACATTCTATTCTGGAATGACTAGGAGATACAAACTCCAGAACCTCATCCATTTCCAGGATTGGGTCACAGTAGTTGTATTTTGCAGGTCAAAATGTCGATCCAGCTTTTGTTTTGTTCTACCTTGGAGTATTGTCATCTTTATGTCAAGAATTCCATGGGAATTGCACAACCTCCTATGACCTCTTGATGCAGTGATACTTCTCACCATTATTATTCATTGCTCGGTCTTCGTGTTATTGTAACCGGAATACTGACAAGTGAATCATGATGTGTGAAATCAATACACCTAGCAACGGCTTCGTTCCTTGGTAGTTAATGGATGATAATCTCACTCTTAGCATTCTGGTTACTAAATCGTCATTCTAAGATTGATCGTGCTACCTAGTCCATTTTGCTGGTGCACTCTTCGATCAATGAGCTAGGATTGTGTCAATCTCTCGCTCTTTTGATCATATCATCTTGCCTTGAAAAGCAACATTGTTCTCGAGCTTCATAACATATCGGTGGTTCGTGATTTTCCGAATATCTTCTCGGAAGTATTACTAGGTTGTTCCCTGGTCGTTATGTTGAGCTGGTGATCAAGTTGGTTTTCTTATAAACCACCCCTTCTCCAAGAATCTGTGTTGGATACCCTGAAATAGTTGGTTAAGTACTACCTCTTGAGCTTGCGTTGTTTTTCCCTTGAAGAGGAAAGGGTGATGCAGCAAAGTAGCATAAGTATTTCCCTCAGTTTTTGAGAACCAAGGTATCCATCAAGTAGGAGACTACACGCAAGTCCCTCGTACCTACACCAATAAATAAGAACCTTGCAACCAACGCTATAAAAGGGGTTGTCAATCCCTTCTCGGCCACTTGCAAAAGTGAGATCTGATAGAGATAATAAGATAAATATTTTTGTTATTTTATTTTATAGATTGAAAAGTAAAGATTGCAAAATAAAAGAATAGTAAAGATAACTAGTTGATGGAAGATTAATATGATAGAAGATATACCCGGGGGCCATAGATTTTACTAGTGGCTTCTCTCATGATAGCATATTCTACGGTGGGTGGACAAATTACTCTCAAGCAATTGATAGAAGAGAGCATAGTTAAGAGAATATCTAGGCATGATCATGTATATAGGCATCACGTCTGTGACAAGTAGACCAAAACGATTCTGCATCTACTACTATTACTCCACACATCGACTGCTATCCAGCATGCATCTAGAGTATTAAGTTCATAAGAACAGAGTAACATCTTAAGCAAGATGACATGATGTAGAGGGATAAACTCATGCAATATGATATAAACCCCATCTTTTTATCCTCGATGGCAACAATACAATACGTGCCTTGCGGCCCCTGCTGTCACTGGAAAGGACACCGCAAGATTGAACCCAAAGCTAAGCACTTCTCCCATTGCAAGAAAGATCAATCTAGTAGGCCAAACCAAACTGATAATTCAAAGATACTCGCAACGTCATCCCGTTGATTTGTGTTGCAAACTTTCTTTTCAGACATGACGTCTGAAGTATCCTGTTACTAACCAGATTTGAATCTCGGGCAGATATAATGGTTGTAACATTACCAGCATTTGCATTTTGTTTCCAGCTTACACCCGCTTTTGTGCCATTTTACTATGGTCTACCTTCTCAGTAATTGTTGTTCAAGGTCATCTTAAATAGTGGTCCTACCATAGGTCCCATCCATCTCCGATGATAAGCAAAATCATCCATTACGTTGTCTTCAACAAGGTAGTCCACATCGTCCATCCTAGCCCAAGTATGTCATTCTTTCGAACTCCTTCAAACGATCTATTGTGAATTTCCTCGAGATGGTAAGAAGAGTTTCAATGATCTATGGATAAAAAGTAATTATTTTGCCCCTTAAGGGAATAATTCTATGAGTCACCTCCCCTAAGGTGCACCATTATGGAATTGGCAATTATTTCATCGCTATCTTGAAATCATGCACCATCCTCTTCAGCGTGGGATTTTTGCCTACCTAGTAGAACCTTGCCATCTACCTCTTTCCATATCTCCTAATCCATGTTTCATGTCTCATCTCAAGAGATGTTCTAATGTCTCAATCCATGAGTTGATCTTGAGTGCTCGATCTTCGAGGAGATCGTTTCCTGTAGAGTTTCCTTCTTTCGTCATCGTGTTGGATGGAGATCTCGAAAGCAAAGACGTCAAGGTCAATATGAAGCAATGAATCAACATCTTCGAGAAGGGAAGATCGATCATAAGATCGTGTTAGCTTTGAGTCCCCTCTTTCCACTTACCTAACTTCTTGAATCTTGGGACGAGATTCTTGTTTAGTGGGGGTGAGTTGTCACATCCCTAGCTTTACCTTGCACTAGGCTAGCACTTGTCTGTTGCATCATGTTAAATTTTATGTAAAGCTGAAATGGGGATTGATTAAACCCTAGAACCAGAAAGAATTCAAATAGATTCAAATTTTTTTTTTCATAGAACCCATAATGCCTTTGAAAATGTTCATGATTTCTCATAAAGGTGAGAACCTCTGCCGAAAATGATGAGCATATTTCTTGGCCATTTATGGATTTTTGAGTTAAATCATGTTGTATTTGAATTGGAGCATTTAATGCCTATAAATATTTTAAATGCTTCAATACTTCTAAATACAATTGGGGGCTGTTGGAAATAATTCAAATAGTGCCCACAATTTTTGCCAGGATTTTACAAAATGAGTTAGTATTTTTACTAATTCAAAATAGATCAAAATAATTAGAGAGAGAGAGAGAGCGAGAAGGCCCCAGACCCACTTACCTGGACTGGGCTGGCCCACCTGGCCTGGTGCCAGTCACCCCCTACCTCTGCCATAGGCAGAGTGGAACAGCGCACGCGCGCCCGAGCTCGCCATGTAGCTCCCTGCTCGCCAGAGTCACCTGGACAGCGCGGCGACACCTCGAAATGCCTCCTTGGTGCTGTCCCGAGCTCCCCGACGCCTCACTCTCCCCCTGCTCTCTCCCTCGCTCCCAGGATGCCATGGTTGCAGCTGTCGTTCGCCCGCCGCCGTGGCACGCATAGCCACCGCCACCGCCTCCTCCTCGATCTCTCGACGTGTCAGAAAGCTCCGTCACCCCGTCTCTGACCTCCTCGACGCGTCACACGCCCCCGGACGTGCCGCACAGTCTTCACCGAGCTCTTTCTCGCCGTTCGGCCGCCGAGATCGACCTCGCCTCCCCGACAGCTCCGTACCTCCCCCGAGCTCGTCGTCTGCTTCGCCCAACTCGACGTGAGCCACTGACCATCCTCCCCCTCTCCGTTCTCTCTGCCACTCGCTGTAGCCACTTCACCGTGCTCACTCGCACGTGCCGGCGCTTGCGCTCGCCGCCGATATGACTCCGAAGACCATTTGGTCTGCCCTTCGTGTCCATCGCACTCGCCGCTTCGCGCACGCCCTCGCTAGCACTCCATCTCGCCGGCCTAGGCCCAACAGCGCCGCCGCGCTTGCAACCGAGCTTCGGCCGCCGCGGCCGAGCTCCTCGCTCTCGCCTCCGCACCCCAGGCCCGGCTGGCTCCACCACCCAATGCGCGATGGTCTGGCCTCTCAAACGAGCCCGGCCACGTTGCGAACGGGGCACCACAGACCGTTTCCGCGGTGCTCCGCCGCGTCTGGTCGATGCCGGCGGCTAAACACCGGTGGTTTAGCCCCGGTTGACCAGAAATTTGACCCCCTAGGTCCATGACATGTAGGACCCGCCCAGCTAACTAAACTAGGTTACTTTTAGTAAATTAGGTTAGTTTAATTAGACACTAACACGCGGGACCCACTGGTCAGTTTGACCTGGACCTGCTCCTGTTGACTTGCTGATGTCACACCGATGTCATGCTGACATAGTAACTATTTCTGGAATTTATATAAATCTTAAATGATTTATTTATTTCAGAAAAATGTTTTAAACTTCTAAGAATCATAGAAATTCAACCGTAGCTCAGAATAAAATAATTTATATATGAAAAATTATCAGAAAATATGAGGAATCTGTTTATGGCATTATCATGCATGTTTGAACAACTTAAAGTTTATGTATATGACAATTTGATTAAATGGCATTTTAAATGTCTTGTATGGAGTTTCAATTTGAACCTAGGGTTCAAACCAACTTCATTTAAATCGTTGCTAGTTGCATTAGCTCAATCAACGGTATATTGCCATGTCATGATCATGCATCATATTGTTGCATTGCTGATACGGGCGTCGCACCGTCGATTGTTGATGCTACTAAAGCTGAGCCAGTTAAGGAGTGTGGTCAATTTTTAGTTTCATCGTGAGTTCAATAATAGTCAGAAAACGTCCCATGTTGGGGGACACCAAATATCGTCTTCGTTGCTGATCCATTGGGATTTTGTTGCTGCTGCGCGTGGAGTCGATCTAATCTACTCAACGCTAGTTTTTGATCTTACGGTCTTGCATCTTTGCTCGATCAGAATTTGTTGTGTTGCTGCCAGTATCGTGAAAGATTGGGCCGACGAACGACTCGCATCTAGTTGAGTCTATATCAAGTGGTATTCAGAGCTAAGGTTAGTCACGGCGATTCAGTTTGTAATATCATCTACAGAGGCGAGTATGGAGGTGTTGAGCAGGAACATATTGATGGAGGAGGAAGGCATTGGCTAGGTTGTTCTTTTTCAACCATGTTGCATCATGAAGGAACGATGTGTCAATTTGACGATCGATGAAGGTTCTGCGATCAATATGGTGAGCATCGAGGTGGTGGACAAATTGGGACTGAATATGGCGCCTCTGATAAGACCGTACACCCTGAAGTGGTTCAAAGGTGAAATAAAAATTGTGCATCGAATTTTCCTAATTTTTGATTTGGGAAAATATTGTTGTGCGGAATTTTTTTATGTTTGTCATGTGCCCATGGTGTCATGCCATATGCTACTTGGAAATCCATGGTGCAAGCGCGTCGGAGCTGTTCGGAATGCCAAGAAAAATACTTACTCGCTATCATGGAAGGGCCAACGAGTTTGTTTTACACCAATGCCAACAGATATATTTGTTTCAGATTGGAAAAGTCATTTGCTGAAAAGAAGAGAAGAGCAAGAAGAAATAAAGGGGAAAATGATGGACCGATAGAGGGGCTGAATCTTTTGGTGGAGAAGGTGAAAGACGATTGCGGTGCAAAGGGGCAGCGGTGGAGTGTTTTTAAAACACAATGCATGATCAAGGACCATGCATGTAAGATGATAATTGATGGCGGCAGTTTTATGAATGCCATTAGTAAAGATGTTGGTATCAGAGCAAAGGTTGTTCATGACACAATATTTTTCTTTGTGTTACTATTGAAGATATTTTGTATCATGAGAAAATATTGTAGCTCGCAAATGATGATGGTGGTGGAGAAGGATCCATTGCGTGATTTTCCGTGGTACCAATGCTTTACGCGTGTGCGTGTAGGGCCGGCGAGTTGTGCAATGTTGCTAAATTGCTATTCTAATATGAATTTGGTGAGTCAGATTGTTGTTGATGCTTTGCACTTGTCGTTAACTGAACATCTAGAACCATATGAGCTTTGGTGGAAGGACAAGTTTGTCATGATCAAGCATTGTGTTGAGGTAAAATTTACTTTATCTGGATATGATAATCTGGTTGTGTGTGATGTGCTTCTATGCACATGTTCATGTATGATGGAAGGAATCACGTACTGAAGCCAATGCCAAATTCTATAGTAAGAACGGACTTGCAAGTGCTGGACAAATTGATGGCACCGAAAATAGAGTCAAAACCGAGGACGGTTTCGTTTGAAGGGGGGGGGATGATACGGGCGCGACACCGTCGATTGTTGATGCTACTAAAGCTGAGCCAGTTAAGGAGTCAGGTCAAGTTTTTGTTTCATCGTGAGTTCAATAATAGTCAGAAAACGTCCCATGTCGGGGGACACCAAATATCATCTTCGTTGCTAATCCATTGGGATTGTGTTGCTGCTACGCGTGGAGTCGATCTAATCTACTCAACGTTAGTTTTTTATCTTACGGTCTTGCATCTTTGCTCGATAGGAATTTGTTGTTCTGCTGCCAGTATCGTGAAAGATTGGGCCGGCGAACGACTCACATCTAGTTGAGTCTATATTAATTGCATTGATGGTGTTCCCTCTTGTTTGTCGGTGTTTGTTTCCTCTCAGTGGACGTAATTCTGACGATGAGTTCGATGACATCGATGAAGAGCTATACAATCTTTAGGAGTGCCAGGCAAGCAAACTCCCATTGAGCATTCCGGTAAAATTCCACTCTCTCGCTCTTGCTCTCTTTTACTACATTAAGACAACAACGACTCAACTGCTACTTGCTGCGGTAGCTGAACCCCTTTCCTCTGCATGACCTGCCATTGCCACAGTAAATAGTTGAAACCCACTAGCATGAGTAGGAGTTGTTTGAGCCATGATGTGCCTACTCATTCATGATTGCTTGTTATGCCTGCTATTGCTTAGCGTTGTGTCACGTCTGATTCATCAGGGATGAACTGGAATGTGGTGAACATGTCCTACTATTGAGAGCTAAGTTTGTGAACACGATTTGGTAAAGGTAGTGGTGAGAGGCCATGTAGGAGTACATGGTGGGTTGTCTCATTGAAACCATCCTCAGGAACTGAATTATGTGTTTGTGATCCAAGACAGTTACTACCACACATTGGGCTCCGGGCACTCCAAGCTCTCTTGACTTATTAATCGCCTCGATCTTTGTCCAGGAGTTGCAACTTGTTTCTGGTGCTTGTAGGATATGTGTTGGAGTCCGTGCGTAGCGCTGGCCCTAGGGGTGGGCTATGTCGCGGTAGATACATCGTGGCACGGTGTACCGAGTCACCCGTTTGGTATCTTGGGAACCCTGCACACATCGTTTGGGGCCGTGAGCGACACCCCGGTCGGATCTCCTTGCGGATGGAACCCAAATAGGCGATAAACCTGGACTAGAGACTTGTTTGGTTAGTCAGGTCATGGCCAGCACCCTCGCCAGGATTCCGCTTGAAGGTTGCCAAGATACATGATGTGTACATGGCGGCAAGTGGCGAGAGCATGTGTGAAGAAGTACACCCCTGCAGGGTTAACATGATCTGTTCGAATAGCCGCGTTCGCGGTAATGGACTACTGGGTTGCCTATACAGTTCATAGACAAGTGAAAGTGGATACTCTAAAATGCGCAAGATTAGCGTGAGTGCTATGGACAGCCTTCTCATAGGGAGACGGAAGCGGATCCATAGTGGTGTATTGATTGGTGAATATGTGGACTCGTGTGCGCCACCTCAAAAGAGTTACCAGCAGTCGTAGTACAGGATAGCCACTCAGTCAAAGCTGGCTTGCTGCAGTTTAACCCCACAACCCCCTTTTCTTGATAATGATGCATATGCAGCTAGTTCTGATGTAAGTCTTGCTGAGTACCTTTGTACTCACGTTTGCTTAATTTATGTTTTGCAGAGACTTTAGTCTCACTAGTGGTTACGCATGGACTTTGACGTTTAGCTTGTTACCTCAGCTACGATCTTGTGCCCTTGGGAGGGTCTTGTAGATAGTCAGGCTTGATAGCCTTCTTCCTTTTTCAGATGTTTGTACTCATACATGTTTATGCTTCCGTTGCGTGTATGCTGGTCATGAGACCCACTACTTGTAATAAATGCTATGATGGCTCTTCTGGGCCTTTATCCACACTAGTTATTGAGTTATGTTGTGATGCCATGTTGTACAGCACATACTTGCATGTTATGCGTACGTGTAATGTGTATTGCTATATGTGGGATCCGACACCTAGTTGCTTACCCTTGGTAGCCTATCTTATGGGGAAATGCCTCCTAGTGCTTCCACTGAGCCTTGGTAGCTTGCTACTGCTCCGGAACACTTAGGCTGGCCGGCATGTGTCCTTCTTCGTTCATGTGTCTGTCCCTTCGGGGAAATGTCACGCGTTGTTCCTTTAAGTCCTTGTATCTTGCTATGACTTGGGTTCATACATTGATGACCGACACGTTCGTTGTTGGGTCATGTATGCATGTCCCTGTAATTTAGCGCCACTTTTGATTTACAACTAGTCATGTCGGCCCGGGTTCTTTGTCATATGGATGCTAGCGACACTATCATATACGTGAGCCAAGACGCGCAAACGGTCCCGGGCCAGGTAAGGTGGCACTCGTGGGGATACCGTGCATGAGGCCGCAAAGTGATATGATGTGTTACATGCTAGATCGGTGTGACTTAGGATCGGGGTCCCGGCACCGGTCGACGATGAGGCGCCTACGATGACTTCGTAAAATCTCAAGATGATACGCCAACTCAGTCTCTCGGAGGTGCTCATAGGGAAAGGGTGTGCGTGTGTGAGTTCATAAGGTGACTGTATGCATGTATATATATATGAGCGCTTGTGTTTGTACTGTGTTAAAAAATAGTACTAACCGAGTATATGCACGCTACCAGAACACCATAATTGCATCGCATGCTTGTATGAACTTCGGTGAATATGATTCAACGGAAGAGGTTATCAAAAAGGAGGTTTGGCATTGGATGACTATGAACACAGGTAGACCGGAATTCCTACCCTGGGATAGTGAGACCCTAAACAAGTGGTGCCTCAGGCAAGACCAAAGGAGCGAGCACCGGAAGTTGAAAGCACAAGTGCTCCCTGGTGATTTTGGTAATTAATGTCAACATATCCTATCAGGGATATTACTACCAGATATAAACCGGCCAGGAGGGTCTGGTTTAAAGTCATCAAGGTTATATTGTCAGAAGCCCAGCGGAGTATGAAGTAAAAGATTGTAGCCTAAGAGGCTTAGAGCCCATATGTTAGGGCCCATAATTTGTAAACTGTCATACTATGTAACTTGGGATGTAAGATAGAAAGAGCAGAGACCGGGGCGGACACGTTTATGAGCCGGCCTCGGGACTCTGTAAACCGGACCGGGCGTCACCTCTTATATAAAGGGACGACCCGGCGACGGTTCAGGACAAGAAACAACAGCTCGAGACGCAGGCAAAGCAGATTCGCTCCCTGGTCCTCGAAGCCCAAGCAATACCACACCAAACTAGACGTAGGCTTTTACCTTCATCGAAGGGGCCGAACTAGTATAAAATCCATGTGTCCTTCTTCCGCTTTAACCCCTTTAAGATAACCCGTAGCGATGGCCTCACGACTAAGTCCTTTTGCTAGGACATCTGCCGTGCTAAATCCACGACAGTTGGCGCCCACCGTGGGGCTATCGCACGATCGTTTTGAGTTCTTGAAGGGCAGCTTTGAAGGGCTCAAGGTCTACGCAGTAGGCCGGATGACTAAGAGTCGTCGCGGCCGGATCTACATCGACGATGAAGGCTGGGGCCCCGAGGCCGATTCAATTGAATACGGGTACCGGGTCCCCTTCTGCGGCATCCACGTCTCCATCGGCAAGATCGGCGAACCGGCCCTGAGCCGGACATCTTCCCCAACATCGTCGAGTTGGCTCAGCGTGCGAGACCTGCCCGGATTCGGCCCGCCGTGAAACACGTTTTCGTTGGAGCAGTGCATGGAGTACAAACCGAGGACGGATCGGATTCCAGTGGCGAGACTGTTGTCTATTCCGGCGATGAATCTTCTTCTGGAGAGACGGAATCTTTGTATCTGCTGCAGGACGGCCGATCTGAGGGCTATTCCGATGGTAACAGTATTTCGGACCCCCTCGATCCGCCAAATAGGGTTGCTGTCTTCATGGCCGGATCACAATCCATGCAACAGCCCTCGACGACAGGGGCGTTAACATCAGAAGCAATGGGAGGTTGAGCTGGAGATCTTCCCCCGTCGCCTTCTGACGCTCTATCCATCTTGGTCGACACTTTGACGGCGCTTGTAACAGCAGAAGTAGGCCAGGCCGACAAGGAGCAGCATGATGCGGAGATCGCTCAGGTCAAGATCCGGATTGAACAAGTGAAGTTGGACCTGGCTGCTGAGAAAGCTAGGATGGCTACAAAGTAGGCAGAGCTAGATGCTCAAGCTAATCGACTCAGGTTAGATCAGACCGCTTCACAAGAGGTAATGATGAGAAGACAACGGTCTTGTTTGCCATCGGTTTATGAGGCAAGGAATCTCTTTAGCACGCCAGGCGCGGGGACCAGTAACCAGCCAGAGGTAAACTGGAGAGGAGCACCAGGAACAGGCGCGTCGGTTCAGCCACCGGTTGCAGAGCCAAACCGCCAAGTTGTGCCGACCCAACATGTATCCACCCCTCCTGGTCATTATTCTAATCCGTTGGACAACATAGTTGTTGCCGCTTCACGGCTGGCTGCCCTTCCCATTGAAGGTACGTCCCCCATAGCAGTGGAGGCACGACGGGCTAAGGAGTTGCTGGACATGGCGCTAACTCAGCAGCAAGCTTATTCATATAGCCGGGAGAGGATTTAT
>LR738709.1:242460255-242748869 GCA_902687465.1 Secale cereale
GAGCCAGAGTTATACGAGGCGTCTGGATGAGCCGGCCGTATCAAGCAGCGCACGGAGATGTCATCGGCCGAGGCAGGATAATCCGGCAGGAGAGGAAGCACATGCTCAAGGGGTGGTGGATCAGGCCAGGCATCGTCAGGAGGCCGAGGGAACAGCACAGTACGAAGCCCGTCAAGCGACGCTGGTTCATCCCACCACCATAGTTGAACCGGGGGTCATGTCCAGTTCTCTGGGCGTACCGTGTCTCATCCCCGCTTTACGGAACGTGAAACTACCCAAAGATTTCAAAGGTCCACGCAAGGTGCCCAACTACACGGCGGATCTTGCCCCAGCGGCATGGGTTGAGAGTTATGAGATGGCAATGGAGATGCTCGATTTGGACGAGGCAGCATGCGCTAAGTACTTCACAATGATGCTCGAGGGCACGGCCCGGACATGGCTAAAGGGTTTACCACCTAATTCCATCGGATCATGGGGTGAATTGCGGCGCCGGTTTATCAATAATTTCGTGGACACGTGCAAGCAGCCGATGTCTGTTGTCGACTTAGTTGTCTGCGTTCAAGGAGAGCAAGAGTCTACAAGCAGTTGGGTGCGTCGAGTGTCCGAAATCTTGCACTCCTCCAATAGCATCAACCCAAGTACAGCAATAGTAACCTTGGAAGGTAATTGCCGGTTTGAACCTTTGAGGCAGAAGTTGGGACGGCTCAAACGTGATTGCAACGACATGGGAACACTCATGGGCGCTTTGGTGAAAAACGGAGATTCTGATAACACCAAATATCCAGACGCGGATGGAGACAAGTCAGGGAAGGCGACCAAAAGCGGTAAACCGCCGCAGGCCAATCCGGCGAGTCAAGGATACAATGGCAAGCGTAAAGCGGAAGGCAGCTCAGACTTTGTGGCCAATACCAACGCTTAGGAAAATGGGCAACGCCGTAAGGGTAGACCACCCCCACGCAACAGGAGGCCGCCTATTAATCTAGAGCGCCAGTTGAACGTGCCCTGCCCAAAGCACGATACGAGGGAAAACCCGGCTACGCATCTCTGGAAAGACTGCTTCATTATGCAAGAATTCATGAAACAGACTAG
The DNA here is from genome assembly GCA_902687465.1 of Secale cereale. NCBI lineage: Eukaryota > Viridiplantae > Streptophyta > Magnoliopsida > Poales > Poaceae > Secale > Secale cereale. The sequence goes on from LR738709.1 coordinate 242,461,345, forward strand.
GTATGATCACGGGCCCCCAAGCGAATCAGGCCCTGGCTTCCAAGGTCCGGGTCACCAAGGTGGTGGTTCCGGTTCAGGATACCAAGGTAACAACAATAACCACAATGGGCTTAGCATAACCAGCAGCATGGTCAGGGCGGATACAATAAGCAAGGGAATCAACAGCGTCAACATCAGCAGCAACCCGGATATCAGAATAATCCAAAGGAGCTGAGCAGTGGGCAGTATCACGTCTTCACCACGAGTTTGTGCAAACAGGATCAGAAGGTTCTGAAGAGGGCAGTGCAATCTTTCGAACCGGCGATACCACATTTTCTGCGTTGGTCTAAGCAACCCATTGTGTGGAGCAAAGAGGATCATCCACCCCGGGTCGATAATCCGGGTTAGTTAGCTCCGGTGGTGGCACCGCAGGTGTCTAGTTACAGGTTCACCAAAGTGCTTATGGATGGAGGCAGCAGCATCAACATCTTGTATTATGAGACGTTCGACGTATGGGGCTGAGAGATAAGAAGCTTCGACAATCTAACACGGTATTCCATGGGGTGGTACTCGGTAAATCGGCTTATCCAGTTGGCAAGATCGATTTGGAGGTCACCTTTGGAGATGAGCATGACTCCAGGTCAGAAATGGTGACTTTTGAGGTGGTAAAGATCAAAAGCATGTACCACGCTTTGTTTGGACGTCCGGTTTACGCCAAATTCATGGCTAGGCCGTGTTATGTTTATCTACAGCTCAAGATGCCAGGCCACAAGGGAACTATTATGGTTCATGGGAGCCACAAAATTGCATTAGAGTGCGAGGAAGGTTATGCAGCTTATGCTGAGGCAGTTTGTGCCACTGAGGAACTAAAGTTCTATAAGGACAATGTTGATCCGGCGGATATGTCCCCGCTGAAGAAGCCAACCACAGAGCATGATCCGGCGTTGAAATTCAAATCGGCTGAGGAGACTAAGCAGGTGGACTTTGTTCCTGGCGATTCATCCAAGCAGTTCACTATCAGTGCTAACCTAGATCCGAAATAGGAAAGCGCGCTCATCGAGTTCATCCGTGAGAACCGGGATATCTTTGCGTGGAAGCCTTCTAACATGCCAGGTATACCGAGGGAACTCGCTGAGCACAATCTTAATATCGATCCTAAGTTTAAACCGGTCAAGCAGTATCTGTGCCACTTCAATGAGGAGAGGCGCAAGCTATCAGAGAAGAAGTGGCTAGGCTCTTGGCTGCAGGCTTTATAGTTGAGGTGTTTCATCCAGAGTGGTTGGCTAATCCGGTGCTGGTACTTAAGAAAAATGGAACTTGGAGAATGTGTGTTGATTACACAGTTCTGAACAGAGCTTGTCCAACTGATCCTTTTGCTCTCCCCCGTATTGATCAAATCATTGATTCTACGGCAGGATGTGAGCGGCTAAGTTTTTTGGATGCATACTCAGGTTATCATCAGATCAAGATGGCAGTTAAGGACCAGGAGAAGACAGCCTTTATAACTCCCTTTGGAGCCTTCTGCTACGTATCTATGCCATTTGGGCTCAAGAGTGCCCAGGCGACCTACCAGTGTTGTGTGCAGAACTGCCTTCAAGGACAGATTGGACGAAATGTTCATGCATATGTCGATGACATTGTAGTAAAATCCAGGAAGGAGGAGACACTGATAGATGATTTGAAGGTAACTTTTGATAATCTCCGTGTCTATAAAATGATGCTTAATCTGGAGAAGTGCGTTTTTGGTGTTCCGGCAGGCAAGCTCCTGGGGTTCTTAGTGTCAAACAGAGGGATTGAAGCTAATCCGGAGAAGATCAAGGCGATCACGTCCCTGGCTAAACCGGCGTGCATCAACGATGTCCAACGCGTGGCGGGCCGTATTGCAGCACTCGGCCGGTTTATCAGCCGTTTGGGGGAGAAGGCAATCCCGCTTTATCAGATGATGAAGAAGACAGACCGGTTCGTCTGGAGCGATGCTGCTGATGCTGCATTCGAGGATTTGAAGAGGCAATTGGCAGAGCCTCCGGTCCTTGCTGCCCCGGTTGACAATGAGCCGCTGCTGTTATACGTGGCTACCAATGCCCGTGCAGTAAGCGTTGACATTGTAGTAGAGCGCAAGGAGGCAGGCAAAGAATATCTGGTTCAACGGCCGATTTACTACATCAGTGAGGTGCTCATTGAGTCGAAACAGAGATATCCACATTGGCAGAAACTGGTGTATGGAGTGTTCATGGCAAACCGAAAACTGAAGCACTATTTTCAGGGCCACCCAATCACCGTTGTCAGTTCAGCTCCGTTAGGGGATATAATCCAGAACAGAGAAGCCACTGGTAGGGCTGCAAAGTGGGCCATTGAGCTTAGCCCGCACGGATTAAAGTATGTGCCCCGTACTGCTATATAATCCCAAGCGCTGGTGGATTTCATCAACGATTGGACAGAGTTGCAAGCACCCGAGGAGAAGCCAGATCATACATACCGGACTATTCACTTTGACGGTTCAAGGCAGTTGGAGGGCTCGGGGGCTGGAGTCGTGTTAACTTCCCCAAGAGGTGATAAGTTCTACTATGTCCTCCATTTAATGTTCCCTTGTACTAACAATGCTGCTGAGTATGAAGCTCTCCTCCATGGTCTGCGGATGGCCAAGGAAATGAACTTGAGCCGAGTCAAGTGTTTTGGCGATTCAGATCTGGTGGCACAACAGGTATCTGGCAAGTGGGATTCCAAGGATCTGCTTATGGCAGCATACCGACGAGAGGTAGACGCCGTCGCTGGATACTTTAAAGGTTATCAGGTGGATCATATAGACCGGCGGAAAAATAAAGTGGCTGATGCGTTAAGCCGGCTGGGTTCCCAACGTAAACCGGTTCCACCTAATACCTTCTTGGATGAGTTGCATAATCCGTCGGTGCAGATACCTTCAGAGGAAGATTTAGCTGTTCCTGATCCGGAAGCACAATTGGTCGCGGCACTTCATGTCATTCCGGATTGGACGCTCCCTTACTTGGCATACATGAACCGAGGTGAGTTACCAGAGGACGAAGTCGAGGCCCGGCAGATAATCCAGCTGTCTAAATCTATGACTATTATCAATGGAGAACTTCATCATCGCAGCATTTCTGAGCTTTTCAGCGGTGTGTATCATCAGAAGAAGGCTGTGATATCCTTAGAGAGATTCATGAGGGGGATTGTGGTCATCACGTCGGTTTGAAATCTTTGGTGGCTAAAGCTTTTCGTCATGGGTTCTACTGGTTAACGGCTCATGCCGACGCAAAGGATTTGGTCAGAAAATGTGATGCTTGCCAGAAATTCTCGCGGCGCACTCATATACCGGCGCAGGAGTTAAGGATGATCCCAATTACTTGGCCGTTTGCGGCTGGGGAGCTTGATATGGTTGGACCCTTCAAGAGATCCCAAGACAAGAAAACCCACCTGTTGGTAGCAGTGGACAAGTTTACAAAATGGGTTGAAGCGGAGCCTGTCAGTAAGTGTGATGCAGCAACAATGGTTCAGTTCATCAAAAAAGTGATTTTCCGGTTTGGCTTTCCACACAGTATTATAATTGATAACGGCACCAATCTATCCAAGGGGGCTATGGAGGAGTTCTGTCAACAAGAGCATATTCGTCTTGATGTTTCATCAGTAGCTCACCCTCAGTCTAATGGCCAAGCTGAAAGAGCCAATCAAGAGATCTTGAGAGGCATCAAACCCCGGCTTATGGTTCCTTGACAGAGAACACCGGGTTGTTGGGTTGAGGAGTTGCCTTCTGTCTTATGAAGCATCAACACTACACCTAACAGATCTACAGGGTACACGCCTTTCTTCATGGTATATGGAGCTGAAGCGGTCCTCCCTAGTGATATCCGTCATGACTCGCCGCGGGTGGCGGCTTATTTTGAAGGGGATAATGAACAATCAAGACAAGACGCCTTGGACCGGCTGGACAAGGAACGGGACACGGCAGCAACTCGATCGGAGATTTACCAACAAGACCTGCGCCGGTACCACAGTCGCTGGGTTAAGTCCAGGACGTTTCAAGAAGGAGATCTGGTGCTCCGGCTCATCCAAGATCAGACGGACATGCACAAGCTATCCCCACCTTGGGAAGGACCCTTTGTGGTCAGCAAGAACCTGCACAACGGATCATACTACCTCGTCGACGTTCGAGAACATAAGGACTCACGCACGGCGAAGGAGGAGACCAAGCGGTCGTGGAACATTGCTCTTCTTCGACCTTACTATATTTGAGCTATTGGCTCCGCTTTATGTACAATGTATATATTATGATTAATAAAATAAACTGGCGCCCCCGGTAAACCGAGGAATCAGCCATCCTTTTCATAAGAGTATCACATGGGGGCTTCCGTGGCCAATGGAGTTTTCTATGGCCTCTTAAACCAGCGCCCTTGATAAATCCAGGAATCAGCCGTCCTTTCTATACAAAAAAGAATCACATGGGGGCTTCCGCGGGCAAGGAAGTTTCCCATGGCCTCTTAAACCGGCGGCCATATGAAGACCATCATAAGAGCACTGCTCTGGTTGCTTCGGCAATTTCCACATGATGATGAGGGGCAAAAGAGGGTTTGATGCCTAGCACAACTCAAACATATGCCCCGACGAGCAATGCTCACACACTACCTGGGGGCTCCTGATGCAAGTTCATTGGCGAGTTGAAAACTCTTGTAGTGAACACGGCTTGGAAGCCCGGTGTATACACCTAAAACCCCGGATTAACCTGCCTGCATCAAGTAAATCGCGTCGTCCAGGTAAACCTGGTATGACCCGTCGAACGTATCACAAGTCAATCCTTTGGGACCCTGAACTTGGTCACATTAAATTGACAATCATCAAGTGATTACACAAGCCAAAATCTTTATGAGATTTTGGACATTGGTAGCATTTGACATTGATGATTTGGTTGAAGATTGCGAATCATCTTAACAGGCTTTGCTAAAATGGTTAATGACAGTAGCCTGGCAGCTCATAAAAAGCCTTGAATTTGGAGCCTGGCAGCTCGTAAAAAGCCTCGACTACATGGTCTTATTTGCCCAAAAACTTTATTTTTCATTTTTTATGTTTTATCAAATCTTTATCTTCAAGGTCATTGGTTTTTCAACCAAGTCCATTGATTCAAGACTCGATAACTAAAAAGTTGGCAATACATCTGTATTTACAGAGCTATAGTCTGGGTCATGAACACCAGTACTAGTTTACAGTTAAAACCGGCGTTCATTGTAACCCGGATCAGCCTTCATAATAAGCCGACAGAGAGCCAAGGGAATCATCAACACTCACGCCTTGGATTGTTCCTACCGGGTTAAGGTTTACATATACACTTAATCGCAGGTACGGCACGTGTTTCTATTTTATACACAGTTCAAGTCATTTACTTAGATCATATGTTTGGGCAGTATAACCCGTTCAGTGGTAAACCGCCAGGACTTTTTCAGCTTTGTTCATGCAGACACAAGTAATATAAACTGTCAAAGCATTGCAAGCAGGAGATAATTTAGGAGTTGCCAAGCAGAATAATGCCATGACACAAAGTGCGGGACAAAGATAGTATTTCAACTATTCTATTACAAGGCATTGGTAGGCCCAAAAAAATTATCAGTTTTTTGCACCAAGTGTTCAACATATGAAGATAAACCGGACCGGCTTAAGACTCTGCTTCGGCTCACTGTGAAGACTGAGGGTCAGCTTGTTCCGGGTCTTCGACGACTTCTGGTAGCTGCTGGAAATCAGGGGTGCTCCAGTCAATCTTGGCAAGGGCGCGGAAATATACTTCATCGTTTATAAGTTCTGACGGTTCAATGTCAGGAGCGAAGGTATGCTTACGAACGGGTGGAATCAGATTTTCGATGTCATAAGACGGCCGCTCCACCCGCACATTCTCCACATCATAACCCGGATGATACCTTGACAAGCCCGCTTCGTCAGCAAGCTTACTGGCAAGAGGCCGCGTGTCTTTGGTTAAGGCGCGCAGATCTTCAGCGGAGAAAGCTGACCCGTCTTCCTTCATACTGGGATGACCATTCATGGCCTCCGCCGGATCAAAATCGGGAACCCATGCCTTGCCCCGGGTTAACGCCATGAGGGAACCAGCTCTTGCAGAAGATTTCTTCACTGCAACAATTCGGGTAGGCAAGATGGATAATTTCTCCAGAGTACCTTGGATGGTGGTTGGCGCCGGTTTATTATGCGAAATAGCACTGATGGCTCTCTGAGCACCAGCATAGAGTTGTTCCACCAAGGTGTAAGCAGCCTTCAGCTTCCTCCATACATCATCCCCAAGATGAGTAACGCGCCTCCCTGTGTACAAGTGATGAGTTAAGCCGGAGCAGTATGAGATAGCAAGGATAAAGCGTATGAAAACAAGTACTTACCGAAGATGGTAGATGTCATATCGTCTATATGTTTCCTTAACACGGATAACTCCTCCGTCACCGGGTTAAGAGCAGCCTCAGCATCCTTGGCTCTTTTCTCTAAGGCAGCCTTCTATACCTCCCAAGTGGACCGCTCTGCTTCGAAATCTTTCTTGAGCTTCTCCATACTAGCTAAAGCAAGGGTAAGTTCCTCCTTGGCTTTAGTCGAAGCAGTTTCTTGGAAGGTCGGGCTATTCCGGAGCTCGGTTATCTCAGAAGCCCTCCGGTTTAAGTCAGTCTACAAAGGGTAAAAAATATATCAGAGATTCATGAAGACAGTTCAATCGAAAGTCTCAAGCCCATACCAAGTTATGCACTCGACACTTGGGGGCTAATGTACAATTGAAGTTAAAGAAAGCAACTTTTTCAGACAAGTCCCAAGCACATAACAAGTTATGTCCTTGACACTTGGGGGCTAATGTAAGGTCATTCTCAAACATAAGAGAAGTCCCGATTCACCCGCAATGAAGTAAACCGGCCCTTGGGGGCTACACATGCAATTCAAAATATTCCAGTTGATCTATCAAAGTCCCGGTTCACCCTAAAGGATAAACCGGCACTTGGGGGCTACAATGGCCTAACGGTACAGCTACAAGATACAAGCAGAAATGAAAGGCTAAGGGAAAGAAGTTACCTCATATTTTTCCTTCATCAAGTTTACCAAACCGGCCTCGTGGTCGCAGCTGGTGAAGAGCTCATGGGCACTAAGCGGGGCATAGCTAGACAGGTCAGTGCTCCACTTGCCTTTATCCTTCTGAAGAACTTCTTCCTTGGTAGTGTGTCTGGCCAAGATAACAGGCTCCGCGGGAGCAGTAAAGCCTATCCCGATGATCTCGACATCATCTATCGAGGCAGCAGTTGGCCTGGGGGGATCAGTGGCAGCGGCGGGATTGGTCTCCACCGGACTGACAGGAGCCGGACAAGCCCGAGGAGGACTAAACCGGACAGGGCTGGCCGGTTCAGCAGTGTTCTCCATAGCGTCACCCCCCAGAGCAGCAAGATCTTCGTGATCCATAAGGGAAGGATCATCGTGCTGAACTTCAACGTTTTCTTCCAGAGGATTGGCAACTTCAGGATCTTCTGCTGGTTCAGCGGTGGTGTTTTCGACCGCCGGATTATTCAACTTTGCCTTCTTGCTAGGCTTGGGCATACTGAAAGGATTAAAGGAATAATGAAAATCACAAGTCAAAAAGGAAAAGATAAACCGGACATACTGAAATACGGCTTACCCAGGAACGGTCTTGAGCACCGGGACTTGGGTGGCAGTTGACTCACCAGAAGAAGATAGAGGAGTTTCCTGATAGTTTGGATCAGACGGTTTAAGAGGTTTACGAATAAGACCTTCTTTTGGATGAAGAATGGTTGGAGTAAGCAAAACCTCTGAGCGGCGTCTTCGAGCCGGAGTGTGGGTTAATCCGGTTGATTCGACCACGTGACCACTGTTGCGTGTGGTCCGGCGAGCCTCATGTTGCTGCTTCTTCAAAAGAAAATGGGGATCTAGTTGAGCATAGGGGTGAGAAAATGGATATTTCCAGGCTACCCGACAAACTTTGAGTGGTAATGGTTCTGAATCAGAGGAAAGAGAGATTACCTCAACCTCATCCGCTTTACTCCCTTCCGCCGGATGCTGGGAAAGGTCATTGTTAATATAGATACAGACAAGGAAAAGTATAAAGATATAAGAATCAAGCAATACCTCAGAGGCCGGATCATCTTCTTCAGCGTTTGAACCGGAAGCAGCGGCAGGTCTCTTTTTATGCCTCTTTACGACCAAATTCTTCTTGCGAGATGGTTTCGCCGGTTTGTCTTGGGCATTCCGCTTCCAGAAGGGGTCATTGGCCTGTGTAAAGGAATAAAAATATGTTGAAGACAAGTAATATGGACGGATTAAAACAAAGAGAAAAGGACAGAAGAATCTTACCGATGGCGGTTTATTGTTCACGTAGAAGGGTGCTAAACTGGTCCGGCTGCACTCCTCCAGAGGAATATTCAACATCTTCTTAGCAGACTCAGTAACTTCATTGTCTGGAAGCACCGTAGTTGTGTGACGCTGAGGGTCCTCCAGATTACCGGTATACTCGCACAATAAGCCGGAACCTCAGCTTAACGGGAGAATGCTCCAAGAGAGCCAACAGCGGACAAAGTCAACCCCGGTTAAACCGTTGGCTACAAAATCCCTGAGTTTTGAAAGTTGGGGGGCATATCGAGCCCGGTCTTGGGCACTCAAACGCTGCGGGAAAGGGTGATCCGCTGTCAGACGATAAGGGCGGTAACCCGGCAGTGGATTCTCTCCCTCTGGTGAAGTGTCGATGCAGTAGAACCAGGTCTGATTCCACTCCTTGGGATGGCTATGAAGAGTGGCGTGAGGGAAACTGACATCTTTTCTCTTCTGGATGCTCATACAGCCAAGTTCAGTATTGGGCCCGTCATGGAATTCAGTCCAGCGATTCAGATGGAAGAAGTCCTGGAATAACTTTACGGATGGTTCCTCTTGCAGATAGGCTTCTGAGAAGACTTGAAAATTGCAAATGTTTGATATGGAATTGGGACCTATGTCTTGGGGGTGGATCTGAAAGTCTGCTAACACGTCGCATAATTTTTTTGACCCTGGAGGGTTAAAGCCCCGGGCCAGGTGATCAAAAAAGACTATAACTTCTCCTTCTTTAGGGTGAGGAGGGCACTCTTTCCCAGGAGCCCTCCAGTGCAGAACCTCCTTGGGGCCTAAACCGCCAATTGAGGCCATCTTTTCTAAGTCATCCTCCGTAATCCGGGATGGGACCCAGTTGCAAGCGACAAACTATTTAGCCGCAGAAGTCATCTTTTTCAAAGGGGGAATGCTGAAAAATACAATACAAGACCCGGTTTATGATCCATGCAAATATAAACCGGAATGTTCTGTGAAGTCATTGATCTAATTGGCGGTTTAAACAGGGGACTAATGGTATCTACTGATCCGGAACAACTATGAACGAGACAGCTACCGGATTATGAAGCTTAGAAGGGAAAAGTTAAACCGCCAAACACAGGCAGGTGAAATACAGATCTAAAATTAAACCGTCGACATAGGCAAGTGAGACGCAGATCTAAAGTGTGGGAAACAGCTTTAACACGAGCAGCAACAAAATATGGATCTACAACATGCGGAAAACTCAAGATAATTCAAGTCATATTCATTGAAGGCAGCGAAGGTTTCTACAGATCCAGCCTAACTAGCAATATTGGGGGAACTAAGATTGTAAAGACGGAGCGGAATCATGCGCACGAGAGTTGGCCTAAAAAGTTTTACGTCTACAGCTAGGAACTGCCTATGGTGATGAACTGCGAAGAACAAGGGTTCGTGGGCGAGCTCCCGAGGAACCCTAGAACTGAGATCTACAGGGAAGAAGGAATGAACATACCTGAGGCAGCAGAAGCAAAAGGACAGCGGCGAAACTCTGGACACGCTTAGGTTGATGCAGCGGCCGGGCTTGGTGAAGACGACAAGCTCGAAGAACGGCGGTGGAGCATGAGCGCTGGAGGTCAGAGGAAGAAGAAAGCGAAGGGGTATAAAGAGATGGCCCTCGGCCCTATTTATAGGCTGAGGAGATAAAATGGCAAGCGCGGGAATCGAGGAGACCAAAAATCGGATATGGATCGAGTTGTCGCCTCGATCTTCGGAGCTTGAATAAATAAAGGTAAAAAACAGGTACATGCATTAAATGCGCAGATCACGTCACGACGGTTTAAAGCGACTCGAGGGATGACGTCATGCCGGTTTACCAAGCATATTGACGCTGCAGAAAGGGAAAGTTGTACAAGACTTTGGAGATTGACATGAACAGATTCAAATCAATCTGGGGCCTAATGTCAGGGATATTACTAACAGATATAAACCAGCCAGGAGGGTCCGGTTTAAAGTCATCAAGGTTATATTGTCAGAAGCCCAGCGGAGTATGAAGTAAAAGATTGTAGCCCAAGAGGCTTAGAGCCCATATGTTAGGGCCCATAATTTGTAAACCGTCATACTATGTAACTTGGGATGTAAGATAGAAAGAGCAGAGACCGGGGCGGACACGTTTATGAGCCGGCCTCGGGACTCTGTAAACCGGACCGGGCGTCACCTCTTATATAAAGGGACGACCTGGCGACGGTTCAGGACAAGAAACAACTGCTCGAGACATAGGCAAAGCGGATTCGCTCCCTGGTCATCGAAGCCCAAGCAATACCACACCAAACTAGACGTAGGCTTTTACCTTCATCGAAGGGGCCGAACTAGTATAAAATCCTTGTGTCCTTCATCCGCTTTAACCCCTTTAAGCTAACCCGTAGCGATGGCCTCACGACTAAGTCCTTTTGCTAGGACATCTGCCGTGGTAAATCCACGACATATCCCCTGTTGGACTAGTACCATTACCTAGTGCATTTAAGATAAGTTCAACATTGGAGTGGCAAGGACAAGAGGATGTGGAACCCTTTCAAGCTGTCAAGGACAAGAGGATCTGGAACCCCTTCAAAGTGCTAAGGTCAAAGATTGGCAAAAGCTCAAGACTCTCCATTTTCATTTTAGTGATCCGAGATCACATTGAGTTATAGGAAAGTTAATACTATTAAAAGGGGATGAGGTGTTGCTTAATGATCTGGTTGCTTAAAGTGCTTAGAGATATTGCTCCAAAACCCTCAGCCACTTTCTCAAATTCCACATATGTCCAAAACCCTAAGTCAAACTCGGCCCCACCGATTGATCCATCTGGTGCGACCGAGTTCATTTGACATAGCCACTGCGAGAAACCCTAGGCAATTCGGTCACACCGATATGGATCTCGGTCCCACCGAGATGGCCCTGCAAACTCTATGTTGCCTGTTGTAATTATTCCGGTCTCACCTAAATGTGCAATCGGTCCCACCGAGTTTGTTTGACCCACTCTCTATTTGATCTGTTGCTGAAATCGGTCCCACCATGTTCATGTGATCGGTCTTACCGAGATGAGGTTTTTCACTAGCCCTAGCACATCGATCATACCGAGTTGATCATGTTGGTCCCACGGAGATTCCTAACATTCACATTTTGAACTGTTTTGGTCTCACCAAGTTCACCTATTCGGTCTGACCGAGTTGGATCAAATGTGTGTAACGGTTGGATTTTGTGTGGAGGCTATGTATACCCCTCCACCTCCATCTCCATCTATGAGAGAGCCATCAGAATGTGCCTACACTTCCACTACTCATTTTCTGAGAGAGAACCACCTGCTCATTTGTTGAGACCAAGATATACCAATCCTACCACAAGAATCTTGATCTCTAGCCTTTCCCAAGTTGCTTTCCGCTCAAATCATCTTTCCACCATATCCAAATCTGTGAGAGAGAGTTGAGTGTTGGGGAGGCTATTGATAAGTCTCCAACGTATCTATAATTTTTTATTGTTCCATGCTATTATATATTTTGTTTTGGATGTTTAATGGGCTTTATTATGCATTTTTATATTATTTTTGGGACTAACCTACTAACACAAGGCCCAATGCAAATTGCCTTTTTTTTGCCTTTTTCAGTGTTTCGCAGAAAAGGGATATCAAACAAAGTCCAAACGGAATGAAACCTTCGGGAGAGTTATTTTTGGAACCGTACCTACCTAGAAGACCTGGAGTACACGCGAGGGAACGAAGGAGGTGGCCATGAGAGTCAAGGGCGTGCCCCCTCCCCTGGGCGTGCCCCCCACCCTCGTGGGCCCCTTCTGGCTCCCCCGATGCCCTCCTTCATCCTATATATATCCATATACCCTGAATACATCGAGGCAACAGAAAAAACCCTAATTCCACCGCCGCAACCTTCTGTTCCTGTGAGATCCCATCTTGGGGCCTGATCCGGAGCTCCGCCGGAGGGGGGATCTACCACGGAGTGCTTCTACATTACCGCCATAGCCTCACCAAGGAGTTGTGAGTAGTTTACCACATACCTTCGGGTCCATAGTTATTAGCTAGATGGCTTCTTCTCTCTTTTTGGATCTCAATACAAAGTTCTCCTCGATCTTCGAGGAGATCTATTCGATGTAATCTTTTTGCAGTGTGTTTGTCGAGATCCGATGAATTGTGGGTTTGTGATCAAGATTATCTATGAACAATATTTGATTATTTTCTGAAATCTTTTATGTATGATTATAATATCCTTGCAAGTCTCTTCGAATTATTGGTTAGGTTTTGCCTACTAGATCTATAGTTCTTGCAATGGGAGAAGTGCTTGGCTTTGGGTTCAATCTTGCGGTGTCCTTTCCAAGTGACAGCAGGGGCAGCAAGGCACGTATTGTATTATTGCCATCAAGGATAAAAAGAAGGGGTTTATATCATATTGCTTGAGTTTATCCCTCTGCGTCATGTCATCTTGCTTAAAGCATTACTCTGTTCTTGTGAACTTAATACTCTAGATGCATGATGGATAGCGGTCGATGTGTGGAGTAATAGTAGTAGATGCAGAATCGTTTCGGTCTACTTGTCTTGGACGTGATGCCTATATATAATGATCATGCCTAGATATTCTCATAACTATGCGCTTTTCTATCAATTGGTCGACAGTAATTTGTTCACCCACCATAGAATTCTGCTATCATGAGAGAAGCCACTAGTGAAACCTATGGCCCCGGGGTCTATCTTTATCATATTACTTTCCCTGCAATTTATGTCTCCGTTGCTTATTGCTTTATTTACTTTCTGTTCTTATACCAAAAATACCAAAAATATTATACTATCCTATCTATCAGATCTCACTTTCATAAGTGACCGTAAAGGGATTGACAACCCCTTATCGCGTTGGATGCCAAGTTCTTATTTGTTTGTGCCGGTGCGAGGGACTCGCGCGTGGTCTCCTACTAGATTGATACCTTGGTTCTCAAAAACCGAGGGAAATACTTACGCTACTGTGCTACATCACCCTTTCTTCTTCGAGGGAATACAACGCAAGCTCGAGAAGTAGCAAGAAGAATTTCTAGCGCCGTTGCCGGGGAGGCTTACGCAAAAGTCATATACCAAGTACCTATCACAAACCCTTATCCTTCGCATTACATTATTTGCCTCTCGTTTTCCTCTCCCCCACTTCACCCTTGTTGTTTTATTTGCCCTTCTTCTTCCGTGTGTTTACCGTTCGCTTGCCTTTTGTTTGCTTGTGTTGCCATGTGCCCTCTATTAGCTTGCATTTTTGCTTGCTAAATTATGGATCCTCATCCACTTGCTAATCTCTTTAAGAGACCCAATTATGATGAACCAATTGCTAGTGAGCTGCGTGCACTAGATTATCTTTATGGGGTTTTGCTTGAAATTCATGTAACTAAAAATTTTGATGAAGTGTTGAAAGAAGAAAATTATGAAGTGATTCACGATAGCTCTTTTAATGAAAAACATGATTGCAATGATACTATTGTAAATTCTATTAATGTCAGTTGTGTTAATGATATGCAAAACCCTAAGCTTGGGGATGCTAGTATTGCTATGTCCACTGCTTGTTGCAATGATCATGATTGGGGTGATGCTTCTTACAATCTTGAAAATTTATTTCAACCCCATGATGAATATGAGATTGATAATAATGCAATAATATTGAAAGGTGGTTTGGAAGAGTGTCAACTTTAGATCCCACATATTTGGAGTATGATCAATCTTATGAATTTTTTGATAAAATAAGGCTTGGAGAAGTAATGTCTTTGTTCTATGTTAATCCCACTATTTTGAATGAGAGTCAACCTTGGATACATATGGATCATGTAGAGAGTAATTTATGTGATAGCTATATTGTTGAATTTGCTTATGATCCTACATGCAATTATTATGAGAGAGGAAAATATGGTTGTAGAAATCTTCATGTTACTAAATTACCTCTCGTTATGTTGAGATTGCTATTGTTTCTATCTTCTTCCTTGCATATGCTAGATCTTTTTTGTCTTGCTAATTTGTTTTCCTATAAAATGCCTATGCATAGGAAGTATGTTAGAATTAGCTGTGATTTTCACATGCTTTATGATTCTCTCTTTGTGCTTCAATTCTTATCTTTCATGTGAGCATTGTTGAATTCTCAAGCCTATCTTAACGGCTATAAAGAAAGAGCTTGTTGGGAGGCAACCCAATTTTATTTTCTTTGTTTTTGCTTCTGTTTAGGAATAAATATTGCATCTAGATTCTGTTTAGATGTGGTTTCATGTTTTAATTAGTGTTTGTGCCAAGTAGAATCTTTGGGAAGACTTGTGTGAAGTTTATATGATCATGCTGTAAAAAAACAAAAACTTTAGCGCCCACGAGATTGGCTGTAATTTTTGACTGGAGAGTGCTATTTAGTTTATTCTTTTTGTATATGATTAATAGACCAATTCCTCATGTTTACAAATTTATTTCAATTTTCTTGGAGTTATAGAAATATTTGAAAGTTACCGATTACTACAGACTGTTCTCTTTTTGACAGAATCTGTTTTTGTGTGTTGTTTGCTTATTTTGATGAATCTATGAGTAGTATTTGGGGGTATGAATCATAGAGAAGTTGGAATACAGTAGATTTTACACCAATTTAAACCAATAATGAGTTCATTACAGTACCTTTGAGTGGTGGTTTGTTTTCTTATACTAACGGAGCTCACGAGATTTTCGGCTAACTTTTGTGTTGTGAAGTTTTCAAGTTTTGAGTATGGCTTTGATGGACTATGGAACAAAGAGTGGAAAGAGCCTCAGCTTGGGGATTCCCAAGGCACCCCCAAGGTAAAATTCAAGGACAACCAAAAGCCTAAGCTTGGGATGCCCCGGGAAGGCATCCCATCTTTCGTCTTCATCTATCGGTAACTATACTCGGGACTATATTTTTATTCACCACATGATATGTGTTTTGCTTGGAGCGTCATGTATGATTTGAGTCTTTGCTTTTTAGTTTTCCACAATCATCCTTGCTGGACACACCTTTTGAGGGAAATAAATCTAGTTTATAATTTATTAGAATACTATATGTGCTTCACTTATATCTTTTGAGCTAGATAGTTTTGCTCTAGTGCTTCACTTATATCTTTTAGAGCACGGTGGTGGTTTTATTTTGTACAAATTGATGATCTCTCATGCTTCACTTATATCTATTTGAGAGTCTTTTAGAACAGCATGGTTATGTGCTTTGTTTATAAGACTAGTCCTAATATGATAGGCATCCAAAATGAATATAGTAAAAACTTTCACATAAAGTGCATTGAATATGATGAGAAGTTTGATACTTGGTAATTGTTTTGAGATATGAGTATGGTGATATTAGATTCATGCTAGTGGAGTAATTATGAATTTGAGAAATACTTGTGTTAAAGTTTGTGATTCCCGTAGCATGCACGTATGGTGAACCGCTATCTGACGAAGTTAGAGCATGAGGTATTTATTGAGTGTCATCCTTTGTGTGGAGGTCGGGATCGCGCGATGGTTAACTCCTACCAACCCTTCCCCTAGGATCATTTGTTGAATACTTTGTTTTGATGACTCATAGATTTTTTCAATAAGTATATGAGTTCTTTATGACTAATGTTGAGTCCATGGATTATACGCACTCTCACCCTTCCACCATTGCTAGCCTCTCTGGTACCGCGCAACTTTTGCTGGTACCATACACCCACCATATACCTTCCTCAAAACAGCCACCATACCTACGTATCATGGCATTTCCATAGCCATTCTGAGATATATTGCCATGCAACTTTCCACCGTTCCGTTCATATGACATGCGTCGTCATCATTCACATAGAGTCATATTTTGTTCTAGCTTCGAGTTGTAATCTTTGAGTTGTAAGTCAATAAAAGTGTGATGATCTTAATTATTAAAGCATTGTCCCATGTGAGGAAAGGCCAAATAAAAAAAGTGATGGCCCCAAAAAAATATATAGAGGGGCTAAAAAAAGGAAGCCCCACCAAAAAATGAGAGAAAAGAGAGAAGGGACAATGCTACTATCCTTTTCCACACATGTGCTTCAAAGTAGCGCCATGATCATCATGATAGAGAGTCACTTGTTTTATCACCTTCATATACTAGTGGGAATTTTTCATTATAGAACTTGGCTTGTATAATCCAATGATGGGCTTCCTCAAATGCCCTAGGTCTTCATGAGCAAGCAAGTTGGATGCACCCCCACTTAGTTTCTTTTGATGAGCTCTCATACACTTATAGCTCTAGTGCATCCGTTGCATGGCAATCCCGACTCACTCACATTGATATATATTGATGGGCATCTCCATAGCCCATTGATACGCCTAGTTGATGTGAGACTATCTTCCTCCTTTTATCTTCTCCACAACCACCACTCTATTCCACCTATAGTGTTATATCCATGGCTCACGCTCATGTATTGCGTGAAAGTTGAAAGGTTTGAAAAAATTTGAGTATGAAAACAATTGCTTGGCTGAAACCGGAGTTGTGCATGATATGAATATTTTGTGTGATGAAGAGGGAGCATAGCGAGACTATATGATTTTGTAGGCATAACTTTCTTTGGCCATGTTATTTTGAGAAGACATGATTTCATTGTTAGTACGCTTGAAGTATTATTATTATTTTTTCAATATAGACTTTTGTCTTGAATCTTTCGGATCTGAACATTCATGCCACAATAAAGAAATTACATTGAGAATTATGTTGGTTAGCATTCCACATCAAAAATTCTGTTTTTATCATTTACCTAGTCGAGGACGAGCAGGAATTAAGCTTGGGGATGCTTGATACGTCTCCAACGATCTATAATTTTTTATTGTTGCACGCTATTATATATTCTGTTTTGGATGTTTAATGGGATTTATTGTGCATTTTTATATTATTTTTGGGACTAACCTACTAACCCAAGTGTCGGTGTACTAAAGTAGGGGTACCTTAGTATCCCGACTTGTGCACGGGCAGTAGCAGCGTCCCGTGGTCGGCCTCACCACGTGCCCGCCAAAGCCCGCTCTAGTTCCCTTGAAGCCATTCAAGAACAAAGTATACAAGTCAGAAGAACAAGGCCCCGGCAAGAGGAGCTTGCCGGGAAGGCTGCTCCAAGCACAAGACCACTCTATTTTCACAGGACCCTGGCAAGAGGAGCTTGCCAGGAAGACCAGAAAACAGCATCTCAGAAGACATATCGTGGCGCATCACGCGCCCCGGCAGGACCCGGGGAGCGACAAGCTTCCGGGCCCGGCAAGAGAGCAACCCCGGCAAGGTGCTTGCCGGGGGAAGCTTTCACTGTGTGCTCGCGCTCCAGCTCATCTGTCCACGCATCGCCCTGGGGCCCTTCCAGGGGCATGTGGCAGATGGTTGTGTAGCCTGGGGTACACGGTGGCGAGCCGCGGTGACGAGGCCACCATCGTGGCGAACGGAGACGTCTGGGCGGACGCTTTTGGGGTGACGGCGACGGGCATTCAATGCCCTTGTCCCCCACCGTCAGGGTTAGGTATAGACCACTGTACATACACTGTTTATGCACTGTTCCATCTACCACCAATTTTACGCTTTTACCCTCATCTACGTTGACACCTGTCGGTGACCCCTTTGAGCTATAAAAGGAGGCCCATGCACAACGTAGAGGGGGTTCGGTTCCAGAAACTTGATCACTCCCACGCTCGGTGTATCTAGTACTATAGATCTTCTTGCTCCCGAGCCAAGAACTCAATACAACCAAGGTAGGAGTAGGGTTTTACGCATCCGTGCGGCCCGAACCTGGGTAAACTGCTCGCGTGTGCCCCTCGATCTGCTCTTTGTGCTCCCTCCGCTCCCTTGCCGGACCGAAAAGGGGCTCCGGTCCCATAGGTGTTCGCGGGCGATCAGTTTCCCCGACATCTTTGGCGCGCCAGGTAGGGGGCGTCGAGGTTGTGCGAACCTGATCCGGCGCTCACGCGGGCGCAATCTTCAGCAACTTCACCAGCTTCATCAACCTCATCGACTACATCAGCATGCCACCGAAGAAGAAGGCTTCGGAGGTAGGCGGCCCGTCCGCGTCGATCCCACCACCACCGGAACCAACGGTTGGTGGGGTAGACGCTGGCGGAAGGGTAGACGCTGGCGGAAGGGTGGACGCCGGCGAGGACACTCACGGCGCCGCCAAGTCCAAGGACAAGACGGACGACCGAGCCCACTCCAAGACCTCGGTGTCCGTGCACGCTCCGCGCCCCTCTCAGGAGGTGCCGGACCAGCAGCGGCGTGGTACCGGGGGTACCATACGCTTGCTGGGACGTAGCCAAGCCGGCGGGTCGCGGGACGCTCAAGGCCAGCGAGCCGGCACGAGCAATGCGCGGTCACCGGGGCGAGAACATGCTCCTTCTAACGCTGTTAGAAGTCCGAGCATGTCTCGCTCCTCGCACCGCTCGCCACCGCTTCCCTCCTCTCCAGCAGAAGCTCTAGCTAGGGCTCAGCTGCTCCTCGATTTCCCTCCAGCGGCGGGCAAGGCCGAAGACTGGAGGGCTACAATCCAGAGCCTCATCGCCTTCGTCAACAACGACACGCCGCAGGAGCCAGCAACATCACGGCCGCGGCAAGTCAGCCAAGCGAAGGCTGATGGAGACAAGACCGTCGGGGGTGCAACTACCGTGCACTCCCCGCCGCAGAAGCAAAAATCGCCAGCTCACCGGATCAACGTCGACGACGACTCCACGGCGTCATCGGATCCGCGAGCTCGCCGCGATCAGCGCCAAGTCCTCGACGACAGGCGACAAGAGGACGCTCGAACTCGCATCGAGCGTCGAAGAGAAGCACGGCGACAGTCCAACCAGCGCGCTGGGACTGCTGTCGACTTGCACGCGCCCGGTGAACCAGGCGACTTGCCGTATGCGGCAGGTTGCCCTGCGTTCACCGGAGAGCTGCGGCAAGTCCAATGGCCCAACATGAAGAACTTCAAGCCCGACGTACCCGAGAAGTACGACGGCAAGACCCATCCCTCGGAGTTCCTCAGCATCTACACCATTGCGGTGCAGGCTGCCGGGGGACGCGACGAGAGGATTCTAGCGAACTACTTCCCGCTCGTGCTTAAGCCAAACGTTAGATCTTGGCTTATGCACTTGCCGGAGAACTCCATCTCTTCTTGGGCAGATCTGTGTCACCAGTTTGTCGGCGCCATCACGAGCGGCCATAAACCCCACGGCCAGGAGAGCGATCTCCACATTCTTGCCCAGAAAGAGGGAGAGTCCCTGTGAAAGTACATCCAGAGATTCAGCCGCGTTCAGCACAACATTCCGGATGTCCACCCTGCCGCGGTTATCAGCGCGTTCCACCAGAACGTGCGTAACCACCGGATGAGGGAGGAGATGGCGATGACCAAGATACGGGATGTCAGCGAGCTTTACGCTCTGGCTGACAAGTGTGCGCGCGCTGAAGAAGGGAGGAGACTCCCCGGAGAGGATACTGGAGCAGGAGGAACGGACAGCGAGGATGCCGCCCCGGCAAGGAAAAACCGGCGGCGGAACAACAACAAGAAGAAGAACAAGGAAGTACTGGCTGTGGAGAAGTCCGGCAAGGAGGCTAGCGACAAGAAAACCCAGGCTGGTGGCTCCGGCAAAGAGCCTGCCACTGTAGCCGCCGTCGACAAGCAGGACGGCTCCGACAAGCAGTACTGCAAGATCCACCGCACCAAGGGCCACGATCTCCAGAACTGCAAGAGGGTCGAATACCTCGTAGAGCAGCAGAAGGCTGAATACGAACGACGCGACAAGGAGAAGGCCCAGGGAGGCGGAGGTGAGTCCGGCAAGAAGCGGCCATTCAACGGCCGGGGAGGGCGCCGCGGCAAGGCCAAGCAGCGGCAAGGAGATAGACCTCCCCGGGGCCGCGACAAGCATGAAGATGAAGACAATGACGAGGGCATGGACGACGGAGACAACAGCGAGCAGGAGTTTCAAAAGGCCACAAAAGTTTTGTGTGTCTATGGAGGTGCCTCTCTGCACACTTCCCACCGCCAACTCAAGCAATGGGTGCGGGAAGTGAATGCGGCAGAGCCACCCGTCGAGTCACGCAAGCTACTGAAGTGGTCCAGCACCCCCATCATCTTCGACCTAGAGGACCACCCTGACCGCACCACTGTGGTCGGGTGCTTGCCGATGTTGGTTTCACCAACCATCCGCAACCTCAAGGTCACCAAGATGCTGGTTGATGGCGGGGCCGGCCTAAACTTGATCTCCTCTGCTGTAATCCGGAAGCTGCAGATCCCCGACAGCGAGCTCGAAGAAACCGGAACTTTCCAAGGGATCAACCCGGGAAGGAGCAAGCCGAAGGGGAAGATAACACTGCCGGTGACCTTTGGCGGAGAACTAAACTTCAGGACTGAGAGGATCACCTTCGACGTCGCCGATATTCCGTTGCCATACAATGGAATACTCGGCCGTCCAGCGCTGGCCAAGTTCATGGCAGCCTCTCACTATGCATACAACATGCTCAAGATGCCAGGGCCGATAAGCGTCATCTCTGTCCCCGGCGACAAGAAGGACGCGCTTGTTTGCGCCGACAAGATCTACCGGGATGCAGCAGCCGCGGTAGACAGCAAGATACTTGCCGCTGAAGCTCCCGGGGGGAAGACCAAAACCAAGTCCGGCAAGAGCTCTGGGGCCCCCTCCAGCAAACGCACCTCTTCGGAGTCCTGCGCTGCCGTCGAAGACGCACCATCGAGCTCCACCGACAAGTGCAAGAAAGGATGGGAGCTCCACCCGCAACCAAGAAAGTGTCCGCCAAGGAGGACGGCACTGGTGGTACCTTCACCATTAGTGCTACGCTCGACCCCAAATAGGAAAGCGCGCTCGTTGCCTTCCTGCGGGCGAATGTCGACATGTTTGCATGGCAACCGTCTGACATCCCCGGCGTTCCCAGGAAGGTAATTGAGCACAAGCTTGTTGTTTGTCCTCACGCACGGCCCGTCAAGCAGAAGGTCAGGAAGCAAGCGGTGGAGCGCCAAGAGTTTATTGCTGAAGAGATCAAGAAGTTGGAAGCAGCAGGCCTTGTTAGAGGTGTACTTCATCTTACGTGGTTGGCAAATCCAGTTGTCGTGCGCAAAGCTAATGGGAAGTGGAGGCTTTGTATAGACTTCACTGATGTGAATAAAGCTTGTCCCAAGGATCCATTTCCCTTACCGCGCATTAACCAGATCGTTGACTCCACGGCTGGGTGTGAGTTGCTTTCATTCCTTGATGCATACTCTGGATACCATCAGATATTCATGGCTGAGGAAGATGAAGAGAAGACCGCATTCATTACTCCGTGTGGCACTTACTGTTTCATACGCATGCCCTTTGGATTGAAGAAGCGGGCTCAACATTTGCAAGGGTGGTCCACACTACTTTTGAGCCACAGATACACAGGAATGTAGAAGCCTACATGGATGATATAGTGGTCAAAAGCAAGGACAAGGATACCCTGATCCAAGACCTGGATGAGACTTTTGCAAATCTGCGCAAGATACAACTCAAGCTGAACCCCAAGAAATGCGTCTTCAGAGTCCCCTCCGGCAAGCTCCTCGGGTTCTTCGTGTCACAGAGGGGGATTGAAGCCAATCCCAACAAGATCAAGGCCATCGAGCAGATCGAAGCCCCGAAGCGCGTCAAGGATGTACGGAGGCTCGCTGGTTGTGTGGCTGCTCTCAGCAGGTTCATTTCAAAATCTGCAGAACGCGCCCTGCCTTTCTTCAAAATCTTGAAAAAGGCAGGTCCAATGAAATGGACTCCAGAAGCGGAGGTGGCACTGCATGACTTGGAAGGATACATGTCCTCCACTCCAATACTTGTCGCACCTAGGCCACAAGAGAAGTTCCTGCTGTACTTAGCAGCAACCAATCATGTGGTTAGTGCTGCATTGGTAGCAGAGAGGGAGGCAGATGAGGAGCCCGCAGCCCCGGCAAGCACATCCAGCGACAAGCAGGGGGCTTCCCCGACAAGCTCTAGCCCCGACAAGGACAAGTCTGCGCAGGAACAAGGAGAAGTGCGAAAGAAGATGGTGCAGCGCCCAGTTTATTTTGTAAGCTCCCTCTTGCAGGGGGCTAGATCAAGATACTCTGGGGTGCAGAAGCTGCTTTTCGGCCTCCTCATGGCCTCCAAAAAGCTGCGCCATTACTTCCAAGCACATGAGATAACAGTGGTCACTCGCTTTCCACTAAAGAGGATATTGCAAAACCCAGAAGCAACGGGTAGGATTGTCGAGTGGGCACTGGAGCTGTCAAGCTTTGGTCTTAAGTTTGAAAGCACATCAACTATACAGAGCAGAGCTTTGGCAGAGTTCATAGCGGAATGGACGCCAACACCAGATGAAGAAGTTCCAGAGACAAGCATCCCCGTCAAGGAAGCAAGCAAGGAATGGATAATGTACTTCGATGGTGCCTTCTCGCTGCAAGGCGCCGGTGCTGGTGTGTTACTCGTAGCGCCCACCGGAGAGCACCTCAAGTACGTTGTTCAAATGCACTTTCCCAAGGAGCAAGCGACAAACAATACTGCAGAGTATGAAGGTTTGCTTGCCGGCCTCAGAGTTGCAGCTGAACTTGGGATCAAGAAGCTGATTGTGCGGGGAGATTCACAGTTGGTGGTCCGACAAGTAAACAGGAGCTACCAGAGCCATTTGATGGAAGCTTATGTCGATGAAGTGAGGAAGCTTGAAGAACACTTTGAAGGCCTGCAGATGGAGCATGTTCCAAGAGCTCAAAATGATATCGCAGATGGCCTCTCAAAGTGTGCTGCAATGAAGTTACCTGTGGAACCAGGGACCTTCCTGCTCAAGTTAACTCAACCATCCGTTACACCATCAGTTGGGCAGAACAAGAAAAGAAAGTTGGTCTCCGGTGACTACTTGCCGGCGGATCTTCCTGAAACCGCCGCCAAGGTCCCCAAGATCGATGACCAAGTTGCTGAGGAACAGCCTCCTCCTGTGGACCCTAGGGTTCATACAGTTGAAGCGGGCGTTCCCGACAAGTCTTGCCCCGGCAGGCTTGCCGGGGAACGCTCAGCTCCGGCAGAGCCGCAGGTTCTTGCCGTGGAAGCTGATGTTCCTGCAGCAGCACTGATGCCTTTAGTCCTTGTTGTTGATCCTCAAGCTCCAACCTGGGCACAGCAAATTGTCCGCTTCCTTCAAACCGGAGAACTTCCCGAAGAACCAGAAGAGATAGAGAGGATAACCAGGCAGTCAAGTATGTACCAGTTCGTCGGCAATGAACTGTACAGAAGAAGACGCAATGGTGTCAGATTGAAGTGCATTTCCCGGGAAGATGGACAGAAGCTGTTGGCAGAGATCCACGGAGGCATATGTGGAAACCACATTGGCGCAAGAGCACTTGCCGGGAAGGCGTTCCGGCAAGGTTTCTTTTGGCCAGAAGCCCTCCAAGATGCAACTGCACAAGTAACCAAGTGTGAAGCGTGCCAGTTCCACGCCAAGCAAATACACCAGCCAGCTCAAGCTCTCCAGACGATCCCTTTGTCCTGGTCCTTTTCGGTCTGGGGGCTCGACATCCTCGGCCCCTTCCCCCGCGCTGTCGGGGGCTTTGAGTACTTGTACGTTGCTATCGACAAGTTCACAAAGTGGCCGGAAGTGGAACCGGTGAGAAAGGTGACCGCACAGTCAGCAGTCAGGTTCTTAAGATCGATCGTTTGCCGTTTCGGAATCCCTTACAGGATCATCACCGACAACGGCACACAGTTCACAAGTCGCACCTTCATGCAATACGTCCAAGACCTTGGCGCCAAGGTCTGCTTCGCTTCTGTTGCTCACCCGAGAAGAAATGGTCAAGCGGAGAGGGCAAATGCTGAAGTGCTGCGCGGACTCAAGACAAGGACCTTCGACAGGCTGCACAAGTGCGGAAAAAACTGGATCGAGGAGTTGCCGGCGGCCCTTTGGTCAATCAGGACGACACCAAATCGAGCCACCGGACAGACACCCTTTGCTCTTGTCTATGGAGCAGAGGCAGTTCTCCCCACGGAACTCATATACGGGTCTCCTCGAGTACTCACTTACGATGAGCTCGAGCAAGAGCAGCTGCGGCAAGATGATGCACTGCTCCTCGAGGAGGACCGTCTCCAGGCTGCTGTACGAGCTGCTCGATACCAGCAAGCCTTGCGTCGCTATCATAGCCGCAAGGTCAAGGCCAGGAGTCTCGAGGAAGGCGACCTTGTTCTTCGACGCGTTCAGTCCGCCAAGAACTCCAACAAGTTGACGCCGAAGTGGGAAGGCCCTTATCGGGTGAGACAAGTCACAAGGCCCGGCGCTGTTCGCCTTGAGACCGAAGAAGGCTTACCGGTGAGCAACTCCTGGAACATTGAGCATCTTCGCAAGTTTCACCCATGAGGCGCGGTTGCCGTGACCCGCTCCGGCAACCACCTTTTGTACAAGTCTTGCCGATGTTGCATGTAAACCTTTGTACAAAGCCGGGCGCAGACCCCGTGCATCAGTAAAACTTTTGTTTCGCACAGCTTGTCGTTTCATGCATTCTTGTTTTCATTGCATGTATTATCTGACATTTTGTGCAGCACACGATCCTGGTATGCGACAATAGGACGCAAGGCTCCATATATGTGTTTCCTCCCCTCTTCCTTTTTTCTCTCAAGCAGAAGGAGTGTTCCTCGCGCACAAGTTTGCCGGGGGGGAAGGAGACAGTGGTATGGACCAAGTGCTGTTCAAGGAAGGAAAGCCTTGCTGAGAAGCAAACAGAATACAAAAGCTAAGTTGCCGAAGTTTGAGCATTCAAAATTTTTAAATTCTTAGTTATCTTCCTTGAACGACCACACTTTGTATGGAAAACCTGCGCGCAGAGGAACCTATCCGTGGCTAACTGCACCCTTACTTTGTTTCGAGCACGCTCAACGGCTTAAGTGAGCTGCGACAAGTGTCGCGCCCTTATTTCGTTTCCGAGTTCGCTCAGCAACCTAAGTGTGCTGCGACTAGCTGCGGCAAGGTTTCTTGCCGGCGAGGGCATTGCCAGCAGGCTGCTAGGAGTCCCGTACTCAGCGCTCGCGGCAAGGGTCCCTTTGCCGGCAAGTTCCCTAAAAGCGTAAGGTGGAAAGCATACAAAGTGAAGGGATCAAGCAAGAGAGATAACACTGCATATACTATCCAAAATAAAGTTATATTACAAGATAACTTGTCGTTGTTCTAACCAACTACTATCCATGACTTAATCGACAGCGGCAAGGGAAGCAGAAAGAATGGAGCCTAATCTACACGGTCTCCGTCAACCCTCTTGATCTTGCCCGCCTTGGCCACGATGTGGACAACTCGTGCCTTCAACGCTTCCAGGTCAGCTTCGGGCGGCAAGGTCCGGATGACGTTCTCGAGATTAATCCCGGGGTTGCGGTAGATGATCTTCGTCAACACCCGCTCCAAAGTACCCATGCAAAGACGGCGCGCCTCGTTAGCCAGCTGAGTGGGGACCCTCTCCCGTAGTTGCGCGAGGGCCGGCGCCACTCCCCTGAAGAACAAGCTCAGCTTGGCGCTGTGGGGGAGGCTCTCGTCGGGGGAGTACACGAGGTGCTCCGCCCTCAGCGCCACCATCTCCTTGTCGATGTTGGCGGCAGAGGCGACGAGCTCCTCGGTCCACTGCTCCACCGCCCGCTGGAAGTTGTTCTGCGACAGAGCGGCACTGTCCAGCAGCGCCCTTTCAGCCCGGAGATCGTCCTTCAACTTAGACTCCCTGTCCCGGGCCCCGTCAAGCGGCTCGGTAAGAGTGGACAATTTCAGCTCCAAGTCTGCGATGGAGTCCTTGGCATCGTTGAGCTCTTTGCCCTTCTCAGAGAGTTGGACCTGCAGCTCCGAGTGGCTATGGGCGTCCTTCTCCCTTTCAAGTTTGAGCGCGGCAACCTTCTCCTCGCTCGTCTTCAGATCAAGCTCCAACTGCGCCACCCTCGCCTCCAGGTCCCTCTTGGCGGTCTCTGCGGTAGCAGTGGCATCCCTCGCCTCCTGCAGAGCCCCGCCAATGGCCTGCTCGCACGCGGTAAGGTCGTCCTCGTGGCTATCGAGGTCGACCTTCCGCTGGTTCAGCGCTCCTTCCCGCCGAGCCAGATCCTCGGCGGCCAGTCGATGCTGCTCCTCAACCTCGGCCTTCTCGAGGATGAACGCCTGGTGCGCCTTAGCGAGCTCCTCCCGCTCCTCCGCCAAGTTCCGGAGGGCCGCTTGGTTGGCGGCGCGGAGCTCGGCGGCGCGCTTCTCCAAGTCGATGTTAGCCTTGGCGGCCAGAGCCTCTCGGGACTCCAGCTTGGCCTGCCTGGCTCGGTACAAGGCCAGAAGCCGGCGCAAGAGCTGCTCCTCTCAGGGCTCACTGCTGCTGTCGGGCGCGTCGACAACCTTCAGCCCGGCGGAGGCGAGGACTTCTCCGTCGAAGCTCTCACCCTCCACGGGTTCCCTTGATGAGGACGCCCACGGGACTTGGATGAAGACCCCGTTGGCGGCCTCCAGATAGATACCCGGCCCAGTCGCGGCGGCGGAGGGGTCGGCGGCCGGTGCAGCGTCCGGCGCTCCTGTGGCCTCGGGGCCGTCAGTGCGGTCGCCTGTCCCCTCCCCAGCTGCCGCGTCAGTGGCCGCGGGGGCCTCGTCGGCGACGGGCTCGTCAGTAGTGGCGGCGTCGCCAGCATTGTCACGCACTTCCTCCTCGGCGATGGTCTCCGTCTCCATCGGCTCCGGGAGAGGCGGATCTGGCAACAGAAAAAGAAGAAAAGAAGAATCGTCAAGCAAATATCCAAGAAAGAAGAGTTCAGAAGAAGGAAAGTACAAGGGTTTACCTGCGCGGGCCTCTTCAATGACGGGGTCCCTCGCCGGGGAGTTCTCCCTTGGCGGCGTAGTAGTGGCCCCCGCCGGTGGAGGGCTGCTGGCGCCTTCCCTTGGCGGGGTGCCCTCCCTTGTCGGGGTGCTCGCCCTTGGCGGGGTACTCGCCCTTGGCGGAGTACCCGCCCTTGGCGGAGCACCCTCCCTCGCCGGGGAGCTCCTCCTTGGCGGGGACGGTGGGACAAGCGGCTCGTCGGGAGCAGTCTCTTGACGCTCCTGTGGCTGCGGCTCCACTTCTGCACAAGACAACAAGCAAACAAGGCATCAATAAGGATAAGAAGCTCAAGAGCGCCCGATAAGCAGAAAAGTGAACAAGGAACTTACGCTGGGGGCTGCTGTCCGGAGCAGCAGGCTGGTCCGGCAAGCCTGTCGCAGGCACGTCTCCTGCCGCGGCGACGGGCTCGTCGTCCTCAAGGCCAACCACAGGGATCTTGGCCCTCTTCGCCATCCTCTGGGTCAGGGTCCTGGAAGCCAAACAAGATCAGAACCAAGCAAGAGAATTCAAGACAAGAACAAAAATCAAAGGAAATAAAAGTTGCAAGTGCTTACTCTTCCTCCTCCTCGTCGGAGCTAAGGGCGGAGAAGTCAAATTCCGCCTTGCGCATCCCAGCGCGAGGAGCTGGAGGAGTAGGCTCCCTCGGGCGCTTGGCGGGCTCCGGAGCCGTGGGTTGCAAAGACCCCGCGCCGGTCGTCGCCGAGGACCGAGGAACAGAAGGAACACCAGAACCGCTCCGGGAAGATCCCCCTCCTCTCGCCGCTGGGACACGGGGCGCCTCCTTGACGACCTTGCTCGTCGTGGTGGCACGCGTCGCCCGACGCTTCGGCTGCTGTCGGGGCGCCGGCTGCTTCATCGTCTCAGTGGTCTTGCGGAGGCGCTTCTTCGGCTGTGGCGGAGGACTTGGCGGTGGCGGAGAGTTCTCCGAGGATGAGGAAAGGTCGTCGAGGTTCAGCGACCCGCCCGAGTCTTCATCAGAATCGCCCGATTCGGCGTCCTCCTCGGCGGGCTCACTGGACTCAGTGCCTTGCCCGGCAGCCTCGCTTGTCCCGGCAGGCTCCCCAGCAGGCTTCCCGGCGGGCCTCAGCAGTTTGAGGATTTCTTCCTCCTCGGCCCGGCTCACTGCATCCGCTGCTTCTGCTTCCTCCACGGTGTACCCGAACTCACCCGCGGCCGCCGCTGCGGCGGCCTCCTCCATTCTGTTGGCTATGTATGCCACGTCTCGGTCGGTGGTCGCGCGGGTGAGGCCCTTCTTCTCGTCGGGGTTGCGCGGCCGTTCAACCAGGTTGTCAAAGAAGGTCTGCACGGTCTCTTCTGAAGGCATCAGCCAAGTAGGAGCAACCCCGTGGGAGTCGCACTCAAGCATTGCCGCACGGATAGCACTAAGGGCAGAGTTGTTGCATAATGGAACCACTCCGTCCGACGGGGTGAACCACTCCGGGTGCTTGGGGTCATGCTTGAACAGCTCCCGGATCATCCCCTTGAGTTCCAAGACGGTGAAGTTATAATTCAGCCCGGGGCGTAGCCTCATGAAGTCTGCCACGTTGCCGAACTCCCAAGCGGGCCTCTTCCTGTCCTGCAAGGGGGCAATGCGGCGGCGAAGGAAATCCGCCCCGACCTCGCCTACAGTAAGGTTGGCGGCCCGGAGGCGGAGGATCCTAGTGAGGGCAATCTGCAACTTATCGTCCTCCGGGGCCAAGTCACTCCAATCCTTGCCGCGCACTATTGCCGCTCGGCGCAGGGAGGTAAACTGCTGGGGTTCCTCTTCCATGACCCAGCACCAATCAGCCCTCCACTCCTCCCACTTGCCACGGAGCTCTCCAATCAAGTACGCCTCTTTCTTGTTAAGCTTGAAGATCAAGGAGATGCCACCGGAGAGTG
Source organism: Secale cereale (assembly GCA_902687465.1). Classification (NCBI taxonomy): domain Eukaryota; kingdom Viridiplantae; phylum Streptophyta; class Magnoliopsida; order Poales; family Poaceae; genus Secale; species Secale cereale. Next base: position 242,490,325 of record LR738709.1, read on the forward strand.
GAGATCCAGACTCTACTCTAGGTGTGAAGAAGTGGCGGAAGAGAGCTACGTTGGGATGGACCCCGACAAAGTTTTCGCACAGATGTGCGAAAACGGCCATTGTAAGAACGGCATTCGGGGTGAAATCTAGGAGGTGGAAGCCGTATGTGTTCATCACATCGCAGAAAAACTCAGAATACGGAGGACAAAGGCCACAGTGGAAGAACAAAGCGAAGTAGTGGTAACCTCTCGGGTACATGTCGATGGCTTCGGCTGGGAGGACCCTGGTGCGTGGGTGAGCTTTCGTCTCCCTCGCCCAGAACAGGTAATACTTGTCCCGCGGCTCCCTCGCGCCGAGCCTCGGCGGGAATACCACCATCCTCTTCCGCATGGCTGCCAGCTTCGCCGCCTTGTCGGACTTCTCTTTCTTCGCCTTGTCGCTCTTCACCTTGTCGCTCCTCGGGGCCATGGCGGGGACGGCGAGGGAGGTCGACGGCGCTGCGGATGCTGGAGATGGCGGAGGAAGGGTGGAGCTCGGCTCTCTGTCGACCTTTGGGGAGGCGAAGAGCGGCGGGGGTTTCTGGAGATTGAAGACGCAATGAAGCAATAGGGGGAAGTGGGGGACGTTCCGCATTTTCCCATTAAAGAAACAGGCCACGATCTCTCCCACGGCGCCGCAATCGACGCGTGCCGTTAGGGAGAGATGCGGCGGATAAGGAGAGGGATACGGCGCGCCGTGGGCCGCGTGTGCCCGTGCACTGTTTTGGGCCTGGCCCAACAGCGCTCCGCACCGTGTGTGGCCCAGGCCCGGGGGCTCCTGTCGGTGTACTAAAGTAGGGGTACCTTAGTATCCCGACTTGTGCACGGGCAGTAGCAGCGTCCCGTGGTCGGGCTCACCACGTGCCCGCCAAAGCCCGCTCTAGTTCCCTTGAAGCCATTCAAGAACAAAGTATACAAGTCAGAAGAACAAGGCCCCGGCAAGAGGAGCTTGCCGGGAAGGCTGCTCCAAGCACAAGACCACTCTATTTTCACAGGACCCTGGCAAGAGGAGCTTGCCAGGAAGACCAGAAAACAACATCTCAGAAGACATATCGTGGCGCATCACGCACCCCGGCAGGACCCGGGGAGCGACAAGCTTCCGGCCCCGGCAAGGTGCTTGCCGGGGGAAGCTTTCACTGTGTGCCCGCGCTCCAGCTCATCTGTCCACGCGTCGCCCTGGGGCCCTTCCAGGGGCACGTGCCAGATGGTTGTGCAGCCTGGGGTACACGGTGGCGAGCCGCGGTGACGAGGCCACCATCGTGGCGAACGGAGACGCCCGGGCGGACGCTTTTGGGGTGACGGCGACGGGCATTCAATGCCCTTGTCCCCCACCGTCAGGGTTAGGTATAGACCACTGTACATACACTGTTTATGCACTGTTCCATCTACCACCAATTTTACGCTTTTACCCTCATCTACGTTGACACCTGTCGGTGACCCCTTTGAGCTATAAAAGGAGGCCCATGCACAACGTAGAGGGGGTTCGGTTCCAGAAACTTGATCACTCCCACGCTCGGTGTAGCTAGTACTGTAGATCTTCTTGCTCCCGAGCCAAGAACTCAATACAACCAAGGCAGGAGTAGGGTTTTACGCATCCGTGCGGCCCGAACCTGGGTAAACTGCTCGCGTGTGCCCCTCGATCTGCTCTTCGTGCTCCCTCCGCTCCCTTGCCGGACCGAAAAGGGGCTCCGCTCCCTTGCCGGACCGAAAATTGCTGTTTTTTTTTGCCTATTTCAGTGCTTCGGAGAAAAGGCATATCAAACGGAGTCCAAACGGAATGAAACCTTCGGGAGACTTATTTTTGGAACCGTATCTACCCATAAGACTTGGAGTACACGCAAGGGAACGAAGGATGTGGCCACCAGGGTCCAGGGCGCGCCCAGGGGGCGCGCCCCCCACCCTCGTGGGCCCCCTCTGGCTCCCCCGATGCCCTCCTTCCTCATGTATATATATATATATATATATATATATCCATATACCCTGAAAACATCGAGGTAACAAAAAAAACCTAATTCCACCGCCGCAACCTTCTGTTCCCGTGAGATCCCATCTTGGGGCCTGTTCCGGAGCTCCGCCGGAGGGGAATCTACCATGGAGTGCTTCTACATCAACGCCATAGCCTCACCAATGAGTTGTGAGTAGTTTACCACAGACCTTCGGGTCCATAGTTATTAGCTAGATGGCTTCTTCTCTCTTTTTGGATCTCAATACAAAGTTCTCCTCGATCTTCGATGAGATCTATTCGATGTAATCTTTTTGCGGTGTGTTTGTCGAGATCCGAGGAATTGTGGTTTATGATCAAGATTATCTATGAAAAATATTTGATTATTTTTTGTAATATTTTATGTATGATTATAATATCCTTGCAAGTCTCTTCGAATTATTGGTTTGGTTTGGTCTACTAGATCTATAGTTCTTGCAATGGGAGAAGTGCTTGGCTTTGGTTCAATCTTGCGGTGTCCTTTCCCAGTGACAGCAGGGGCAGCAAGGCACGTATTGTATTGTCGGCATCGAGGATAAAAAGATGGGGTTTATAATTTATTGCTTGAGTTTATCCCTCTACATCATGTCATCTTGCTGAAAGCATTACTCTGTTGTTATCAACTTAATACTCTAGATGCATGCTGGATAGCGGTCGATGTGTGGAGTAATAGTAGTAGATGCAGAATCGTTTTGGTCTACTTGTCACGGACCTGATGCCTATATATAATGATCATGCTTAGATATTCTCATAACTATGCGCTTTTCTATCAATTGCTCGATGGTAATTTGTTCACCCACCATAGATTTCTGCTATCATGAGAGAAGCCACTAGGGAAACCTACGGCCCCCGGGTCTACCTTTATCATATTACTTTCCCTTCAATTTCCGTCGTTGTTGCTTATTGCTTCATTTACTTTCTGTTCTTATACAAAAAATACCAAAAATATTATACTATCCTATCTATCATATCTCACTTTCGTAATTGACCGTAAAGGGATTGACAACCCCTTGTCGTTTGAGAGGTGAATTGAATATCATTGATGCCTCAAACTTGGAGTAGAAACTCATTGGATACATGCAAGTCATGAGACACTTTATGACTAATCCTTGATATTTCTCTTACAATGATCTTATGTCTTGGATACATATTTGCACATTTGCATGTTATCTAACCCCTTGTAGATACTGGGATGAGCTCAAATCTATGAGATTGCAAGTCACTCGCATCTTGAGCAATCTCTACATCACTAAGTCTGTACTTCATGAGTGTTAATCACAACGAAGCATGAAATCACTCAATATATCCTTTGACAACTTCTTTTGATATCAAGTTTCATGATTATCATTTTGGATGCACAAGTGTTTTTCCTTGCAAAAATGACCCATGTAGGAAGATGAACTGAAACTACAAGTGGTGCTTACAACTCTTGATGGACTACATCAACTTTGAGCATCCAACACAAGTTCGACTACATGATCAAGATCAACATCATCCAAGGTATGTTTTTCCATCTTAGAGAAGCTTTACTCAAAGTTATGAGCCAAAGCAGCTCAATAAGATGTGAACACATCAAAATGCTTAAACGAAAAATGGTAACCCCATTTTCAGCTTAAAGGAAAAATGACTATGATCAAGTGACCTCAATTGACCCCATTTTGCACTCTCCAATCCCATCACTTTACTTTCTTGCAACTAGTATGTTTTACTATTTCCGCTGCTTTGTCACACCCTGCATTTTGTAACATGTTATTTGTAACTTTGAAGCATGAAAATTTGGACCAGCAAAAAATTTTAGCATCATTTGGCTTTTATTGGAATTGAGTTTTCTTCATTTGCTTTTTCATGTGCTCATTAAAGTCAACTATGATCTCTTGTAGATCTCATCTCCATACTCTAAGCTTCTGCCCAATGATCATGCCAAGTGTCATACAACAGTATAGTATTTTCTTACAAAATTATTTTGGCCAAAAAGCATTTTATAAATTTAGTTTTCCAAAAACCCCTGAATTGAGATTTGCACTGCAAGTACTTGATTAAGGGTGTGAAAATTATTTCAAAAGGTTTATTTGAGACCTAGTAGTCATAGGACTCCCAGAAACCACAAAGGTATAATTTTAAAAGTTATTTTCCTATTTTATTTAAAAGCCTTTTTCTTAAGGCCAGAAATGGTCTTTAATAGGGAAAAATTATTTAACGGTTTCAAAAATATTTGCCAAAATTCAGAGAGACTCATAGGACATATATTGTCCATATATAAGAGTTTCAACACTTGGTCATGTTCAAAATAATGGGCTAAACCCTCTAAAACCCTTTCTGGATATTTCAAGCTTTTGAAATATTTACAAAGGAAACTTTCTCCAAAAATTCCAGGGAAATTCTATCATGTCATTTATGACATATTTGATGATCTTGCCAAGTCCCATGCCTTGGGAAGCAAGAAAACCTCCTCAAACCCCTTCATAACCATTCTGTCCATATTTGAAGTTTGAGCAACTTTACATTGCCAAACTTGTCCAAATGCTCTCAAACTTGGTGCACATGCTAGAATGGCCTAATAAGGCACCTAGACCAAATGGCACAAGAATTTGAATAGAGCAACTTGATCAGATCACCTCAAAACCCTTTCTGTTCAAATGCAAATTTGAACAACTTTACATTACCAACTTTTTATCTGGAGCTTCAAACTTTGTGGGCATGATCAATACCCCAAATGATGATGCCACACCAAGTGGTGCATCAAGGGGAGATGATTAGCTTGACTCAATCAAGATGAAACTGTTTCTGTTGATTTCTAGGGTTCACCAAAGTTGCATTGGCTAGTTTCTTCAAATGAGCCCAAATTTGGTGAAGCACCCTATTTTCTCATGTCTTTCAACCCTGTCAAGTGCCATGTCAAGTGGACTTCACTTACTTGATCAAACACTGATCAAACACCTTCTGCAGAAATTCTAAAACCCTCAGCTTGATCACTTTTTCTTTTCTCCATGGCCTCAACTTCTTACCACAGGCTCAATGAGTTACCAGCTACCTCCAGTAACTCCCCCAGCACCTCAGCTCCATGATTGGAGGGTGAAACCCTTGTTTTACCTTGCTGTACAGTAGGTTTCCACCATGTTACCAGCCCTCCCCCTCGTGCCAGTCGAGGCGCCTCGACGTCCGCAACCTCCCCGGCGCTGTCCCCCCTCCTCCTGCGCCCTCCAGTGAACGACGTCGCACGCGCACCGGCCGCCCGCTTCGGCCATTCCTCTGCCTCACACGCGCACCCTCCTCTGACGCTCCCCCGCTCCTCTTCTCACCTCAGCTGGACGTGGAGCTAGTCCACGGACCTCCCCGGCGTGTTCCCAGGCTCCAGAACCCTCCACAGCCTCGCCTGCAACCTCGCCGGCGCACAGGTGTAGGATCGAAAGTATGTCTACAGGGGGGGGGTGATTAGACTACTTGTAAATATAAAAAATTCTGCCTTTGACAAAGAACAGTTTTAGGTAGTTTCACAATTAAGATCAAGTCAAGTATCACCCTACACATGCAATTCTAGAGTATAAGCAGCGGAAAGTAAATTGCACATGTAGTAAAGAGAGGTGGAGAAGATCAAACGCAATTTGGAGACGCAATGATTTTTCCCGTGGTTCCGATAGGTAGTGCTATCGTACATCCAAGTTGATGGAGACTTCAACCCACGGAGGGTAACGGCTGCGCGAGTCCACGGAGGGCTCCACCCACGAAGGGTCCACGAAGAAGCAACCTTGTCTATTCCATCATGGCCTACGCCCACGGAGGGCTAGCCTTACTCGGGGTAGATCTTCACGAAGTAGGCGATCTCCTTGCCCTTACAAACTTCTTGGTTCAACTCCACATCTCGATGACGGAGGCTCCCAAGCGACACCTAACCAATCTAGGAGGCACCACCCTCCAAAAGGTAATAGATGTTGTAGATGATGATGAACTCCTTGCTCTTGTGCTTCAAATGATAATCTCCCCAACACTCAACTCTCCTCACTGATATGGCTGTGGTGGAAGAAAGGATTGAGTGGAAAGCAACTTGGGAAGGTTAGAAATCAAGTTTCATATGGTAGGAATGGAGCAACTTGATCTCAACACAAGGGTAGGTAGTTCTCTTCTCAGAAAGTGTAAGGTAGGAGTGCTAGTTCTTTCTGATGGCTCTCTCCATGAATGAAGAGGGGGTGGAGGGGTATATATAGCCTCCACACAAAATCCAACCGTTACACACATAATTGAGCAATCTCGGTGAGACCGAAGTGGAAACTCGGTCAGACCGAAAGTTCAAATATAGTGAACGTTGGGGGTTTTCGGTGGGACCGAAAATACCATCTCGGTTTGTCCGATTTGAGCAAAGACAGGAACTTGCCAGTTTCGGTGGGACCGAAATTATCAACTCGGATATTCCGATATGATGACAAACGGTTACAGAAGGTTGGCAGCCCGAATTTCGGTGAGACCGAACTCAAACTCGGAATGACCGATTTTTCTAGGGTTTGGCTTATGGCTGAGGTGGTTCATCTCGGTGGGACTGAGTTTGGAAAATCGGTTTGTCCGAGATTACTTATGAGTGTGTATAGTAGTGAAAGTTGCTGATAGTTGAAGGAGATATATCACTAAGCACTTGAGCAACCAGATCATCAACACAACCTCATCCCCTTTTAATAGTATTGGCTTTTCCTATGGACTGAATGTGATCTTTGATCACTAAACCAAAAATGGAGTCTTGAGCTTTTGCCAATGCTTGCCTTAGCATTTTGAGGTGTCCACTTCTTCAGTCATTTCCATACCCATATCACTGAACTTCTCTGAAATGATTCTCAAGTAACTATTAGTTCAATGATATATATGTTGTTATTAATTACCAAAACCACCCGGGGATTAGTTGCACTTTCAATCTCCCCCTTTTTGGTAATTGATGACAACATATAGATCAAAGCTTCGACAAGAGATATAATCAATGAATAATATCGTCGCTTTGAGAAGTATGTGATAAACAAGTGCTCCCCCTAAATTTGTGCATTATTTAAAATTTGCGTTTGAATGCAAATGCACAATCGATTAGGATTATGGGTCACTCTTCCATGTCACATACATCTTGGTGGAGCGCACAAAATGATAAGAATGAATAACATGCACACAATCACCAAGACATGAGTAAATAGCCATACAAAAAGGAATAGCATATGATAAGAATTAAGCACACATTAAAGCATAGTATGACTAAGCACTCATTAAGGTAGCATCAAACGTAGTATCAAGCACACTGAAAGTTTTAAGAACCAAAAGAACCAAATGTATCTCAAAGAAACCGCAAAAGAACGAAAGAGCACTCTCTCTCTCGAAGCCCTATGATCTATACAATTTCTCCCCCTTTGGCAACAAGTTACCAAAAAGTTCGAAAAAGCATAGAGCTAAACGTCACTGTGGGCTCTGCTGGCGGCTCCCGTCTGGGTAGATGTCGGAGTAGATATGACGGCATCGGCGAAGACTTCAGCTGATGTCTGCGCTGGAGGAGTGGATGCTGGAGCTGTGGCTGGAGTGACTGCTGGAGCTGTAGGAGGTGCTGAAATGGTAGTCCTGGAGTCAGTCATTGGAATAGCAGCTGATCGGGATCCTCTGGGAACCGGAGCAGTCTGGCGATGATAGTCCTGGACTAGGTCATCCTGCATGAGCTCTGCCCTGTCCTGCCTTGCTTCCTCCATGTCTGCCTCAAGCTTGTTGACGGTCACCTGAAGTTCAGTCAGCTTCACGTCCAGAGCGTGGACCTTCTCGTCAATAATCCTTTCCAAGCTTTCCTGAGATTGTTCAATGCTGGCCAGGCGTTGTTCAATCCTCTGGGTAGCTTCAAGAATCTGCTCTCCGAAGCTCTTTGGTTTAGCTGCTGCTGCTGCTGCCTCTTTATCAGCTTTGGCTTTCCTAGCAGCTTCAATCTTGGCTTGACCTTCAACCGAAGTTGGATCCTCTTCGTCCATCACAACAACATTATCTTCATGCTCTGGCTGCAGTGGTAAGTGCTTCCTATCCAACAAGAATTTGCCCGTGCCAAACTTGGCATTGATAAGCATCTGAATCTGCGGGGCAAATCCACACGACCTCTTCTGGTCAGCTGCAGTCCTCTTAATGGTCTCTACCATTAAGTCCATCACCTTGAAAGGTGCCTTCTCATCGAGTATGTGCAGCATGTTGATAGAATAGCCTCGGATCATGCGATGGTCTCCAGACTTGGGCATCAAGGTATGCCTCAGAATAGTGCTTGTGGTAGGTAGACCTGCCTGGAGATAGTACACTGAGCCAAGCTTCCACCCTTCCAAATCTGCTGCGGGGATCTCCTTGTACATGTTTTTCATGGAATCATGGTTCTTCTTAGGAATCCCATAGACATCAATGTCGTCCTCTCTTTGCACTGGAGCGTTCAGAAGTTCTGCCCATTCTTCAACAGACGAAGAAAACCTTTGACCTTCAGTCATCCAGGTGATCTTCCCATCAGGATAGAAGTGGGCTGTGGCATAGAACTGCATAATCATCTCATCGTTCCAGTCTGTCAGTTTCTGACCCACAAACTCATCAACTCCACATGCAGTGAAGCTCTCATGCACATGGGGAAAGAAGTCTCGGTGCTCTTCACTGTCAATGTACTTCCAGTCAACGTATCTGGTATCTGCAACAATAGGCTTCTTGTCCATCAACACAGTCTCATAGAAGTCCTGCTGCTCTCTGGTGTGGAATCTAGGGTCCACAGCAGTCCTTCTCCTCACGGCCTATGGATCAGACTGTCTCCATAGCCTGAGACCTCTATCCTTCCTTGCCTTCATATCCTCGGCTTGAGGATGAGCATCGTTGTGGAGCGGCAGTTTTGGACGGAGCTTCAGCAACACATGTTCTTCTTCATCAGACTCGGACGGTGGCACATCACCTTTGTTCTTCTCAGAGGCTGGGATGTTCCTGGTAGTCCTCTTGGGCTTGGCAGAGGGCTTTGTTGGAGCTGCCTTAGCTTGAGCAGGCTTCTTGGGCTTAGAAGTGGCTTGAGCCCTAATTGCATCACCCATGAGTTTTTGCTTCTGAGGAGCAGGCTGGGGTGCTTCTTCTTCTTCTTCCTCAACTGCTGCTTCTGTATGAGGTTCAGCATACACTACCCTCTTCCTCTTGGAAGTTTTCTTCACTTTACTTGGGGCTGGCTCTCCCAAGTTCAGCTTCTTGGCAACAGCTGACTGCTTGACCTTGCTGGTGCCTTTCTTCGACTGCTGCCCTTGTTGCTCTTTGGCAACAACCTTTCTCTTGGGCTTGGAGGTTACTTCCTCAGCAATGAAGTCAGAGTCCTCATCATCAGAATTTCTCTGCTTTCTGGTTCTGGTGGCTGCAGGAGGCAAGCCACTAGGTGTACTCCTCTCACCATCATCAATAGGACTACTAGCCTTAGGACTAGTATCTACCTCAGGAATCTCTGCAAAAGGTGATTCTGACCTGTTCTGGCTGTCACTGGCATCTGACATGGCAGACAACCTGTGAATAGATAAGGTATAGGCAGAGTAGAAGAGTTATCACAAACTGCAGAGGTTTTTGCAAAAAAAATGAGTTCAAATCTTAGTTTTAAGTTTTCACAGAATGCATTTCGGTCAAACCGATTTTCAGTTTCGGTGAATCCGAAGTGTATAACAAAAACTTACACACCACTTTCGGTTGGACCGAAATGGGTTTCGGTCCTGCCGATACTCTAGGGTTTCACTAAAACCATACTTCGGTCACACCGTTTTGCACAACTCGGCTAGACCGAAAGTGCAGTGCAATGGCCAGAGGCCAAATCGAAGGGTCCACGAAGGGCTCCACCCACGAAGGGTCCACGGAGAGTCCACGGAGGGCTCCACCCACGAAGGGTCCACGAAGGGCTCCACCCACGAAGGGTCCACGAAGAAGCAACCTTGTCTATTCCATCATGGCCTACACCCACGGAGGGCTAGCCTTACTCGGGGTAGATCTTCACGAAGTAGGCGATCTCCTTGCCCTTACAAACTTCTTGGTTCAACTCCACATCTCGATGACGGAGGCTCCCAAGCGACACCTAACCAATCTAGGAGGCACCACCCTCCAAAAGGTAATAGATGTTGTAGATGATGATGAACTCCTTGCTCTTGTGCTTCAAATGATAATCTCCCCAACACTCAACTCTCCTCACTGATATCGCTATGGTGGAAGAAAGGATTGAGTGGAAAGCAACTTGGGAAGGTTAGAAATCAAGTTTCATATGGTAGGAATGGAGCAACTTGATCTCAACACAAGGGTAGGTAGTTCTCTTCTCAGAAAGTGTAAGGTAGGAGTGGTAGTTCTTTCTGATGGCTCTCTCCATGAATGAAGAGGGGGTGGAGGGGTATATATAGCCTCCACACAAAATCCAACCGTTACACACATAATTGAGCAATCTCGGTGAGACCGATGTGGAAACTCGGTCAAACCGAAAGTTCAAATATAGTGAACGTTGGGGGTTTTCGGTGGGACCGAAAATACCATCTCGGTTTGTCCGATTTGAGCAAAGACAGGAACTTGCCAGTTTCGGTGGGACCGAAATTATCAACTCGGATATTCCGATATGATGGCAAACGGTTACAGAAGGTTGGCAGCCCGAATTTTGGTGAGACCGAACTCAAACTTGGAATGACCGATTTTTCTAGGGTTTGGCTTATGGCTGAGGTGGTTCATCTCGGTGGGACTGAGTTTGGAAAATCGGTTTGTCCGAGATTACTTATGAGTGTGTATAGTAGTGAAAGTTGCTGATAGTTGAAGGAGATATATCACTAAGCACTTGAGCAACCAGATCATCAACACAACCTCATCCCCTTTTAATAGTATTGGCTTTTCCTATGGACTCAATGTGCTCTTTGATCACTAAACCAAAAATGGAGTCTTGAGCTTTTGCCAATGCTTGCCTTAGCATTTTGAGGGGTCCACTTCTTCAGTCATTTCCATACCCATATCACTGAACTTCTCTGAAATGATTCTCAAGTAACTATTAGTTCAATGATATATATGTTGTTATTAATTACCAAAACCACCCGGGGATTAGTTGCACTTTCAACGGGTCCATGGTGAACCACGGGCGCGGCCATATAAGGCCCTCGCGAGCTTCTCCAACACCCTCACCAACCTCACACCTCTCCACTGAGACCCCCAACACTCTTAGTTCGACCCCAGGACGCCCCAGTGCTCGGGATCGACCGGAGCTCCGCCGCGTCGGGCTGCCGGCGATCTCGAGGTACAGGCCTCCCCTGCCCCTCCTTCCACTCGTTTCGGAACCGCCGCACTCCACTGATCCTTTCCCCTCTTTTTCCCCCTCCATTTGCAGTCGGAAACGGCCGCAGCCACTACCCTCCGACGAGCCTCCGCCTGTCCCACCTCGCCGCCGGCGAGCCAGACTTCCCCTCCGTGCCGCACTACCACCACTACAACCGCGACACGACGCTGAGCTCAACCCTGCCCTCCGTTGCCGTCGCCGTGGCCGGAATCGTCGCCGGTGAGCTCGCCGCCGCCGTGGTCGTGGGGTTAGAGATGACAGGCGGGCCCCGCCTGTCATCCCCCCACCTCTCTCCCCCTCCTCTGTGGCGCTGACCCACGAGCCCCGCCCGTCAGGTTTGAAAACCTGACGTGCGCGCGCGCTGGCTCCGTGCGGCTGGGCCAGTCCGTCTGGGCCGTGCACTGTGGCCTTCTCTGGCCCAGTGCACAGGACCCCTTTTTCTTTTTCTTTTCTGTAAATGATTTAAACATTTTTACAGAAAAAAATATTGATCGAAATTAAATATTTCCAACTCCTAAAATCTTGTAATATTCCAACCTATTTAATGGTACTACTTTCACTCAAATCCATGAAACTTTTTTGTACTGTTCAAATTTAAATTCAAATTTGAGCAGTATAACTCCTGTTCAAAAATCAATATATCCAATTCTGTAACTCCAAAACTCCAACTAAGATTTTTTTTCCCATCTTAGAAATCCCTCTAGTATTTTACAAAAATGAGTTGACATTTTTCTGAGCACTTTGATTTTTCTGTTTTATTTGTATTCTTATTTTCCCGTGGTTATTATGCGACGTATAGATCCCGTATTTGACGAAGTTGCTGTGGAAGAAGAAGGAGAAGGACTTGAAGACTTTGAAGACCAAGCCAATCCAGGCAAGCAGCCCTTTGACCATGATACACTTGCTCCTCGGAACCTGTTTGTTTCCGATGCATGATATTAGGGTTACGATGGTAACCTAGTTGATTCCACCACATGATGCATGCTTGATCTTGATCTTGCTATGTGCTAGATGACATGCAAATAGTTGGTCATGATGCTTATATGATGCATGTGTGATATGTACCCTCGTAGTTGAAAACTTTGCATGAACCCATCGGGTGCCCCTAATGCCCGAGGGTGATGAAGTGTTAGGTCATCACTTGAGAAAGAAGTGATGTGCCGGTAATATCATGTGCATGGTGGAATGATGGATTAGATTTATGTGTGACTACTGTCCCAACCAAACATGTGCAACCACACTACCCCTTATGGGACGGGGCTTTATTGATTACTTAGGTCGATACTAGCATGGTGCCCGCATTACTAGTGACGGGAAGACTTGAGGTCTTTCCCGGGACGGGGTCGTGCTTGGATAGACGACCATGACTGTTTTCACAGGGCACCGGACACACCGTTGGTCCCTTCGGGTACGCGTGAACATTGAAATTAGGGCAAGTCCCGTGATCTATTGTTTGTACCCGAGGGCCGTGTGCCAACGAGTGGACTCTATGTTAGTGTCGTCTAAGGAAAGGTAATGACCGGGTGCTTACCCCGGGTACTTGAGGTACCGCGGGTCGTGGATGACACGGAAGTTCCCCGGATCTTGTGGGTAAAGTGCGCAACCTCTGTAGAGTGTAAAACTATTCGAATAGCCGTGTCCACGGTCATGGACAGTTGGGTGGTTCTACTTAAACTATGTCCAGAATTTTACTCGTCGGTGATGTTATGTGTGTGCTAAGTCAAGGTGGTGACTTGACTCGATGAGATGAATCATATTCATGTTGATATCGGTAACCTGTCTTCGAGGTTACGCGAGGTTATTGATGCATAAACTTGATGATAGCATATTGTTCTAGCTTCCTGCTAGATTGTTCATTATTGTTCCATTACATCGTTACCACATCATGGGTTGCTTGCGAGTACATTCAAAGTACACATTGGCTTGCCACTGGTTATTTAATTGGCCAGGCATGGAAGAGCAGGAATATGAGGAAGAGTTCTTTGGAGACGACCATGCGAACTAGGACGCTATCCCAGTCAGAATGCCTGTAGGGTTAAGGCAGATGGCATGGGTTCTACCCGTTTATCGAAGACTTCCGCTACTTGAGTCATTTGCTATTCAGCCCGTGAGGCTCTATCTATGTAAGACTTGGCCATAATGGCCTTAATTCGTGTAAGACTATTTGTATGGATGTATGACTCTTGTTATTTCAGCTTCTGTGTGTTCAGTGAGCATTGATCTCTGGGATCACTGTACACGTGCATTCGGTGATCTCGACTTCTAAGTCGGGGTCCCCACAGAGCTGGTATCAAAGCCATCCTCACTGTAGGAAGCCTTAGTTAGCATGGGCGTTAGTTAGTTGAGACCCCTTTTTTCAAAACCTTCTGAACCTCTCTTCTTTTCTAAACCTGAGATTTTCTCAGCTTATTAACCCCTCCTATTCCGCCTTTGTAGATGGCCGATGTACCCGAAGAGCACCTGACCACTGGGTTTCCCCTACTTCTCAAGGATAGCCTCCAGGAGTGTCAGTTCCACCGAGCACCCATCCTCACCTACCTTGAGCATTGGGTGAGCGATACTAAGGTGGAGTACCATGTGGAAGTGATCGTGAAGGCAAACGATCCTCCCACAAGTTGGTTCTTCGAGGGACCCCAGATGGCAACACTACCACTCGCTGCCGAGGCTGCTGCACTCAAGGCGTTAACCCGTCTCCGCGAGCTTCTTCCGGAGATGGCAGCCAAGATGGCAACTCGCTTCTTACCTTACCGGAAGGAAGGTGACGAAGAAAGCAGCGCACTAGCCCCTCCACTGAAGGAAGGACTCTCGCTTCGGTTCCAGACCTACTTCAGTCTATGTGCCGATAGCTTAGCACAAGACTTGGCCTCGGAATCAATGAAGCTTCGAGAAGAACTTTACAAGACCAAGGCACTTCTTCGTCGAGCTCAAGAGAAGGCAAACAGGATCAAGAAAGAAGGGGCACCTTCTAGACAATCCGCTATCGCATATCGAGGCGGAAGGCCCTCCGAGGATGTGTCTTCCAAGGGTGAAGAACCACCTCGGCGACGCCGGATGACGGCAAGGGAATACCGCAAGCTTTTCCCTGCACCACCGTCGAAGCACCGTCGTATCCAACTCCTCCACTCCCCCACTCCCTCCAGGGACAAGGGAGCCCAGACAGATGAAGACAAGGAGGAAGACCCAGAAGAGCCGGAATACGCGACCGAGCATTCCGCCACTTAGGCATTATTCGCTATTCAGATATGCCAGTTGTAACCCCTACGGTAGGATAGGTCGTGTAACCCCTATGCGCAGTCGAGTCCTTGTATGGTTCATATGAAACCATCTAGCGTTTGCTTTTGTTGTGTCTGGATGTATGTCGTATTCTTCCTTCGGGAAGGTGTAAACGACTACATCACCCATTTGGATTTTAATGAATGTGTTTTGGCCTTACGGCCCTTGCATGATTTGATTTAGTGTCACACCCACCCCCTTACTAGGCACCCATCTTTCTTGCTTTCCCTCTTCCGAGTCATGAGACCTTTTACCGCTCCAACAGGATGCCTGTTGTAACTCGTACTGGTACCTCTACCCAGCAGCCCGAAGCCGGAGCATCCTCTCAGCCAGAGGCAGGCCACGACCAAACCAACGACCAAGCTCCACCACCACCTCCTCCAAGCATGGACATGGCTCAGCTTCTCCAAGCTTTCCGAGAGGAACGCCAAGCCAACACTGCAGCTCTCCAGCTGATTGCTCAAGCTGTCGCCAACAACCGCCAGCCGGCGGGGAATGGCAATGGATGTTCCACGTTGGCAGAGTTCAAGAAGCATGCATCGCCAACCTTCATCGAGACTGCTGAACCCCTGGATGCAGATGACTGGGTCCGTTCCATTGAGGAAATCCTGGAACTAGTCGGATGCACCGAAGACCGCGAGAAGGTGGCTTATGCAGCCCACTGCCTCGGGGGAACTGCTAGAGCTTGGTGGGATGGATTCAAGGTCATGCATGCTGAACAAGACATCACTTGGGTGAACTTCAAGGCAGAATTCCGCAAGGCCCACATTCCTTCCGGAATCATGGCTATCAAAAAGCGCGAGTTCCGAGCCCTGAAGCAAGGAAGTGGCACTGTCAAGGAGTACATGCAGAAGTTCAGCATTCTGTCAAGGTATGCCCCTGAAGATGTCAGCACTGATGCTGCGAAACGGGAGCGCTTCATGGAAGGCCTTAATCAGACTCTGCAATACTCGCTTGTCGTGTGCGACTGCCCGTCTTTCCCTGACCTGGTGAACAAGGCACTCATGCTTGAAGACAAGCGGCGTGCTTTGGAAGACACTCGTAAGCGCAAGTTGGTCAGTAAGGGAAGTCCCAGCAACCAGAAGCCTCGTCCGTGGCAGTCAGCCCCGGCCAAGCCCACCTATCAGCAGCCAAGAGCTCCTGCACCTCGTGCCAATCCTCAGCCTCAGCAGTATGCCAACCCCAGGCCAGCTTTCAACCCCAATACCAGTGGTGGCAACAAGATCAACACTCCAAACCAAGTCACTTGCTTTGGATGTGGTCAGCCCGGACACATCTCCAGAGTGTGCCCCAACAAGAAGCCTGATGCCCCGCGCCCCAATGCGCAGAACCAGGGACAAGGCCGTGGAATGCCACCAAGGAACCCAGCTCCTCGCAATCCACCGAACTATGGGAAGGGGCGTGTGAATCACGTCACTGCTGAAGAAGCCCAGGAAGACCCGGACGTCGTGCTGGGTACGTTCCTTGTCAACTCAGCACCTGCAACTGTCTTGTTTGATTCTGGAGCAACGCTTTCATTTGTCACTCAAAGATTTGCATTAAAAAGTGGCATGACCCCTACACCCCTGAATAACCCTATGGTGGTACAAACCCCCGGAGCCGAGATGAGAGCCAAGATAGGCTGTAAAGGAGTCAGTATTACCATTAACGGTGTAAACTTCCTAGCAGACCTTATCATCCTGAGATCGCAAGGCTTGGATGTGATCTTAGGGATGGATTGGCTCAGTAAGCACCAAGGCTTGTTAGACTGTGCCAATCGGACAGTCACCGTGACCAATGACCAAGGTGTCAAAGTCAAGTTTGCCCCCAACTCCTCTTCCGCTCAAGCCGCTAAAGTCAACTGTCTGTCTGAAGTTGGGCTAGATCAAGTACCAGTGGTATGTGAGTACCCTGATGTCTTTCCGGATGAACTACCGGGAATGCCCCCTGACCATGACATTGAGTTCATCATCGAGCTCGTGCCCGGAGCAGGACCCATCTATAAGAAGCCTTATAGAATGGGGACGGAAGAATTAGCCGAGTTGAAGAAGCAGCTAGAAGAGCAGCTAAGGAAGGGATTTATCCGCCCGAGTGCCTCCCCTTGGGGATCTCCTGTTCTGTTTGTAGCAAAGAGGGACGGTACCATCCGCTTATGCATTGACTATCGTTCCCTCAATGAAGTTACAATCAAGAACAAGTACCCACTTCCCAAGATCGAAGGTCTGTTTGATCAACTCAGCGGAGCCAAGGTATTCTCCAAGATCGACCTCAGATCTGGATATTACCAGCTGAAGATCAGACCCCAAGATATTCCGAAGACATCATTCGTAACCAGATATGGCATGTACGAGTGCACGGTCATGTCCTTTGGGTTAACCAATGCCCCAGCTTACTTCATGTATCTCATGAATAAAGTCTTCATGGAATATTTGGACAAGTTCGTTGTTGTCTTCATTGATGACATTCTTGTGTTCTCGAAGTCGGAGGAAGAGCATGAGCAGCATCTGAGGATGGTCCTAGACAAGCTTCGTGAGCACCAACTGTACGCCAAATTCAGCAAGTGTGAGTTCTGGCTGCATAAAGTTGGATTCTTAGGTCATGTCTTGACCGAGGAAGGATTATCTGTTGATCCTGCAAAAATCGAAGCTGTGACCCAATGGCAATCTCCAACGACCGTCAAGGAAGTCAGAAGCTTCCTCGGTTTAGCGGGCTATTACCGCAAGTTCGTGGAAGGATTCTCTAGCATTGCACGACCAATGACTCAGCTCCTCAAGAAGGACAAGAAGTTCGAGTGGACGCCAAAATGCAAAGAGAGCTTCCAAGAGCTCAAGAAGAGATTGACCACCGCCCCAGTTCTGGCAACACCTGATATTCACAAGGAGTTCGTGATATATTGTGATGCCTCTCGAACCGGATTGGGAAGCGTTCTGATGCAAGAAGGCCGCGTCATAGCATACCTCTCCAGGCAGCTACGACCCCATGAGGAGAACTACGCTACTCATGATCTTGAGCTAGCGGCTGTAGTTCATGCCTTGAAGACATGGCGGCATTACCTCCTAGGGAAACGGTGTGAGATTTACACAGACCACAAAAGTCTGAAGTATATTTTCACCCAAAAGGAATTGAACATGAGGCAGCGGAGATGGTTGGAACTCATCAAGGACTATGACCTCAGTGTTCAGTATCACCCTGGGAAGGCTAACGTGGTGGCCGATGCCTTAAGCAGGAAGGCTTGCTCTTTGAATGTCATTATTCAGGAAAGGCAGCCTGCCTTGTTTAAGGAGATCAAACAATTCAGTTTGGAATTGGTCACCCCTGGACTTCTGGATCATTTGGAAGTCAGACCGACCCTGATGGACGACGTCAAGAGGGCTCAAGATGGACACGCAAGCATCAAAGGTATCAAGAAGAAGATGAAGCTGGGCAAGGCCCCAGGATTCTCCGAAGACGAGCACGGGATTGTTTGGTACAAAGGTCGCCTCTGCGTACCAAACAACACCGAGCTGAAGACACTGATTCTGCAAGAAGCCCATGACACCCCGTATTCCATCCACCCCGGAGGAACCAAGATGTACCAAGACTTGAAGGCACGATTCTGGTGGCACGGCATGAAGAGAGAGATTGCAACTTATGTTGCAAGGTGTGATGTGTGCCAAAGGGTCAAGGCTGAGTATCAGCGACCTGCTGGATTGCTTCAACCACTCAAGGTTCCTGAGTGGAAGTGGGATAAAGTCGGAATGGACTTCATCACTGGTTTACCAAGGTCGAATAGAGGACATGACTCCATCTGGGTCATAGTCGATCATTTGACCAAGGTGGCTCATTTCATTCCTGTCAAGACCACTTATGATGGCAACCGGCTGGCAGCTCTCTACATTGACCGAATCATAAGTCTTCACGGTGTTCCCAAGGAGATTGTGTCAGATCGAGGAACCCAGTTCACCTCAAGGTTCTGGAAGAAGTTCCAAGAAGCCTTGGGAACCAAGTTGTCTTTCAGCACAGCTTTCCACCCACAGACCGGAGGTCAAACTGAGCGAGTCAATCAGATTCTCGAAGACATGCTCCGAGCCTGTGTCCTGGCATATGGAGCCAAGTGGGAAGACTGTCTCCCTTTTGCCGAGTTCTCCTATAACAACAGTTACCAGTCAAGCCTTCAGATGGCACCATTTGAGGTGTTGTACGGACGCAGATGTCGCACACCCCTCAACTGGTCAGAGACTGGAGAAGGACTAGTTTTTGGACCGGATAATCTCCGCGCAGCAGAAGAGCAAGTCCAGCTAGTCAGAAAGCGATTAAAGGCACCCAAGTCAAGGCAGAAGAGTTATGCTGACACTCGACACCGAGACATGAGTTTCCATGTTGGGGACCATGTGTACCTGCGGGTAACTCCTCTAAAGGGAACCAAGCGTTTCCATGTCAAGGGGAAGCTCGCACCAAGGTTCATTGGACCCTTTGAGATCACTGCACGACGAGGAGAAGTGGCTTATCAGTTGGAACTACCACCTGAGCTATCCGATGTGCACAATGTATTCCATGTGTCACAACTCCGGAAATGTCTGCAAGTTCCAGACAAGCCCAATCTCTACAAGGATGTGGATCACCAAGCCATTGATCTGCAGCCTGATTTGACCTACCACGAGAAGCCCATTCGTATTCTGGACGAAGCAGAACGACGTACGTGGAGCCATACCATCAAGTACTTCAAGGTCCAGTGGAGCAACCACACCGAAGCAGAAGCAACCTGGGAACGAGAAGACTATCTTAGATCCGAGTTTCCCGATCTCTTTTAAGCCCTAGTTTAGGAATCTCTGGGACGAGATTCTTGTAAGGGGGGTAGGTCTGTCACACCCTGCATTTTGTAACATGTTATTTGTAACTTTGAAGCATGAAAATTTGGACCAGCAAAATTTTTTAGCATCATTTGGCTTTTATTGGAATTGAGTTTTCTTCATTTGCTTTTTCATGTGCTCATTAAAGTCAACTATGATCTCTTGTAGATCTCATCTCCATACTCTAAGCTTCTGCCCAATGATCATGCCAAGTGTCATACAACAGTATAGTATTTTCTTACAAAATTATTTTGGCCAAAAAGCATTTTATAAATTTAGTTTTCCAAAAACCCCTGAATTGAGATTTGCACTACAAGTACTTGATTAAGGGTGTGAAAATTATTTCAAAAGGTTTATTTGAGACCTAGTAGTCATAGGACTACCAGAAACCATAAAGGTATAATTTTAAAAGTTATTTTCCTATTTTATTTAAAAGCCTTTTCTTAAGGCCAGAAATGGTCTTTAATAGGGAAAAATTATTTAACTGTTTCAAAAATATTTGCCAAAATTCAGAGAGACTCATAGGACATATATTGTCCATATATAAGAGTTTCAACACTTGGTCATGTTCAAAATAATGGGCTAAACCCTCTAAAACCCTTTCTGGATATTTCAAGCTTTTGAAATATTTACAAAGGAAACTTTCTCCAAAAATTCCAGGGAAATTCTATCATGTCATTTATGACATATTTGATGATCTTGCCAAGTCCCATGCCTTGGGAAGCAAGAAAACCTCCTCAAACCCCTTCATAACCATTCTGTCCATATTTGAAGTTTGAGCAACTTTACATTGCCAAACTTGTCCAAATGCTCTCAAACTTGGTGCACATGCTAGAATGGCCTAATAAGGCACCTAGACCAAATGGCACAAGAATTTGAATAGAGCAACTTGAGCAGATCACCTCAAAACCCTTTCTGTTCAAATGCAAATTTGAACAACTTTACATTACCAACTTTTTATCTGGAGCTTCAAACTTTGTGGGCATGATCAATACCCCAAATGATGATGCCACACCAAGTGGTGCATCAAGGGGAGATGATTAGCTTGACTCAATCAAGATGAAACTGTTTCTGTTGATTTCTAGGGTTCACCAAAGTTGCATTGGCTAGTTTCTTCAAATGAGCCCAAATTTGGTGAAGCACCCTATTTTCTCATGTCTTTCAACCCTGTCAAGTGCCATGTCAAGTGGACTTCATTTACTTGATCAAACACTGATCAAACACCTTCTGCAGAAATTCTAAAACCCTCAGCTTGATCACTTTTTCTTTTCTCCATGGCCTCAACTTCTTACCACAGGCTCAATGAGTTACCAGCTACCTCCAGTAACTCCCCCAGCACCTCAGCTCCATGATTGGAGGGTGAAACCCTTGTTTTACCTTGCTGTACAGTAGGTTTCCACCATGTTACCAGCCCTCCCCCTCGCGCCAGTCGAGGCGCCTCGACGTCCGCAACCTCCCCGGCGCTGTCCCCCCTCCTCCTGCGCCCTCCAGTGAACGACGTCGCACGCGCACCGGCCGCCAGCTTCGGCCATTCCTCTGCCTCACACGCGCGCCCTCCTCTGACGCTCCCCCGCTCCTCTTCTCACCTCAGCTGGACGTGGAGCTAGTCCATGGACCTCCCCGGCGTGTTCCCAGGCTCCAGAACCCTCCACAGCCTCGCCTGAAACCTCGCCGGCGCACGGGTCCATGGTGAACCACGGGCGCGGCTATATAAGGCCCTCCCGAGCTTCTCCAACACCCTCACCAGCCTCACACCTCTCCACTGAGACCCCCAACACTCTCAGTTCGACCCCAGGACGCCCCAGTGCTCGGGATCGACCGGAGCTCTACCGCGTCGAGCCGCCGGCGATCTCGAGGTACAGGCCTCCCCTGCCCCTCCTTCCACTCGTTTCGGAACCGCCGCACTCCACTGATCCTTTCCCCTCTTTTTCCCCCTCCATTTGCAGTCGGAAACGGCTGCAGCCACTACCCTCCGACGAGCCTCCGCCGTCCCACCTCGCTGCCGGCGAACCAGACTTCCCTTCCGTGCCGCACTACCACCACTACAACCGCGACACGACGCTGAGCTCAACCCTGCCCTCCGTTGCCGTCGCCGTGGCCGGAATCATCGCCGGTGAGCTCGCCGCCGCCGTGGTCGTGGGGTTAGAGATGACAGGCGGGCCCCGCCTGTCATCCCCCCACCTCTCTCCCCCTCCTCTGTGCCGCTGACCCACTGTCCCCGCCCGTCAGGTTTGAAAACCCGACGTGCGCGCGCGCTGGCTCCGTGCGGCTGGGCCAGTCCGTCTGGGCCGTGCACTGTGGCCTTCTCTGGCCCAGTGCACAGGACCCCTTTTTCTTTTTCTTTTCTGTAAATGATTTAAACATTTTTAGAGAAAAGAATATTGATCCAAATTAAATATTTCCAACTCCTAAAATCTTGTAATATTCCAACCTATTTAATGGTACTACTTTCACTCAAATCCATGAAACTTTTCTGTACTGTTCAAATTTAAATTCAAATTTGAGCAGTATAACTCCTGTTCAAAAATCAATATATCCTATTCTG
Organism: Secale cereale; assembly: GCA_902687465.1. NCBI lineage: Eukaryota > Viridiplantae > Streptophyta > Magnoliopsida > Poales > Poaceae > Secale > Secale cereale. The sequence continues at coordinate 242,512,236 of LR738709.1, forward strand.
TAACTCCAAAACTCCAACTAAGATTTTTCCCCATCTTAGAAATCCCTCTAGTATTTTACAAAAATGAGTTGACATTTTTCTGAGCACTTTGATTTTTCTGTTTTATTTGTATTCTTATTTTCCCGTGGTTATTATGCGATGTATAGATCCCGTATTTGACGAAGTTGCTGTGGAAGAAGAAGGAGAAGGACTTGAAGACTTTGAAGACCAAGCCAATCCAGGCAAGCAGCCCTTTGACCATGATACACTTGCTCCTCGGAACCTGTTTGTTTCCGATGCATGATATTAGGGTTACGATGGTAACCTAGTTGATTCCACCACATGATGCATGCTTGATCTTGATCTTGCTATGTGCTAGATGACATGCAAATAGTTGGTCATGATGCTTATATGATGCATGTGTGATATGTACCCTCGTAGTTGAAAACTTTGCATGAACCCATCGGGTGCCCCTAATGCCCGAGGGTGATGAAGTGTTAGGTCATCACTTGAGAAAGAAGTGATGTGCCGGTAATATCATGTGCATGGTGGAATGATGGATTAGATTTATGTGTGACTACCGTCTCAACCAAACATGTGCAACCACACTACCCCTTATTGGACGGGGCTTTATTGATTACTTAGGTCGATACTAGCATGGTGCCCGCATTACTAGTGACGGGAAGACTTGAGGTCTTTCCCGGGACGGGGTCGTGCTTGGATAGACGACCATGACTGTTTTCACAGGGCACCGGACACACCGTTGGTCCCTTCGGGTACGCGTGAACATTGAAATTAGGGCAAGTCCCGTGATCTATTGTTTGTACCCGAGGGCCGTGTGCCAACGAGTGGACTCTATGTTAGTGTCGTCTAAGGAAAGGTAATGACCGGGTGCTTACCCCGGGTACTTGAGGTACCGCGGGTCGTGGATGACACGGAAGTTCCCCGGATCTTGTGGGTAAAGTGCGCAACCTCTGCAGAGTGTAAAACTATTCGAATAGCCGTGTCCACGGTCATGGACAGTTGGGTGGTTCTACTTAAACTATGTCCAGAATTTTACTCGTTGGTGATGTTATGTGTGTGCTAAGTCAAGGTGGTGACTTGACTCGATGAGATGAATCATATTCATGTTGATATCGGTAACCTGTCTTCGAGGTTACGCGAGGTTATTGATGCATAAACTTGATGATAGCATATTGTTCTAGCTTCCTGCTAGATTGTTCATTATTGTTCCATTACATCGTTACCACATCATGGGTTGCTTGCGAGTACATTCAAAGTACTCATTGGCTTGCCACTGGTTATTTAATTGGCCAGGCATGGAAGGCGAAGGGAAAAAGAAGCGCCTAGGCGAAGCGCAAGCAGGAGAAAGCACCAAGAGAACATCCCGGCAGCCGTCCCAAAGGAGGCTGACGATGACGGCGCCGGGAAAAGAGCCGAAAGATGGAGCAGCGGGCCGGCGATGCGCGGGTTGACGCCCGCGTACTTTGACATGTGATGTCTACACACGCTTCTACTCATGTAGACTATGTTGGGCCTCCAAGCGCAGAGGTTTGTAGGACAGCAGCAATTTCCCTCAAGTGGATGACCTAAGGTTTATCGAACTCAGGGAAGTAGAGGTTGAAGATGGTCTCTGTCAAGCAACCCTGCAACTAAGATACAAGAAGTCTCTTGTGTCCCCAACACACCTAATACAACTAGGAGTTGTATAGGTGCACTAGTTCGGCGAAGAGATGGTAAAATATGAATGATAGGAGTGGCAAAGCAAAGTAATATAAATCTGTAATAAAAACTGCAGCAAGCAAACAAGTGGTAAACATGAGCACAAATGGTATTGCAATGGTGGAAACAAGGCCTAAGGATCATACTTTCACTAGTGGCAACTCCCAACAACATTAACATAATCGAATCACATGATATTTCTCATAAAACATGCAATGGAGACGCACCCGGAGGTCATTCCTCCGTGGTCAAGAGAGGACGAGAATTATGTAGGACTACAAAAGCACACCTCAAAGTTCATAGTTCTCAATCTAAGGATTTCCCAATGTCACCGCGGCCATCCAAAGAGAGTCACACAATCACCACAACATATCTAAAGGATAGTCAAAGACAAGCACCAAGAGACTCTCAATCTTCAATCAACACACAAGAGAGGAAATCACTCATGAAAATATTTTTCTAATCCATGTCCAATAGACCGCTGTCACCTTGGTCTCGGGGATTATACTAGATAAAGACAAGTGAGTACATCAATCCAATACATAAAGGAAGGGGAAATATCATGGGATCACCCTAGATTAACATAGCCTATGATCACAACGAAGATCACATCATGGGAGAGAGAGATAACCACATAGCTACACGTACGAGCCATCGGCCCCGGAGAAGACTACTCACACATGGACATGGTGAGGAGGAGGTTGATGATGGTGTTGATGGAGAGGTGCAGCCCCGCGAGGAGGCGGCGGCCGGCGGCAGCCACGGAGGCGGCGGCGGCGAGGAGGAGACGGCGGCGGCCCTAGGGGGCGGCGGCGGCCCTTGGGGGCGGCGGCGGCCCTAGGTGCAGCGGCTCCTTGGCCCCCCTTCTTCCTTGTGGATGGTGCTGCAATGGTGCTGGTCCTTCCCTCCAAGACGGCGGCTCGGGAGGAGGAAAATTCGTGGCCCTTGGTGACCTAGGTTTCCTCTCTTTATATAGACCCTCGGATTCCCGTCATCAGATTTTGGGCCTCAGTAAAACGGGCTTTCCTCGGCCGTCCGGACTCCGATTTGGACGAATTTTATATCCAGAAGCATCGCCTAGAAATTCCCCACAACTTTCGCATCTAGACGTTTTACTTTTGACGTCGTCTTCGAGCCGGAATGTGACCATCTTTAAAAAATGTTCTCAGACAGATTTCAGGAAAGTCAGAGTCCTACTCCAATACGACTCCTTTTGCGTTTTTGTCAATTTCCAAGTAATTCCTACACAATAAAGTGTAAAACAAGAACATTGTGCACTTTTGCAACCATTAGTAGGTTAGTCCAAATATGATCAAAAGTGTATGCAAGTGCATAAATATCATAGCAATATCACACAAAAAAGGCATGGAGCAAGCAGAAATTATAGATACGTTTTGGACGTATCAACATCCCCAAGCTTAATTCCTGCTCGTCCTCGAGTAGGTAAATGATAACAAGCATAATTTCTGTAGTGACATGCTATTAACCATATAAGAACTTTTAACAGTCACATGACAAATGCTTACTGAGATAATGAATCTGTAGTAATTAAGTTTCCTCATGAGAATATCACAAAGAACTGAAAGTTTTACAATATGATACTGAAACATCAAATAGATTTGTAATGAGCATGGTGTGCAAATATGATAAAGTGATATCTCGCTTGCCCCCTTTAGTGAAGCAAAACATAAATGCAGGGGCACCTCCAAGGTTTAAGTGATGACTAGATACAATGATTTCAGAATAAACGATATCATAATCATGCAAAAGACAATGCTACTTTGGGACAATGCACATTACACTTAGAATGACAATCATGCTCTCAGTAGTTGGTGCTTTAAAAGAAGGTGGAGACTCTCGAACCGTGGCTTTTGTTGGCAAGGTTGAAAACCCGTAGTCGGAAACAAAGACAAAACATGTACCAGAGCTCTTGGTTCTAAAAACAGAGGTAATAATTATTATTTTTAGATTATGCATGTTCCGTCAATGAATGCTAGCAGACAACTCAATCACTTCTTGAGATGGACAAGTTTCGAGGAACGGCTCCCGAATGAGGATGATCACATCCTCTTAATCTCCTTTGTTTATCACTGCCAAAGTTTTCTGATTTCTCATGAACAAAGCGTGAAGGAGGGTTTGTTTGTTATATTATTTTTGAGCCGGGCGCACTCTTTGCCAGTTCCTTCTCGTATTATGGGTTTACACATTAGACATGCAATCCCGGGGTGAAGCTTGTCCAACTTAAAAAGATCATGAATTAACTACTACTTCCTCATGAACTAAAACAGAGGCACAAAACAGAAATGCATTTTTTTGAATAATTTCGAGATGGTACATGAAAGTCTTCGTTAGGAATGGCAGGTAAATACCATGTATAGGAAGGTATGGTGGACTCATATGGCATAACTGGCTTAAAAGATTTCGGATGCACAAGCAGTTAGTCCGCTTACTACAGGTGGAGGTTAGCAAAAGACTGGGAGCGACCAACTAAGAGAGCAATGACGGTCATAATCATGCAGAGCGACAAATCAACATTGAATCAGGCATGGAAGTTATATCGCTACTCAGAAATAAAAGATCATCAAGGCTTGACAGACTTTCTTTACAGTCTTAAATATGCGTGAGCATACGCCAAGTCAATCAAAATAAATTCTTGAAGGAAGATATTACTAAACCATACCACATCATAGGCAAACAAATCATGTTGGTACTCCAATAACACATTGGGAACCCCCCAGCTATTTGAGACTAACCATAAGAAAACATGAATTACTAAGCGCCATTATGCACGTATCATTTTTATCATAGACATATCAACCAATGCAACATAAGCAAACTCTCTTAATAAGATAAGCATGATAACTAAAAAGAGTTCAAGCAACCAACTAAACAAAAGCTCTTTAAAAAGATAAGCATGAAAACTAAGAGCTAAGCATGATAGTAGCTATTGAAAGACAAAGAACACACACAACAATGATAGACATAAAAATTCTATGTTATGTTCTAGGTAGAAGTGGAGCGTGTTTCTCTCCCACACAAAGAAAGCTGAGTTCCGACTCGTTATGAAAAGCTAAAGAAAACTAAAAACGAAAATAAAAGCAAGACGCTCCAAGCATAGCACATAACACATGAAGTGGTAAAAATATAGTGGAACGAAAGACGAACTGATAATGTTGATGGAGAAGGGGATGCACGGGGGCATCCCCAAGCTTAGACGCTTGAGTCTCCTTGTATATTTCTTGGGGGTGCATGGGGCATCCCCAAGCTTGAGCGTTTGACACTCCTGAATCTTTTTATCATCTTCCCTCGCACACTTGAAAACTCCCTTCATACATAACTCATCATAAACTGATTAGCGAGGTTAGTACCCTTAATAAAATAATTGTTTCTTGCTGGAAATAAGGATATTCTTGAAGGTCTACTGTTTCTCAAGATTGCCAAAAGGTTTTTGCAAAGAAAAAGCAAGCTCAAGGTTTGCAAAATGAAGGAAAGGCAAAACAGGACAGAATCTGTGAAAACAGACCAGCAGGTAGTAAATGATTTTTTCGGGGCACTTCTGCAACTCTAATAAAAAAACTCAGAACAGACGCCCGAAAGCCAATTGTATAGAGCACGCTGTCGAAAAAATTCAGACCAAAAAGATGATCTGGTGATTTTATACGAATTTTTCTGTCCAAGGACATAATCTGTTTCCTGGACAGCACGTCACAACTTTTGAACTTTCTTGCAATCAGAGGCTACACTTGGCACAAAGCTGAAAAATAAAGATACAATGATGTTGCTACAGTAGTAAAAAACATCAATACCACTAAAAACTGAAAGAACAAACTGAAAGCAAAGATAACAAGGGTTGTCTCCCTAGAGCTCTTTCTTTATAGCCATAAAGATAGGCTTAAGACTTTAATGATGCTCTCGTAGGAATAAGAGTTGAAGAACAAAAGAGAGCATCAAGAAGCAAATACAAAACACATTTAAGCCTAACATGCTTCCTATGCATAGGAATATTGCAATAGAATAATTCATTGAAGCACAAAGCAAAAAGCATAGGAAGACAAAACAAGTGCAGCTTCAAAATATTCACCATAAAGAGAGGAAACTTCTTATTATTAAGATATTTAGAACCATGTCTCCCTCTCTCATTATAAATTTCAGTGGCATCATGGATGAACTCAACAATATAACTATCACATAAGGCATTATTTTCATGATCCAAAAGCATAAAAGTGTCATTACTCTTCATATAAGCAAAATCTTTCTTATTAGGAATAGTGAGAGTAAGACTATCATAATCATCATGGTAACCATCGTATTTAGGAGGCATATCATAATCATAATAAATTTTATCCTCAATAGTAGGTGGACTGAAAATATCATATTCATCATTGTAATCATCATATATAGGAGGCATAGTATCATCAAAGTAAATTTTCTCCTCAAAAGTAGGGGGACTAAAAATATCATGTTCATCAAACGTGTCATCCCCAAGCTTAGAGCTTTCCATGTCATTAGAAATATTGATATTAAATAAAAACATACTAATAACATCACCACCATCATTATTGTTATGCAAATAAAGTTCCAAAGGTTTTTAAATTTTCTCTTCGAACACATCATGTCCAAGTTCAAGGTAGAGCTTATAAAGCTCTCTCATATTTTTGTTGTTTTCCATTAAGCAAAACTAGTGAAAATAAAAACAAGAAACAAAAAGATTTAATTGCAAGATCTAATGATATAACTTCAAGCACTCACCTCCCCGGCAACGGCGCCAGAAATAGCTTGATGTCTACACACGCTTCTACTCTTGTAGACTATGTTGGGCCTCCAAGCGGAGAGGTTTGTAGGACAGCATCAATTTCCCTCAAGTGGATGACCTAAGGTTTATCGAACTCAGGGAAGTAGAGGTTGAAGATGGTCTCTCTCAAGCAACCCTGCAACTAAGATACAAGAAGTCTCTTGTGTCCCCAACACACCTAATACAACTAGGAGTTGTATAGGTGCACTAGTTCAGCGAAGAGATGGTAAAATATGGATGATAGGAGTGGCAAAGCAAAGTAATATAAATCTGTAATAAAAAGTGCAGCAAGCAAACAAGTGGTAAACGTGAGCACACATGGTATTGCAATGGTGGAAACAAGGCCTAGGGATCATACTTACACTAGTGGCAACTCCCAACAACATTAACATAATTGAATCACATGATATTTCCCATAAAACATGCAATGGAGACGCACCCGGAGGTCATTCCTCCGTGGTCAAGAGAGGACGAGAATTATGTAGGGCTACAAAAGCACACCTCAAAGTTCGTAGTTCTCAATCTAAGGATTTCCCAATGTCACCGCGGCCATCCAAAGAGAGTCCCACAATCACCACAACATATCTAAAGGATAGTCAAAGACAAGCACCAAAAGACTCTCAATCTTCAATCAACACACAAGAGAGGAAATCACTCATGAAAATATTTTTCTAATCCATGTCCAATAGACCGCTGTCACCTTGGTCTCGGGGATTATACTAGATAAAGACAAGTGAGTACATCAATCCAATACATAGAGGAAGGGGAAATATCATGAGATCACCCTAGATTAACATAGCCTATGATCACAACGAAGATCACATCATGGGAGAGAGAGATAACCACATAGCTACACGTACGAGCCCTCGGCCCCGGAGAAGACTACTCACACATGGACATGGTGAGGAGGAGGTTGACGATGGTGTTGATGGAGAGGTGCAGCCCCACGAGGAGGCGGCGGCCGGCGGCAGCCACGGAGGCGGCGGCGGCGAGGAGGAGACGACGGCGGCCCTAGGGGGCGGCGGCGGCCCTTGGGGCGGCGGCGGCCCTAGGGGCAGCGGCTCCTTGGCCCCCCTTCTTCCTTGTGGATGGTGCTGAAATGGTGCTGGTCCTCCCCTCCAAGACGGCGGCTCGGGAGGAGGAAAATTCGTGGCCCTTGATGACCTAAGTTTCCTCTCTTTATATAGACCCTTGGATTCCCGTCATCAGATTTTGGGCCTCAGTAAAACGGGCTTTACTCGGCCATCCGGACTCCAATTTGGACGGATTTTATATCCAGAAGCATCACCTCGAAATTCCCCACAACTTTTGCATCTAGACTTTTTCCTTTTGACGACGTCTTCGGGCCGGAACGTGACCATCTTTAAAAAACGTTCTCAGACAGATTTCAGGAAAGTCAGAGTCCTACTCCAATACGACTCCTTTTGCGTTTTTGTCAATTTCCAAGTAATTCCTACACAATAAAGTGTAAAACAAGAACATTGTGCACTTTTGCAACCATTAGTAGGTTAGTCCAAATATGATCAAAAGTGTATGGAAGTGCATAAATATCATAGCAATATCACACAAAAAAGGCATGGAGCAAGCAGAAATTATAGATACGTTTTGGACGTATCAACATGACGACCACCGCCCACCTTCTTCGCCTTCTTCGGCCTCCCAACGCCAGCCGCCCAAGGAGGCGACCCCGAGAAGTTCGAGGGGCTGGCGGTGCAGATGATGGTGCTGCCAGAACCGCCCAGGGACGGCGTATTCGCCGCCTAGTCGGACACCCACATGGCGCCATGGCAGCATCCCTCCATGTAATGCCTCGGCCTTGATGGCTGATCGACCTCCAACGCCCTCGCAAACGCTCCAGGAAGGCGGAGGCAACTGCACGGTGGCTCACGCAGCTGTACGATGAACTCCAACGCTGTGTCCTTGACATGGCCACGTGGGGAGGCAGGAGGAGACGACGAAGGAGATGAAGACGGAGACGACGACGATGAGGGTGTCCCCTGACCCCGTCTGCCTCCGCCTCAACCGCCTCGCCGGCCGCGACCTCGGTCGGCGCTTTTGCCTCCAGCATGCCCCCATCTGAGGCATCCGGCTCCTCTTTGACCACCGCCGCCCTCTGACGGGAAGACGACCTGGTCACTTCCGCGGAGGAACGGCCACGACCGCGCCCTCTTGGCATACCTTGGGGAGGGAAGGAATCAAACAGGAAGAAGATGGGTGGAGAGGTGAGAAGTGCCGCTCCTCTCCTCCCCTCTTTATAAAAGGGCGACCGCCTGAATCAACCAGTCCAAACGCCGAAGGAATGAGGGAACAGGACCGACCCGCTGCTCCAATCAGCGGCGTCTGCACCCCCCCCCCCTCAGCATTAATGCCCACGCCCTCCGAATCCGCCGCTTGCCCTCCCCGATGCATGAGGGATACGTGGCGAGTGGATCGGGAGTTGGGTGACACGTGGTATGGCCGTTTCGCACCCCTATGATCGTGGGGCGACCCGAGTCCACTTAGTAAATGGGCCACGCCCCCATGACTTCCTCTATTCTTTATGAGGAGGGAGCGAACCGCCTCTTTACTATTTTTGGAACCACAAGACGACGCAAGCACGCTGCGGTCATCCCATGCACGACCCCCCACGTCAGTGCAGATCATGGGAAAGCGCAACCATCGAAGGAGTTACTACGGTAAAGGGAATCCGACTTCACTGCCCGCACACCATTCAGGGCCTAGCCCAATAACGCGTTGCGCTTATAAATGGCCCACGCCCGGGGGCTCCTGTCGGTGTACAAAAGTAGGGGCGCTCTTTTTTACCCCTTACTTGTGCGCGGGCAGTCAGAGCCACGCCTATGGCCGAACATAACAGGGCAGAAGGAGGAAGCCAGGAACGCAGAGTTACCAGAACAAACGCCAAGACAGACAGCATGAGAAGACCAAGCAAAGAGACAGGATCCCCCGGCAAGGACTTTTGCCGGGGCGATCCACTCAGACGCCTCCGTCACAGCTACCCTTGAAGCCTATGGGCTCCAATGATACCAACAACATTAGAGCCAAGGCTTGGGAAGCGCCCACATGATGGCATGCAGGTCTTTGTGGAGACAAAGATCTATGACTCCCAAGGTAAGATCTAGAAGACATGGCGATTGTGAGGTTCCTTTCCGAGGACGCCCGCGATGCCCCGGCAAGGCTCCTTGCCGAAGACACCCCGAAGCCCTGGGAAGCCTCTTGCCGCAGGGTAGTCATGGAAGCCCCGGCAAGCCTCTTGCCGCAGGGCACTCACGGAGGCCCCGGCAAGACCCTTGCCGGGAACAGAAGCAAGTCTGCGGCAAGCTCTTGCCGCCCCGTCGCCGCCCCAGCTCGGCGCCCGACCCGCTGGCCCAGGCAGGCACCCACATGGCGATACGTGGTTCCTGGGCCAGCTAGCCAAGCACCTATGTGGTGGCATGCAGATCTTCATGAAGACCCTACCGCGACGCCACCTCAGCTGCCTGCCTCGCTGGCCTAGACGCGTGTCGCGACCAGACAGAGTGGCCACGGACAGGACGAGCTTCTTTCCCGTCCCCGATAAAGTAAATAGACACCTAAGCAGCGCATTGAATGCGCCTTGTCCCGTAATGGCATGGGATAAGCCTATACACTATACACCTTTCCACCTCCTATGTGCCACTGTGGCAGCCCCTTTACACTATAAACGGAGGCTCGTGGCGTACTGGAGGAGGATTCAGATCCTGAAAAGCTGGATAGGCACCATAGCTAGCTCAAGAGCTCAAGAACACTCAAATATACATCAAAGCAGGACTAGGGTATTACGCATCCTCGCGGCCCGAACCTGGGTAAATGATCGCTGTGCTGACTCTTCGACCTGCTCTTTGCACAACTTCGCGCCCGCCAACCGTAGAAGGGATTCCAGTGATCCCATAGGTGTCCTTTCGTACCGACACATGGCATCGTCATTAGCCCTCGAATGGATTGAGGGTCGACTGGAGTGGACGCTGGTCGGAGTAGGTTGAATATGCCTTGAAGTTCCGAGTGAATCTCTAGAAGTTCTCAGTGATGCGGTTTGTGACTTGCTTCTGCACTAGTCGCCTCTTTCCATTCTGGCCTTTCGAGATTTGTCGAGTGAATTTTACTTGATCTATATCGAGCCAGATGGATCGGCGTATCTTTGGAATGATTTAATGCACCGCGCGCCCCGGATTTCACGGGATTTCAAAGCGCAGAGAAGTGCGCGGGACGGGACATGACGTTGGTGTGGTAATCGGAATGCGCCGTCAAGGGCTCCTCGATCTTCGCGCCAACTTTTTCGCCACGTATCAAGCAGTCGGCCATTGCGGGATGTCACCGGATCATCTGGGCCCTCCGGTCAGCCACTCGGAAATATGATTATAAAAGGCACCGCTGCCGAGGCGGGGTACTATGCCCCCTCCATTCGCTCCTCCGCTCGCCTCCTTGCTCCCTCTCTTCTCCCTTTGTCTCGCGAGAGCTCGTCGTCAATGGCGAAGGACAAACCCGCGAAGAAGGTCGCGTCCAAGGTCAAGAAGCCGACGAAGGGTTCAACATCGCGGTCCAGCCTGTCACCTGGTTGGATCCAGGGGGACTAGATCCGCTCGACGATCACCACAAAGGATTTGGAAGGCCTCGCCGTCGACGGCCTCATCGAGCCTGGGCCTTGGAGGCTGCCGGGGAGGGATACGGAGCCCGAGCCGCGCGAGGGCGTGCACTTTCTACTCACCACCCATGTCGACCATGGTCTATCTCTGCCTCCACACCCATTTTTCCGCAATTTCTTGAATTTCTTTGGCGCTCAAATCCACCACTCCCCCCCCCCAAAAAAACCGTTTCCTATCTTGCCGCATTCATCACGATGTGCGAGAGTTTCCAGGGGTGTCAACCTCATTGGGGCTTGTTCAAGCATATTTTTACTTACCGATCTCAGTCGGTGAAAAAAGCCAATCCGACTGATGAGAAGACGCACGTGATCCAGATGTGTGGGGGGTTGGGGATCCAAATGAGAGGCAGGAGCACATTTCCTACGATGACATTTCCCGAGTCAGTTAGGGGCTGGCAGTTGACTTGGTTCTACTGCAAGGACATCCCCACTCCCTGGTATCCGACTTGACTTCCCCCTTTTCTTTAGACAGAATCAACCAAGCTCGTTCCATGCGAGTTACCGCGGAGGAGAAAGGTGAAGTTGTCCTTTTGGTCGACGCTGTGGTGGCTCTGGTTCATGGAGGAGTGACGGGCATGGACCTGCTGGAGGTATTCCTGAGTCGCCGCATCCAGCCCCTGCAAGCTCGCGACCAACCCATGTGGATGTATTCGGGCCCAAACGACACCGCTCGAAGCTATCCAGAGGAGGTGGACGAGCAGACGGCGGCCCAGTGGTTGACGAGCATCACTGGGAACAAGGACAACCCGTGCGGAGCCAGGAGAATCTTTACATACGATACCGAGCATGCTTCATGGGAGGTTAGGTGCTATTCTGTCGAGTGATTTTTTCTCTTGTGTTTTCCCATATGCGACTGTTCTTGGTCTCGTCTCAACTTGTCGACTAGTGTATCATAGGTCTTCATGAACATGTATTCCATGCCAAATGGAGAGCAGCAGCTGGAGGATGTCGGGAGCGAGGACGGGAGTGCCAGCGTCGATTATGAGGAGGAAGATGACGAAGAAAGCTCTGACTCGGACAACAGTGATGAGGTCGAGTCGTCGCCCCGCAACAAGAGATGCTCCAAGCAGATGCCAGACCCCGCGGGTGGCCAAGGCAAGGCGGTGGCGTCGAGTGCCAAGACCCCAAAGCGCAGTTGGACGTCCACTCCAGAACCGACTGAGAAAACTACGAAGCAAGCCAGAGTCACCGCCTCCAAACCTCGGAAGGCCCTGCCCAAGATTAAAGTGGATGTTCCCGTTGCCTTAGGGTGAGTATCTTTCCTTTTTCTGCCCGTCGTTTGACACAAATTCTTGGTTCTATTCTGACCGAGTGAAACTTTGCATTTTCAGGGCCGCCACTTCAGCCACGTCCCACATGGAGGTCGATGAGGAACAAGGCGATGCGGAAGCTGCCAACGTCGCCACTTCTCGAGCAGGTAAACTTGAGACGAGCGAATTTGTCTTTTGAACAGTCGGTCGACTAAACTCTTACGATCAAGTCTTTTGCAGCGCCGCAAAATGTCATTGAACTTCTAGACGACTATGAAGAAGAGCCCCAGAAGACCACGGGAAGGAAGGGCAGGACTTCGAGCAGGCAGGTGCCTGCCAGCAAGGTCCCTTAGTCGACATCAGCGCCAAAAGCAGTGATCCAGCAATCCAGAGATCCAATTCGAGCTTATGTTTCTTTTGCCAACCCTGTGTCAACTGATCGTCCTTCGGCGTCGACCGCCCAAGTCCTTGCTCCGACCGTGCAACTCCATGCTTCAGATCCTCTGGCTACTTCAACTGTTCCACCAACTTCGCTCTTCGTTACCCCTTGTGTCCCAGAGGACCTAGCGAGGCTGCTAAGGAAGCTATCCGCCAAGCAGGCCTGATGATGGAACAAATGAAGGTGGTGCACGAAGCTAGCAAGGATGCCAACAATGCCAGCTCTGCTCTTCAAATCAATGTCCAGGTGAGTTCTTTTTCGACTGATTTTCCAGCTTAATCTTTACTCTGCTAGGATATTGTACTTGAAAACTGCCACTTTATTTTTCACAAGATGTCCGTGGATGAGCGTTTGGAACATTTAATGTGCATCTATCATGAGTCTGCACATTGCAACTGTTCACCCACTGGGAGTTTTAACTTTTGTTGTATAGTTCTTGCACTTGAGTCGACCAGGTCGTGTCGAATGTATCCTTGAATCAGTGGGGGCACGCAGAGTGCACCCACTGGGTGTAGTCCCCGAGACTGCCGTTGAATGTTTTGATTCGGCAGGGGTCTTTGTCAAATGTTCTCTTTATAGTTCTTCCACTCGGTCCACACAAGTCGAGCCGAGTGGGATTCGGACCAGTGGGGGCACGCCAAGTGCACCCACTGGGTGTAGTCCCCGAGACCGCAGTCGACTGCGGGTAGTCGGCGGTGGTCTGAGAATAAGTGTTTCCATTTTTTTCTTTGATTGGGCGGACCATGTCGAGTGTAAAGTCAAACTAGTGGGGGCACACAGAGTGCACCCACTGGATGTAGTCCCCTAGACTACTGTTGAATGTTCGATTCGGCTGCAGTCTTAGAACTCTTTTTCTCGCAATAACTTGAATTTGTATCTCATTACTCAGAAGTAATCAATCTTCGTTTCTGTCGACTGATATGTCTTATTTGTTGACTTCAGAAATCGTGTGAGTTCGGGGCCCAGTTTGCTGAATTGGAGAAGAAACAGATCCAGCTCAATCTCGACCTGGAGCTGTGTAACGCCCCGGACACACCCGCCGGTGGTCGTTACTCCTAGCGGGATCTAGACCGGCCCCACATATCAATACTAGTCTTTTCTGCGCACTTTGTCCTCACTCGTGCGCACCCGGGAGCAACTTCCCGATCGGTCACCCATCCTGAAACTACTCCAAGCTGAGCACGCTTAACTTTGGAGTTCTATCCGAATGGGCTCCCGGAATATGCCAGGCTATCAAATACACACCCACACAGAGGAACCGACGTCCTCGTCGGGCCACAGGAACGTTTCCTCTTGGCACAAACTTATGTGCATCCAGTCCGATACATGTGCCATGTCGTGTGCCATGACGGGTCACAAACGTCATGAATAACATGACCGAGCACCTGTCCGAAAACATCCGTGTAATCGCGAGGGTCGGCTCTGATACCAACTTGTAATGCCCCGGACACACCCGCCGGTGGTCGTTACTCCTAGAGGGATCTAGACTGGCCCCACATATCAACACTAGTATTTTCTGCGCACTTTGTCCTCACTCGTGCGCACCCGGGAGCAACTTCCCGGTCGGTCACCCATCCTGAAACTACTCCAAGCTGAGCATGCTTAACTTCGGAGTTCTATCCGAATGGGCTCCTGGAAAAGAAGGAATTCCTTATTGATATGAGTAGTCTATCATCCCTAATATGCCCGGCTATCACAAGCTGGCCAAGAAGAACTTGCAGAAGGCTAGGGATGAAGCGGCTGCCATGGGAGGTAACAACTGATCGACTGTTCTTCTTGTCATGTTTTTCTTTTCGCCTTTTGAACCGAGTGACTCCACTCGAACAGATGTGCATAGTGAAAACACACAACTCCCAGCTCGTCTGAAGGTCTGTGGTAAACTACTCACAACTCATCGGAGGGCCTATGTTGTTGATGTAGAAGCCCTCCGCGATCGATGCCCCCTCCGGTGATGCTTCGGAAGAGGCCCCAAGATGGGATCTCACGGGAATAGAAGGTTATGGTGGTGGAATTAGGGTTTCTTCGTGCTCCCCAATGTTTTCAGGGTATATGGGAATATATAGGAGGAAAAAGTACGTCGATGGAGCAACATGGGGCCCACCAGGGTGGGGCACGCCTACCCCCCTGGGCGCGCCCTGCCACCTCGTGGGCACCTCGTTTCCTCTCTGACTTGTACTACAGGTCTCTCGTGAAGATATCGTTCCAAAAATAACTCTCCTGAAGGTTTCATTCCGTTTGGACTCCGTTTGATATTCCTTTTCTGCGAAACACTGAAATAGGCAAAAAACAGCAATTTTCACTGGGCCTTGGGTTAGTAGGTTAGTCCCAAAAATAATATAAAAGTGTATAATAAAGCCCATTAAACATCCAAAACAGAATATATAATAGCATGGAACAATTAAAAATTATAGATACGTTGGATACGTATCTATCGGCGTCCTGGGAACCAGGGTACCCAGACTTGCCTGCCTGCGGGCCGCGACACGCTCCTACTACGGCCTGGTACGGCCCAGCTGATCGACCAGCTGCTCAAGACCCTCGCGAGGGGACTAGGCCTTGCGAGGAGAACGACACCAAGACCCTCTCAGGAGCAGCCTCGGCTAGGCTGCCCCGGAGGGGTGGAGAACTCAAGGCCAAGCCTGCCTCAGGAGGAGGCAGTGACGTGAGCAGTGACGCACCACGCCAGCGGGTGCCAGCGCATGCCAACGGCGCAGTTGCCGTTTGGTGCAAAGGAGACAACGCAGGCGCAGGTTCCCGAGGGGCGAGACAAAGTTTTCCCCTTCGGTGCAACAAGACCGAAGACCGCAAGGACGACAGGAGCAGTGACGCACCACGCCAGCGGGTGCCAGCGCATGCCAACGGCGCAGTTGCCGTTTGGTGCAAAGGAGACAACGCAGGCACAGGTTCCCGAGGGGCGAGACAAAGGTTTCCCCTTCGGTGCAACAAGACCGAAGACCGCAAGGACGACAGGGAGGATGTCACCACCGAGCCCACCACCGCGTCATCGTCTGATCTCTTTGCAGGCGGAGACCACTTTTGTCAGGATAGGAACGTCCTTGTGTTCCCGCTCAAGATGGCCGTTGTGGGATCCCTTCCCGCCTAAACATTTCGGGGGAAGAGGACCCTGGCCGCCTATATAAGTAGCTAGGGTCTCCACTGTGGAGGCAATCTAATCTCATCTGATGGAGGCGAGAGGGACCTCATCTCAAACACCCCACCTTAGCCTCAAGGAGCAAGAAAACTTGCCTCCTGACCCTCTTGAGCTCTCCTCCTGAGATCAAGAACCATCGTGCTTGTACATACCCAAGCCCTCCAGAGGCTAATCCACTCAAGCCAGACGTAGGGTTTTACACCGCAAGGTGGCCTGAACCTGGGTAAACTCGTGTGTGCTTTCACTTGTTGCTTGCTCAAATCTCACCACCGGGCGAGGGTGTGGCGCTAGGTAGACGTGAGTGGGAGAGATCTTTGTTCACTCCCCTGTGTTCGAACTTCTTTGGGTTTGCGGAGCCCGTAATCCGACATTTGGCGCATCAGGTAGGGGCGTGTCTAAATCTTGCCTCTCCGATGACCTCGTCCCGCTCTCGTTCGTCGACCTCGCTTCACCGCCATGGTGGACACACGCCGAGCGCGCGCCGCCAACGTCGCTCAAACGGCGCCCGCGGACAACGGTGCACCGCTCCGCCCCAACTCGCCGGTCGCCAACGCTGCCACCGACCCGACCGTCCACGAGCAACAGGACTCGTCACTGCCGCTGTCGGTGCGGCGCGATGGCCGCACGGCGACACCATCACCCTCGTCGGCCACGGCGTCGTCTTTGCTGATCCGCCGCGGGCCGGTCTACCAGCAGCATGCGCTACTGATGGCGCGAGAGCTCCTACGCTACCGTCCAGCGAACGACCTCTACGATTAGTGGCTCCACCGCATCACCGAGCTCGTCAATGCCACCGGGAAGGTACCTGCACCGACTCACTCCTCCCGTCCTCCGTCGCTCGTGGAGGGGAACATGGACCACGGCGTCCCGGCTCCACCTCCACTGCACGGCGCTGGCCAGGGACTCAGACGTGAGGCTCCACGGCGCGAGCAGCCCCGCAGGGCCCCTGCACGCGACGAGGAGAGATGCCAGGTGGTCCCGCATCCCCAGGCAGAAGCTCGCGGGCTCCCCGTTCCGCAGCACCAGAACCGCGCACCACAGGGGGTGGTGGCGCCTGTACCCCAGGAACCAGCACCGCAGGCATAGGGGGCGCCTGCAATCATGAGCATGGCTGGATGTCGTGCCCTAGCTCTAGAGCTGCGGCGCCTCGTCTGGCCCGACAAGTTCAAGCCGGATCTGCCTCCGCACTACGATGGCACTGCCGACCCCGCAGAGTTCCTTCAGCTCTACGAGCTGAGCATCGAGGCATCCAATGGCACCGAGCAGGTTGTCGGCGTTCTAGGAACCAGGGTACCCAGACTTGCCTGTCTGCGGGCCGCGACGCGCGCCTACTACGGCCTGGTACGGCCTAGCCGATCGACCGGCTGCCCAAGACCCTCGCGAGGGGACTAGGCCTCGCGAGGAGAACAACGTTAAGACCTCCTCAGGAGCGGCCTCGGCAAGGTGCTCCGGAGGGGCGGAGAATCCAAGGCCAAGCTTGCCTCCGGAGGAGGCAGTGATGTCAGCAGTGATGCACCGCGCCAACAGGTGCCAGCGCATGCCAGTGGCGCAGTTGCCATTTTGGTGCAAAGGATACAACGCAGGCACAGGTTCCCAAGGGGCGAGACAAAGGTTTCCCCTTCGGTGCAACAAGACCGAAGACCGCAAGGACGACAGGGAGGATGTCACCACCGAGCCCACCACCGCGTCATCGTCTGATCTCTTTGTAGGCGGAGACCGGTTTTGTCAGCATAGGAACGTCCTTGTGTTCCCGCTCAAAATGGCCGTTGTGGGATCCTTTCCTGCCTAAACATTTCGGGGGAAGAGGACCTTGGCCGCCTATATAAGTAGCTAAGGTCTCGACTGTGGAGGCAATCTAATCTCATCTCATGGAGGCGAGAGGGACCTCATCTCGAACACCCCACCTTAGCCTCAAGGAGCAAGAACACTTGCCTCCTGACCCTCTTGAGCTCTCCTCCTGAGATCAAGAACCACTGTACTTGTTCATACCCAAGCCCTCCAGAGGCTAATCCACTCAAGCAGGACGTAGGGTTTTACACCGCAAGGTGGCCTGAACCTAGGTAAACTCGCATGTGCTTTTACTTGTTGCTTGCTCGAATCTCACCATCGGGTGATGGCGTGGTGCTAGGTAGACGTGAGTGGGAGAGATCTTTGTTCACGCCCATGTGTTCGAACTTCTTTGGGTTTGCGGAGCCCGTAATCCAACATTTGGCGCGCCAGGTAGGGGGCGTGTCGAAATCTCGCCTCTCCGACGACCTCGTCCCACTCTCGTTCATCGACCTCGCTTCACCGCCATGGTGGACACACGCCGAGCGCGCGCCGCGCCCCCAACGTCGCTTAGACGGCGCCCGCGAGCAATGGTGCACCGATCCGCCCCAACTTGCCGGTCGCCAACGTTGCCACCGACCCGGCCGTCCACGACTAGTAGGACTCGTCGCTGCCGCTGTCCGTGCGGTGCGATGGCCGCACGGCGACACCATCACCCTCGCCGGTCATGGCGTCGTCTTCGCTGATCCGCCGCGGGCCGGTCTACCAGCAGCCTGCGCTACTGATGGCGTGGGAGCTCCTATGCTACCGTCCAACGGACGACCTTTACGACGAGTGGCTCCACCGCATCACCGAGCTCGTCAACGCCTCTGGGGAGGTACCTGCACCGACTCACTCCTCTCGTCCTCCGTCGCTCATGGAGGGGAACATGGACCACGGCGTCCTGGCTCCACCTCCACTGCACGGCTAGCCAGGGGCTCAGACACGAGGCTCCACGGCGTGAGCAGCCCCACAGGGCCCTGCGCGCAACGAGGAGAGCTGCCAAGTGGTCCCGCATCCCCAGGCAGAAGCTCGCGGGCTCCCCGTTCCGCAACACCAGAACCGCGCACCACATGGGGTGGTGGCGCCTGTACCCCAGGAAGCAGCACCGCAGGCGCACGGGGCGCTTGCAATCATGAGCATGGATGGATGTCGCGCCCTAGCTCCAGAGCTTCGGCGCCTTGTCTGGCCCGGCAAGTTCTACCCGGATCTGCCTCCGCACTACGATGGCACCGCCGACCCCGCAGAGTTCCTTCAGCTCTACGAGCTGAGCATCGAGGCATCCAACGGCATCGAGCAGGTTGTCAGCGTCCTGGGAACCAGGGTACCCAGACTTCCCTGTCTGCGGGCTGCGACGCGCTCCTACTACGGCCTGGTACGGCCCAGCCGATCGACCGGCTGCCCAAGACCCTCGTGAGGAGAACAACGTCAAGACCTCCTCAGGAGCGGCCTTGGCAAGGTGCTCCGGAGGGGCGGAGAATCCAAGGCCAAGCTTGCCTCAGGAGGAGGAAGTGGTGTCAGCAGCGATGCACCGCGCCAGCGGGTGCAGCGCCCGCTTGCGACGCATTTGTCGTTTCGGTGCAAAGGAGGCAGCACAGGCGCAGGTTCCCGAGGAGCGGGACAAAGGTTTCCCCATTGGTGCAATAAGACCGAAGACCGCATGGATGACAGGGAGGATGTCACCGCCGAGCCCACCATCGCGTCACCGCCTGATCGTTTTGCAGGCGAAGACTGCTTTTGTCAGGGTAGGAACGACCTTGTGTTCCCGCTCAAAAATGGCCGTTGTGGGATCCCTTCCCGCCTAAACATTTCGGGGGAAGAGGACCCTGGCCGCCTATATAAGTAGCTAGGATCCCTACTATGGGGGAGAGGGAAGCAGATCCATAAACTCTGGCACCACACAAAGGAGCAAGAACAGCCTCCTGACCCTCCTGAGCTCCGGAACCACTGTACTAGTTCATATTCCAACCTTCCTGAGGCCAATCCACCAAAGCAGGAAGTAGGGTTTTACACCACACGGTGGCCTGAACCTGGGTAAACTCTTGCATGCTTCACTTGTTGTTTGCTTGAATTTCTTCACCGGGCGAGGGCGAGACGCTAGGCAGACGCGAGTGGGAGAGATCTTCATTCACGCCCCTGTGTTTGAACTTCTTGGGTTTTGCGGAGCCCCGAATTCCGACATTTGGCGCGCGAGGTAGGGGCATGTCGAAATCTCGCCTCTCCGACGACTTCGCCTCCCCTCTCCTGTTCCGCGCCGCCACGATGACCGCGGCCCGCCACATCCCATGGGGGCTGGCGCTCCCCCCGTCGTCAGAGCAGTATCGGCGAATCGAGCCAACCATGGGCGCTCCTCCTCCTTCTCCAACGATGATCTTGCCGCTCGGACCATCGGAGAGCGGCCTGCTCCGCCACTCCCGCCTCACGTGGCCACGCCGGTCGCGCTCTTTGTGGCACGACGGCTGCCCCGACACCAGCCATCTGCGGGAGAGCACGGCGTCCGAACGGCCCGCGACGGCGGGCTGCGAAGCGTCGCCGGCGAGGAACTGCCCTGCCGCGGGCTCGCCTGCATCCTCGGAGGGTCCCAAGCGCCAGCGTCAGCTCGGCACGTCAAGTCGCACTTTCGGCAGGTCGGGGCCACCGCCCAGCCGTAGGAGGCCCCGCGGGCATAGAGTGCGCAGGGGCACACCATCACATTCGGCCCTAACGACCTCACCACAGAAGCGCCCGGCGCGAGTGTTCTCCCCATGGTGTGCATGCCCACCATTTGTGGGGTGGCCGTGACAAGGACCTTCATCGACGGCAGCGCCAGGCTCAACATCCTCTCCCCCGAGGCCTTCGGTCACCTGCCTGTGTCCTGTAGGCAGCTCCTCCCCACCAAGCCCTTCTCAGGGGTCGCGGGCTCGGCCGTTCCTCTTGGCCAGATCCGCCTTCCGGTCACCTTCGGTACACCGGCTAACTACCGGACTGAGCTCATCGACTCGACGTTGCGCCCATCCACCTGCCCTACAACGCCATCCTCGGCTTCCTAGCCTTGGAGAAGTTCATGGCGGCGACTCACCCGGGCTACAACACCGTCAAGATACCCGGGAGCAGCAGCGTCATCACCGTCAAAGGGGGCCCCAAGGCCACCATTCAGGTCCTCGGGCACGCTTATAGGGCTGCTGTCGCAGCTCACCCAGGAGCAAAGGGGGCTCCGGAGGCGCCGGAGGCCGCGCCTGACAAGAAGAAGCAGCTCTTCTCTCTGGACCCCGCGGAGACGAAGTAGGTGCCCGCTGATGAGGAAGGCTCAGGAGCCACCTTCACCATTGGTACGGGCATGGATCCTGAGCAAGAGGCAGCGCTGGTCAGCTTTCTCAGGACCAACAAGGACATGTTCGCCTGGAAAGCCACAGATTTTGTCGAGGTGCCTAGGCACGTCATCGAGCATCACCTCACGGTGTGCCCCAATGCGCGCCCTATCAAGCAGATTGCGCGCAGACAAGCCCCGGAGAAGTAGGCCTTCATCGTTCAGGAGGTTAGGAAGCTAGAGGAGGCAGGCGTCGTACGGGAGGTACGACACCCGGAGTGGCTGGCCAACCCCGTCATAGTCCCGAAGAAAGGAGGCAAGGAGCGCATGTGCGTCGACTTCAGGAGCTTCAACAAGTTTTGCCCTCAGGACCCATTCCCTCTTCCGCGCATCGACCAAATCATGGATTCAACGGCTGAGTGCGACCTGCTCTGCTTCCTTGACGCTTTCTCGGGCTACCACCAAATCAAGATGGCGGTGGAAGACGTGGAGAAGACGGCGTTCCTGACCCCATGCGGGGTCTACTGCTACACTTGCATGTCTTTTGGGTTGAGGAACGTGGGCACCACCTTCCAGCGCCTGATGCACATCACCCTCGGCCCCCAGCTCGGGAGGAATGCGGAGGCCTACGTCGACGACATCGTGGTTAAAACCAGGGAGGCCAGGACTCTCGTCCAGGACCTAGAAGAAATGTTCGCCAACCTACGCAAGGTGAAGCTGTGCCTCAACCCGGAGAAAGTGTGTGTTCGGCGTACCCTCTGGCAAGTTGCTAGGGTTCCTGGTTTCGCACCGGGGCATTGAAGCTAATCCGGATAAGACCAAGGCCGTCGAAAGAATGAAGCCGCCCACGAACCTAAAGGAGATGCAGAAGCTCGCGGGGTGTGTAACGTACCTGGGGTGCTTCATCTCTAAGCTTGGGGAACGTGCCCTCCCGTTCTTCAAGCTCATGAAGAAGAAGGGGCCCTTTGAGTGGACTCCGGAGGCTGATGCCGCCTTCCGGGACCTCAAGGAATACCTCACCAGCTCGTCGGTTATGGTAGTGCCGCGACCCCTGGAGCCCATGACTCTCTACCTCGCCGCAACGCCTCACTCCGCCAGCGCGACACTAGTCATGGAGCACGAGGAAAGGCCCCGAAGCCCAAGGCCACCGGGCGGCTCGGCATCTTCAGGGCCCGCGCCGCCCCCTGACGCAGCCCCAGAGGTAGATTCGACCACGGGCACTGACGGCCCCGCCACTCAGCAAGAGGCACCCAAAGTTCCTGAAGCGCCCATGGACCCTCCTGGGCCGACCCTCGTGGAGCACCCAGTGTACTTTGTCAGCACCGTACTGCGTGACGCGCGCTCGTGCTACCCGATGCCTCAGAAGCTGCTCCTGGCACTCCTCGTCGCCTCCAGGAAACTGCACCACTACTTCCAAGGCCATCCTATCAAGGTTGTTTCGTCATATCCTCTCGATAAGGTACTGCGGGGCCCGAATGTCATCGGGAGGGTCGCCGAGTGGAACATCAAGCTTCAAGCGTTCCAGTTGGAGTTCAGCACCACGCGAGTGATCAAGGGAGCGGCTCTGGTAGACTTTGTGGCAGAGTGGACTAACGCGCCGGAGCGGGGGGCTAGCGAGGACCGCTCGCTAGCCCCCGGTGATGAAGCCCCAGACTGATGGGTGGTATACTTCGACGGCACCTTCTCGTGCCTCGGTGCGGGGGCTGGCACCGTGTTAGTATCTCCCACTCAGGATAAGTTATACTATGCTCTGCAGCTTTGCTTCCAGCAAGACGAGAAGGTCTCCAACAACATCGCAGAGTACGAGGGCCTAATTCCTGGGCTCAAGGCAGCCACTTCGCTGGGGGTCAAGCGTCTCACCATCAGGGGTGATTCGCAACTCCTCGTCGACTTCTCCAACAAGAAATACAAGCCCAAGGACGAGCACATGGAGGCATATCTGGAGGAGGTGCGCAAGATGGAGAAGCGATTCCCAGGGCTGGAGGTGCAGCGCGAACCAAGAGGCACCAACAAGGAAGCGGATGATATCACCAAACGAGCCTCCAGGCGAGAGCCTCAGAGGCCGGGCGTCTTCGAGGAGCGACTACTCAAGCCGTCGGCAGCACCGCTAGCCCGTGAGTCGGCATCCCCTCTGCAGGGGTTACCTGCGGCGCCTCTGGACGGCGCCCCGCCCTGCGGACCACCCTCCGGAGCCCGCCTGCTGCTCGCCGCGGAGCCCGAGGAGGGTTTCTGGACCCAAGAACTCAAGATGTACCTGCAACACGACACCCTGCCGGACAAGGAAGAAGACGCGGAGCGCGTGGTCCGACAGGCCTCAGCTTACTGCATCGAAGACGGTGAACTCTATAGGAGGCGCCCCAATGACCTCTCGCCAAAATGCATCTCGAGGAAGCAAGGGTGCGAGCTACTGGCTGACATCCACGGTGGAGACTGCGATCATCACTCATCGTCCCGCACCCTCATAGGCAAAGCCTTCCGCATCGGCTTCTACTGGCCCCACGGTGCTCAACGACGCCACGGAGCTTGTGCGGGCTTGCGAGGCGTGCCAGTTTCATGCCAAGCAGATCCACCAACCGGCGCATGGCCTCCATACGATCCCGCTCTCCTGGCCCTTCGCGGTCTGGGGATTGGACATCCTGGGTCCATTTCCCCGGCAGCGGGGGGCTACCGCTTCCTGTACGTCGCCATCGACAAATTCACCAAGTGGGCAGAGGTGGAGCATGTTCGCGTGATCCCAGCCAGGTCGGCTGTCAAGTTCATCCAGGGCCTCGTGAGGTGATTCGGGGTCCCCAGCCGCATCATCACGGATAATGGTTCGCAGTTCACAAGCAATCTCTTCAGGTCATATTGTGCTAACCTTGGAACACAGATCTGCTACGCTTCGGTGGCTCAACCCAGGAGCAACGGTCAGGCCGAGCGCGCCAACGCGGAAGTCTTGCGGGGCCTCAAGACGCGCAGCTTTAAGCAGAAGCTTGAGTCTTGCGGTAGGGGCTGGATCGACGATCTCCAGTCCGTGTTGTGGTCAATCCGAACCACTGCCGCCAAACCCATGGGGGAAACTCCTTTCTTTCTCGTCTATGGGGCGGAGGCGGTCCTCCCTCACGAGGTCAAGCATCGCTCCCCACGGGTCTTGGCCTTCAATGAGGAATGCTAGGATGCCGCCTGGCGGATGGACCTTGTGCTCGGCGAGGAGGGCCGCCACTGAGCTGCCCTCAGGGCGGCACGTTATCAGCAGGCGCTACGGCGGTACCACTACCGCGGCGTCCGTGCAAGAACACTTGAAGTTGGTGAGTTAGTCCTGAGGCGGGTCCTCTCCCGGGAGGGGTTGCACAAGCTCTCGCCCATGTGGGAGGGCCCGTTCAGAATTGCCCGTGTCTCTAGGCCCGGTGCTGTGCGCCTGGAGACACAGGATGGGATACCTATCCAGAATTCCTGGAACATCGAACACCTCAGGAGGTTCTATTCGTAATCAAGGCTCCACGCCCGTGAAGGTCTCTGCTCGTGACACTCTCACGTAATAATGAGTTGGGGCTGTACATGCCTCGGGGTCTCCTGTGCGTTGCCTACGGGCCCTCAGACGGGGCTCCCACCCATGCCCCAGTGGCATTCCTTAGCTCCGCGCTGGGAAGAAGATGTAGTGTAGGGGTCGGACGCGACCTTTTTCCTTTTTTGGCTTGGTGTTTGGCTGTCAGCCTTTTCTACTTCCTTGGCTATCAGCCCTTCCTCTATCCCGTGCTATGAAGTTCTCGTGTTTCTCGCGCTTCTTGTATTTGGTTGAAAGTCTTGTTTTGGGTCTTTCTCGCCGGTTTTAAGTTCAGTTTGTTGAGCAGGGTTGCGCCACTCGCTTTCTTTGCGTGCCTCGCGCGTGGGGTCTAGGGCACGGTCGGTCACTGGCCTTCATCTGCCACGGCCCCGTGACCTCGCCTGGCCAAGCCTGCTCAGGCTCTGGCGTCGGGCTTCTCAGTCCGCGCAACCTATCCTACCGAGCTGGCTCAGGCTTTGGTGCTTTAAACCGTGCTCGGCGCCCTCAGCAGCTCTCAGCGGCTCATCCATGCTCGGGGGATGCACGAGCTCTCTAGATTCGGCCGTCCTCACGACCCGATGGGGCTCATGACGCCAAAGGTTCAGGAGCACTCCGCCTCAAGACGTCGCAATGCATAAAAGCTAAGTAATCTCACCAAGGCAAAAAAAACATGGCAGCAAATTCTCGCTTCATGCATATATCACAGTCCATTACACGCCTTCTCGAGGCAACTTGAAATTTTGATGCAGAAAGGACATGAAGGAAAGGGAAGGAGAAGAAGCAGAGGCCGCTCCCACTCAGTCGGAGTCCTCCAGTTCCTCTGTCTTCACCGAGCCACTGCGGCGCGGCAACCCCCTCCCCTCGCCAGGCCGAGCTCGGCGGCGTGGTGGTTCGTCGCGGCCGCCACTGCTGGAGGAGCTGCTGCTGCCACAGAAGGGGGACCCACGGCGCCCCCCGGGACTGAGATCGTCTTCGGAGGAGGAGCTGCTCCTCCGGACGCCGTCCCCGTCGTCCTCTTCATCATCGGCCTCGGGACAGCACCCAAGGCGCCTCCCTTCCTCCGAGAAGACCCTGACAAACAGTGTGGAGGCGCCATCATACCTGAAGCGGAGCGCACACCTCCCCTCCAGCCGGCGTGCGCGAGCAAACGATTGCCAGCCACGCTCCAGGAACACATAGCCCGAGGGAGCCACATCAACCTCCACCCAGGACGCACCATTGCAGCAACCGTCAGCCTGCAGCCAGACGCCTTCGGGGCCTCCGGCTGCCAACACGTCGCCGAACGAGCGGGAAAGCCGGAGCCATGAGCCACCAGGCTTCTCCGCCCACACCATGCACTCCGACGACATGTCGAAGGAGTGGAGCTGCGGGCGCGGAGGACGTGCGACTGCCATGCACCGTCGCGCGCCTCCTCTCCCTCCAGGCCACGACCACCTTCACCACAGGAGGATGTACTGCGCCTCTCACCAGCGGCCGCGGTAGAACTCGGAAGGCCGCGCCCGCTTCCCCGAGGAGTTGCTGCGGGTGCAGCGGCATGCTTGCGGGGACGCCCGCGGCCCCTCTTCGGCGGCAGCGGGGCCAGATCCTTCGGGGCCTTCCCCTTCTCCACGGCGGATGGCTTCCTCGACGGTGCCATGGAGATCTCGCAGCAAGAGGGAGAGCAAAGAACAAGCAAGGAGGAAGACGGCACTGGCTTGAAAACGGCTTGGGGGCTCCCCCCTAGTCCCAATTATAGGCAGGGGAGCCCAACCGCCAGCCACTGGCGTCGCAACCATAACGCCCCCGTCATCTGCGCCGAGTTGTCAAGTGACACGATTACCAAGACTGCATGGGGAGCGGAGCCGCCACGTCCCATCCAACTGTCACGCGCCAGCCTAGCCCGCATCCTTTTAGGGCCCGCGGCGCTTTGTCCTCGAGTAGGGCTTCGCCCCGAAGCCAACTCCCCGCGCACCTTGGGCCCGGGGGCTACTGTCGGCGTCTTGGGAACCAGGGTACCCAGACTTGCCTGCTGCGGGCCGCGACGCGCTCCTACTATGGCCTGGTACGGCCCAGCCTATCGACTGACTGCCCAAGACCCTCGCGAGGGGGCTAGGCCTCACGAGGAGAACAACGTCAAGACCTCCTGAGGAGCGGCCTCGGCAAGGTGCTCCAGATTGGCGGAGAATCCAAGGCCAAGCTTGCCTCAGGAGGAGGTAGTGATGTCAGTAGTGATGCACCATGCCAGCGGGTGCCAGCGCCCACTGGCGATGCAGTTGCCGTTTCGGTGCAATGGAGGCAGCACAGGCGCAGGTTCCCGAGGAGTGGGACAAAGGTTTCCTCATTGGTGCAACAAGACCGAAGACCACAAGGACGATAGGGAGGATGTCACCGCCGAGCCCACCACCGCGTCACCGCCTGATACTTTTGCAGGCGAAGACTGCTTTTGTCAAGGTAGGAACGTCCTTGTGTTCCCGCTCAAAAATGGCCGTTGTGAGATCCCTTCCCGCCTAAACATTTCGGAGGAAGAGGACCCTGGCCGCCTATATAAGTAGCTAGGATCCCTACTATGGGGGAGAGGGAAGCAGATCCATAAACTCTGCCACCACGCAAAGCAGCAAGAACACTTGCCTCCTGACCCTCCTGAGCTCACCTCCTGAGCTCCGGAACCACTGTACTAGTTCATATTCCAGCCCTCCTGAGGCCAATCCACCAAAGGAGGAAGTAGGGTTTTACACCACACGGTGGCCTGAACCTGGGTAAACTTTTGTGTGCTTCACTTGTTGTTTGCTTGAATCTCTTCACCTGGCGAGGGCGAGACGCTAGGTAGACGCGAGTGGGAGAGATCTTCGTTCACGCCCCTGTGTTCGAACTTCTTGGGTTTTGCGGAGCCCCGAAATCCAACACCGGTCATGGCGAACTGGTTCCCCATAGCCCTCAAGGACAACGCTCTCTCCTGGCTCCTAAACCTCCCCGCAGGATCCATCTCCTCCTGGGGGAGATTCGTGAGCGTTTTGTCACCAACTTCCAAGGTACCCGCGACCGAGCCCCGACGGCCGCGGATCTGCGCCGCGTGAAGCAGCAACCTGGGGAGACCCTGCAGAAGTACATCCAGCATTTCAACACCGTGCGCCTCAAGATCCCCAGGGTCTCGGACGAGGCCATCATCTC
This sequence comes from Secale cereale, assembly GCA_902687465.1. Taxonomy (NCBI): domain Eukaryota; kingdom Viridiplantae; phylum Streptophyta; class Magnoliopsida; order Poales; family Poaceae; genus Secale; species Secale cereale. The sequence goes on from LR738709.1 coordinate 242,539,988, forward strand.
GGCGTTCTCCGACGGTGTCTGCGATGTCAGGATGAAGGAGGAGCTCGCCGTCCACGAGGACCTATGCACAGCCCTCGAGATGTTCAACCTCGCGGCGAAGTGCGCCAGGGCAGAGGAAGGCCGCCTCTCTCTTCGGAAGCTGCCTGAAGCGGAGGCTGACGACAAGAAGGCCAAGGCGAAGGAAGCAAAGCGTAAGGGACCCGTTGTGCTGGCTGCGGAGCCAGAAGTGAAGCGTGGCTGCGGCTACACCGACCCCCCCCCCCACCCCCCGGAGACAACCGTCCGTACTGTTGTTGGATTCAGGGCTCCGCAAAACCCAAGAATTTCGAATACAGGGGCGTGAACGAAGATCTTTCCCACTCACGTCTACCTGGTGTATCGCTCTCTTCTTGGTGAAGAGATTGAAGAAAACAACAGATAGAGCACGCAAGAGTTTATCCAGGTTCGGGCCACCGTGTGGTGTAAAACCCTACTTCCTGCTTTGGTGGATTAGCCTCGGGAGGGCTGGAATATGAACTAGTACAGTGGTTCCTGAGCTCAGGAGGCGAGCTCGGGAGGGTCAGGAGGCAAGTGTTCTTGCTCCTTGCGTGGTGGCGGAGTTTATGGGTCTGCTCTACTTGGCTGGGCTTGGTTCGACTTGTCCCTCCACAGTGGGGGTCCTAGCTACTTATATAGGCGGCCAGGGTCCTCTTCCCCCGAAATGTTTATGCGGGAAGGGATCCCACAACGGACATTTTTGAGCGGGAACACAAGGACGTTCCTATCCTGACAAAAGCGGTATTCGCCTGCAAACGGATCAGGCGGTGACGCGGTGGTGGGCTCGACGGTGACATCCTCCTTGTCGTTCTTGTGGTCTTCGGTCTCGTTGCACCAAAGGGGAAACCTTTGTCCCGCTCCTCGGGAACCTGCGGCTGCGCTGTCCCCCTTGCATCGAAACGGCAACTGCGCCGCTGGCGGACGCTGGCACCCGCGGGCGCGGTGCGTCACTGCTGACATCACTGCCTCCTCCTGAGGCAAGCTTGGCCTTGGATTCTCCGCCCCTCCGGAGCACCTTGTCGAGGCCGCTCCTGAGGGGGTCTTGATGTTGTTCTCCTCGCGAGGCTTAGCCCCCTCGCGAGGGTCTTGGGCAGCTGGTCGACCAGCTGGGCCGTACCAGGCCGCTGTAGGAGCGCGTCGCGGCCCGCAAACAGGCAAGTCCGGGTACCCTGGTTCCCAGGATGCTGACAGTAGCCCCCGGGCCCAAGGTGCGCGCGGAGTTGGCTTCGGGGTGAAGCCTTAGGCGAGGACGAAGCACCACGGGCCACCAAAAGGCCGTGGGCCAGGCTGGCGCGTGACGGTTGGATGGGACACGGGCGACCCCGCTCCCCACACCGTCTCGGCAACCATGCGTCTTGAAAAAAAGGGGCCATCTCCGCTAGGGGAGTTATCGCTTCCCTTCCTTCCTGCTCAGATTTCTCCCTCCAACGCCTCCTGCCTTCCTAAATCGTCGGCGTCCTTCGGCTCCTTCAGCAATAGCGAAGAGGAACAAGGGTGTTGCGCCGGCGTCTGGACCTGCTTCTTCCCTTGAGACAGCGCTCGAAGAGTCCTCCATCACCAAGGAGGAGGACTACTCAGAGGTCCAACCTTTCTTGTCAAGTGTCCACAACGAGCATGGCCCGAGGGGATCTGGGCCGGATCCACCATGACGCGGATCCTGCTGAAGTCCTGCTACCCCTTCTTCCTCCACAACATTTCTGTGGGGCTCGTGCCACCTTTCTCCGAGTTCTTCTATGCCATCCTGGAACATTACCAGGTGCATGCTCTCCATATCCAGCCTCGCTCCAACTTCATCCTATCGCTCTTCGCCTTTTACTGTGAGGCGTTCATGGGGGTGAGGCCGACTGTCGCCCTCTTCCGTCATTTCTTCTCCATGCGCCGGTACGACGATGGCCCGTGCTCGGCCTGCGTCTCCTTCGTCTTCCAATGCCAGGGCTGTCGGCTGATGACGGCCGGGAAGAAGATAGACTCCCACCGGAAGAGGTGGGTCTACCTGGATGCCCAACGCGTCCATCCTCTGCTGGCGCTTCCTACCGCCCGTCCGGCGAAACACGCCGGCTGGAGCTACGCGAAGCTCACTGACCCACTTGTCGGGCCTGTCCTGGCAAGGATTGAGGCCGACCTGAGCTCGACCCTCGAAGGGGGCTAGATCATGAAGGAGTTCTTGAGGCAGCATCTGGCGCCGCTGCAGGCACACTCGCGCCCCATGTGGGAGCTGATGGGCGACGACGACAGGCTCCGGCTGCACTCAGGGGTGCTGGCCAAGGACGATCTGGACTTCACCTCGGCCACCCTCCTAGGGATGGTTCCAGAGGACCTCCCCGGGACCCACCTGCCGCTGTACAGCCACCCTGACAAGGCCGAGCTATTGAAGGCCGTGTCGGGTTTGGTGCGTCCGTGGGCGCTCCGCCCACGTTTGACGTGTCTTCTGGTGCTGACGACGAGAGCGACGAGGGGGGCTCAGAGGAGACCCTGGATGACGAGGGGGACTCCTTCGAGGCGTTCGCTGGAGAAATGACGTCAGGCGCGGGTGCCACTGGATAGTCCCAGCCGGCCACTCCACGTCAATCCGGACACGCTGCGTCCGGGGGAAGCAATGTGGCGACCCCACCGAGGAGTACCGTGCCAGCAAATCTGGCGACCACGGCCGCGCCCAGGACTATGGCCTTGCTCCTCGCCAAGATCCGGGCTATCGGCACGCCCATAGCGCCAGCGGGTGCTGCTGACCTGTTGGCGAAGAGAAGGGCGCACCTCGCCTCCGACGAGTAAGTGTGCAATTTCTTGCCATCCTTAGTTGTTGTGTCCCTGATGTGCTTCTCCTGACGCAGCAGCCTGGGCGGTATGATGAAGAAGGCGAAGGTGGAGTTCACGTCGTGATGCCCTGCCCCTCTTGTTGCTGATGCGACCACAGGGAAGGATGCCACGACGCTGGGCGTCTCGGTTGACTAGGCCACTGAGCATGCGATGGCGGCGTTGCTTGAGGGCGTCCTCGCTTCCTGCGAGGTCGCGGTGGCTCCTGCTCCGGCTGCTCTAGCGAAGGGGTTCGGAGCCCCGGAGCCCCTGGTCGAGCAGTCGGTCTTGTCGGTGCCCATGCGCCAGCTGGCGCAGCCTGGCCCTGAGACCTTGGAGGCTGCCTCCGCCGCGCTGGGTCGGCTTTGCGTTGAACTGCAAGATGGTGATGGCCGCCTGATGGAAGGGCGCCTGGGGCTGATCCGCGGGTGGCTCCTGGCAGACGAGTCTGCGCGGACCTCCTGGGACAAGGCCTCGGCGGTTGCTACCAAGGGTCGAGAGGAAGCGGTGGCAACCACGCGGGCTCACGACACCGCGCAAGCCGACGCCACGTCCTTCGAGAAGCGTTGCCTCAGGGCGGAGAGCGCGTTGGAGGCCCTTAGCGAGGAAGGCACTAGGCGCACCGTGGAGCTCAAGAGGTTGGAGAAGGAGCTCGAGGCGCAGAAGGCTGAGACATCCCGGCTGTAACAAGAGCAGCTTGCTGACCGCGCGGCCCTGGAGAAGCTGAAGGTTGAAGTTGAGCAGGCCAAGGCGACCCAAGCCGCTCGTGACTAGGAGGACGCCCTTGCGGCCTCGGCAGCAGTGAGTCCCGAGGCCCTCGCCGCCTTTGACCTTGAGGCCCGCAAGGCGCTGCAGGCTGCCTACGGGGAAGGGTTCAAGGAACTGCGGGCCGCCCCGGAGGGAGGCCCCGCTGGGCTCCTCGCCGCGCTTGTGAAGTCCCTACGTAAGGTCATGGCCGCAATTGGCCAGTTAGCCGATGTCGAGAGCCGCACGCTCTTTACCTTCGTTCTGACGCAGGTGTGCAGCCACCTAAGTCTTCGCGACCCCACCCTTGAACTGGCCTCGATGTCCGAGCCCATGATCAAAGTCATGGAGGGCACGGATGCCGAGGCCCTGGGGGCGAAGGTCACGGTGCTGGTGGAGGCGTTCCTCCAGGCCACTGCTACCGCAGCCGAAGAGGTGGAGACTGGTGACGACGCGCTTGGTGATGCCTGATCTGTTCCTGTCCAGAGAGAGAAGTGCGAGTGCCTCGGGGAGGCGTGAGAACTTTGTTTGAATTTTGAGAACTTGGTATTATTGTAATAGCTAGATGATTTCCATGCTTGCTTCCTTTCATGTTTTCTTAGGTGCTCTGCGTCGACAGGGCCCAACCCCGCGCATACCTCTATCGCCATTGAGCCCTCTGGGTGACCGGGGTTATCGTAATAACTATACTCAAGGGATGAGGGGCTACGTGGCTAGTGAGGACCCTGGGTTGCAATGCCTAGGGGTCCCCCTTGACGTTCAAGTAATCCCATTTGCGTTCTGCCTCGGCAGGGCCCAACCCCGCGCATACCTCGATCGCCATTGAGCCCTCCGGGTGACCGGGGTTATCGTCATAACTACACACAAGGGATGAGGGGCTACGTGGCTAGTTAGGCCCCTGGGTCGCGATGCCCAGGGTTCCCCTTTGACGTACGAACGGCTCTCATGACGGACAGCGAACACCATACCTTGCTCACGAGCCTTCGCCTGGGATGGGGCGCGAGAAGGCGAGGTGTCTGGGCACCTGGTAGGGCGGCGTCTGCTAGGCGTGACCTGAGCATAGCCCCCGTGCCTAGCCTCCCTCGCGACACCCATCCAAGGAGAAGCTGTGAGCGTCGTGAGCTGAAAAGCTCCCTGAGGTTGGTGTGACCACTCGGGGCCGCCCTCAGTTGTTTATAACTAGCACGGAGCATAGAGCTACCACACTTGTGCGAAGTGTGGGCATAAACGCGCCTCGGTCGTAGCGGCCAGCGTGGAGCTTGGTGCTTCCACTGGTTTGTGGGCATAACCGCTCCTCGGTTGGATCTGCCAACGCGGAGCATGGTACTTCCACAGGACTGTGGGAGGGAGCCTCCCACCGTGTCACATCCCTAGTCAGTGCATGCATTAGGACTAGCTAGAGTGTGCATCATGTTCACTTTTTGCAGAAACCTGAAATGGGGATGACAGAAACCCCAGCACTCCTCTTCTAACAACTAGGGTTTAATAAAATCTTTTCCAATGTACCCAAAATGCCCTTCAAAAATGTTCATCATCTTTGCCTTGGTCTTAAACCTCTGACAAAAGTGGTGCACAATTTTCTAGGACATCCAAAGGTCACTGGATTAATTCATATTGTATTTGCATTTGGGTATTTAAATGCTATAAAATATTTTAGGTGCCCAAATAATCATAAACCAAAATGTTCCATGCTATTCATATTATATACAGTGGGCATGAGTAGTTTTATGATTTATAAATATGTTCTAGCATTTTTATTAATTCAACAAAGTTGAAAAGGAAACAAAACAGAAAATAAAATAGAAAGAGAGAGGGAGGGCACAGCCCACTTACGTGGACCAGCCGGCCCACCTGGTGGCCCAGCACTGTGCTGGCCCGATCCAGCCAGCTGCTTCGGCAGCCAGGAAGGCAGGTGACGCCGGCGCACGACCGCGCGCCACCGCGGCAGCTGCTTGCCGCCTGGCCGCCGCCTCGCCGCGGAAACGGCCTGGACGGCCTCCACGTCGCGCCTCGAAGCCGCTGGACGCATCCACTCCCCCCATGTCTCTCTCCCTCGCCCTCCCCACGCCATGGCCGACGCTGCCGTCGCCGTCTTGCCGCCATAGCCACAGCCACCGAGCTCCCATCGCCTCGCCGTCGTGTCCCCAAGCTCCGCCTCCTCGTGTTGAAGCTCTGCGTCGAGCCACGCATCGCCGGAAGACCCAACGCGCCGTCTCCGTCGACTTCTCCCCCGTTCGGCCGTCGAGATCGCCGGCGACCTCACCGTCGCAGTAGTTCATCCCCCACCTCGCCGTCAGTTCCAACGCGACCGCTATGAGCTTGGCCACCTCCCCATACTCTCCGTTCTCCCTCTCGAACTCTATAATGACAGCATGAAGCTCACCCGCACGCGCCGCCGTGGAGCTCGTCGCCGACGAGGCTCCGGCCACCCAACGACCGCGCCACCCTGTCCATCAGCTCCACTGCACCTCCAGGAGCCTGACACGCCACACCACGCACCTCGCCGTGCCTCCTAGCGACTAGCCCGAGCTCACCCGAGCTCCGGCAGCCGCCAAGGTCATCGTCGGCGCCTTTTCCGACGACCCCGAGGCCAACCACCACCACCACTAGATGTGGCTCTTCCCCCGCATCACGTAGACATGCTCACCATCGATTTGGTCGAAGGAGCACGAATCCCGCCCTGCACCGCCGCGTCTGGCCTCGCCGGCGGCTAAATGCCGGCCTGTTTGACCCCACTTTGACCACGGGTGGGCCCAGGTTGACCTCCTAGAGTCAATGACAGGTGAGCCCAGCCGACTTTTTAAATTAGGATTAGCAGTTTAGTTTAATTAGTTAAGTTAATGACACTGACACACGGGACCCATCGGTCAGGTTTGACCTAGACCAGGTCTGTTGACCTGCTGACATCAGCATGATGTCATGCTGACGCAGTAAATGCTTTTCTGGGATTATTTGATTTAAAATAATTCAAGAAATTCCAGAAAATGCTTTAAACTTCCAAAAATCATATAAATTCAACAGTAGCTCAGATGGAAAAGATTTATATATGAAAATTGATCAGAAAAATCCAATCTTTCCAATGGCACTAGTTTCATGCATGTTTAAGCAAGTTAACCTTGATGTTCACGTCAAAACATGATAATGCACTTTAATAAATAATAGTTTGGGTATAAATTTGAATCTTTGATTCAAATGAGCTCAAACCTTTCTGTTTATAGTTGCATTAGCCCAAAACACATTCATCTTGCCATATCATGAGCATGCATCATATTGTTGCATTTGTTTGTATATTGATTGTATCGTCTGTGTTCTCCTTGGTAGGTCCTGCTCCCGAGGATACACCTGCGTATCCAACTGAAGAGCAGTACTCGACAACCAATCTGTCAGGCAAGCAACCCATTGATCATTCCGATACAAACCCATCTTCTCACTCCTGCTCTCTTTTACTGCATTAAGGCAACATCGTGTGAACTGCTACTTGCTGCGGTAGTTGAACCCTATTCCTTTGCATGACCTGTCATTGCCACAGTAAATAGTTGAAACCCACTAGCATGTGTAGGAGTTGATTGAGCCCTGTGATGTGTGTTCTACCATGCTATTTGTTTATGTTGCCTGCTATGCTTAGAGTTGTGTCAGGTCTGGTTCATCAGGGTGATGGATCAGAGTGAAATGATCATGCTCGATAAAGAGAGGGAAGTGTGGAACATGCTTGGTAAAGGTCTCGATGAAAGGCCATGTAGGAGTACATGGTGGGTTGTTTCATTGGAACCGTCCATAGGACCTGAGATCTGTATGTGTGATTCAAGTTTCAGCTACTACCATGCATTGGGCCCGAAACCAATGGACCCTCTCAGCTTATTAACTGCCCTTGTCCTCTGTCCAGGAGTTGCAACTAGTTTCTTGTGTTTATAGTTTACTGGTGGTCCTGCGCAGCGCATACCCTCGGGGTGGGCTATGATGCGGCAGGTACGTGGCACGGTGTACCGGTCGCCCGTTTGGTGACTCGGGAACCCTGTACACATCGTTTGGGGCCGTGAGCGAAACCCTGGCCGGATCTCCCCACGGATGGAACCCAAATAGGCGATAAACCAGGACTAGGGACTTGTGTAGTTAGTCAGGTCGTGGTCGACACCCTCGCTGGGCTTCTGCTTGAAGGTTGTCGAGTACATGTCGAGTAAACGGCGATAAGTGGTGGAAGCGTGTGTGAAGAAGTACACCCCTACAGGGTTACCAATCTATTCGAATAGCCGTTGTTCGCGGTACGGACCACTTGGTTACTTATACAGTTCATAGACAAGTTGATGCTTACTTCTAAAAGTCTCAAGACAAGTGTGAGTGCCGTGGATGGCCCTTCCGTAGGATGACGGAAGAGGATCCACAGTGGTGTATTGTTGTGGTGAGTAGAGGACTCGTGTACGTAGTCTCATCTTGCAATCGACTGAGAGTTGTAGTATAGGTTAGCCAAGAGTCAAAGCTGGCTTGCTGCAATGAACTCCACTACCCTTGTTGATAATGATGCATGTATGATAGGATCAGTTGTAAGTCTTGCTGAGTACCTTTGTACTCATGTTTGCTTAATAACTGTTGCAGAGGAGAACCCTGCCCCTTCTGATGGGTTTTACATAGACGTTGACGTCGACGAGTAGCTTGCTACCCAAACAGAGATCCTGAGCTTGTGAAGGGCCTTGTAGATAGTCAGGCTACACCAAGCCTGTTTTATTTCCAAGTTGTCTGTACTCAGACATGTTAGCTTCCGCTTGTGCTTGTATGCTTGTATGACTTGAGACCCAGGTCATGTGACCTCTATCTGTACGGATATGTTATGTATGGCTCTTCGGAACCTCTTAAATAAAGTACTTTGAGTCATAGAGTTCTGTTGTAATGCAATGTTGTATTTGCACATATTGAGCATATTGTGTGTATGTTTGAAATGCTTGGTATGTGTGGGATCCGACACCTAGTTGTTTACCTTTGGTAGCCTATCTTACAGGGAAATGCCTCCTAGTGCTTCCACTGAGCCTTGGTAGCTTGCTACTACTCCGGAACACGTAGGCTTGCCGGCATGTGTCCTTCTTCGTTCCTGTGTCTGTCCCTTAGGGGAAATGCCACGCGTTGTTCCTTTAAGTCCATGTAGCTTGCTACGACATGGGTTCATATGTTGATGACCGACACGTTCGTTGCTGAGTCATGGATGCCTATCTCTGTAATTTAGTGCCACTTTTGGTTTATAACTAGCCATGTCGGCCCGGGTTCTCTGTCATATGGATGCTAGTGACACTATCATATACGTGTGCCAAAATGCGCAAACGGTCCCGGGCCAGGTAAGGTGGCACCCGTGAGGATACCGTGCGTGAGGCCGCAAAGTGATATGATGTGTTACAAGCTAGATCGGTGTGACTTAGGATCGGGGTCCTGATAGCGTTGGCATCAGAGCCGGACTGGATGTAGGTTCTTCAATCCAAACTGGTCGATGTTGAGTCTAGAAAATTCTTAGTTATATGTAGGGGAATTGATTGTGGAAGGGAACGTAAGGCCATTTTTACTTCTTTACCTTATGCCCTTCTGATCTGAGTCAGCCTATTCTTTCTACGGGGGTTTAGGACTAGGCCTCTCATCCTTATTAGGTTCACGTGTTACTAATCCGTAGACTCTTAGGATTGTTGGTTTCAAGCCTCAGTTCAGTTTCTAACCTTCTAGTATGTCGATTAGTTGGACCCGGAACCTTGATATGATGTTGTTGAGTGGCTATGCTATCATTTGTATGATGTCTCAAAATCTTTTTTGAGCATTTATAGTTGTTATGCTGCCCAATTTCTTCCAGAAATTCTAATGCCTTTGCATTATTTTGTGTTTCAGATGTGTGACCGCACACCTCACCAGGTGGTTCGTTTGACCCGGGGCATTAATGTGCCAGGTCACACGTCCATGCTAGTCCGTGTGTTGGCTGAGACCGGCTATCGTAGGTATCCTGAGTACACTGTGGAGGAACAGTACAGGGATTTCAACCAGAGTCAGTATTTCTGCACAGTCCGGATACATCCTTCGTATCCCGGAGCTACCGACCCCATCCATTGGTCTTATGGACTCGGGGTTACCATCGAGATGGCAGTGCAGGATGCCGCTTACTCGATGATGACCATCATCCGAGCTAGGCATGCCCTGCTTTTAACACTGAGTTCTGCTACATGCCAGCCTCACTTCCTGGAGAGGAAGGCTACTACACTGGTCTGTATACTGATGCCGCTCATGAGGAGCCACTGCTTCAGACTACTACTCAGATACTGGACGATAGGGACTGTGAGGTCCGTGCCCTCGAGATGGAGATTTATAACACTCGAGCCGCCCACTGGACTACCTTGACACGGCTTGCACCTGCTGCGCAGGCCGGATATCTGGATATGCGGGATTTGTACCCCGTGCGGACTCGTCTACCCGATCGTATGGATTGGCGTGACTTGGGGGTATTACACCTCCACGTGGGCGTCGGTTACCACCAGCAGCAGGACCGAGACCGCATTCGTGTCCCTATGGTCCACAGCCTTCGAGTGCTCGAGAGTTTCCAGATCCACATGTTCCACTTCCAGGCTACGGGGGTAATCTTTACGAAGATTACTACGGGAATGTCTGAGATAGACCGTGGCAGTAGTAGTATCGTAGTAGTTGTATTTCCACAGTCCTGCGCGTCTTGTGGAATATGACTTAGTGTGTTCTGAGTTCCGGAGGCGTAGTTAAATAATGTATAGGAGCTTGGAATGCCTCTGATGAGATGTATCGTCTTTCACCGCAGTTGTACTTTAGCCTTGGCTTGTACTAAACTATGTATGGTGTGTATGACTAATGGTGTATATATGACAGTTTCTATATTACCATGTCGTACAGATGAACATCTCTACATTCCGTGTCATCCATTACAATCTGCACTCCTATGGCAAAGTTTTGCCATCCTTGTCTAAACCGTTGTTTTGTTTTCCTAGGATGGTCAACACTCGCAGCACTCCTGCTGCTCAGGAGCAGGGTGAGGCCAGTGGGGCTAGAGATGAGAATCTGCCCCAACCACCCTCCTTGGCTGAAGTTATGCTCGAGGAAAAAAGGAACAAGAGAGAGACCAACCGTCTGCTGGAACGCATAGAGCAGAATACTGCCTTACTCCAGAGGAATGTCGTGGTGTCAATTAATGACTTTATCAAGATGTGCACACCGAAGTTCCATCATTCCGCTGAACCTCTTGATGCGGATGACTGGCTTCGCAGCATCATCCACAAGCTACACTCTGCCCGTGTGGCCGAAGCTGACAAGGTTACTTACGCCGCCTACCATCTTGAGGGCCCAGCTAGCCTCTGGTGGGAAAACTTTGAGGCTATGCGTCCTGCTGGCCAAATCACTACTTGGGCAGAGTTAAGTGAGGCATTCCGTGAACATCACATTCCGGAAGGTCTCATGGATTGCAAGCGGGAGGAATTCTGCAATTTCACCCAGGGCCGGTGTAATGCCCTGGATGGGACTATACCTCCTACGTGTCGAGGCACGACTTAAAGGTATAAGCCCATTCTGGAATGATCTCAAATTTGGTATCTTTGCACGACTCATGTAAAAATAGGGATGAAATTGCAAAAGGATAGTTGGCTTACACTCGCCACGTCACACAATACATTACATGAGCAAATCATCATCCAAATAACATCACAACCCGACTGCGGGCGAAGATCCAAAAGAAAGATACCAAAACATAAGCCACAGGTCCGAATAGCCCCTAGTAGAAACCACTACTGATCGTCGAAAACGTCACAAGCATACGGTCACGCTCTTCATCGAACTCCCAGTGGAATTCAGATCCATCTCCTGCATCATTCTCGGCTGAACCTGCATCTGGTGTTGTAGTATTTGTGAGCCATGAGGACTCAGCAATCCCATAACCATGGGTATCAAGACTAGCAAAGCTTTCTGGGTAGGAAGAGGTAACGTGGTGAGGTGCAGCAGCGGCTAAGCATAATATGGTGGCTAACTTACGAGTACAAGAATAAGATGAGCATCTACGCAAACGGTCGCAAACTAGTAGTGATCGCTAAAGATCCTGAACTACCTACGAGTCAAACATAACCCCACCGTGTTCTCTTCTCAAAGTGAAAAGAGAAAGTCACGGTTACTCACGCAGTTGTGTGTTTTACTTCGGATCCTCTGTCAAGTTTTCTACAACCGGACATTAACAAATTCCAATCTGCCACATAACCGCGGGCACAGCTTTCGAAAGATCATAACCCTGCAGGGGTATCCCAACTTAGCCCATCACAAGCTCTCACGATCAGCTAAAGTGATAAATATAATATTACCACCCCTTATCTTAGGTAAATCCGATCAGGCTCGGTATCCCGGTGCACAAGACATTTCGACAATGGTAAAACAAGTCCAGCAAGACCTCCCGACGTGCCGACACCTTGATAGTAGCCGCGCGTATCTCGTCTTAGGGCACAACCAGATGGGCGATTCTACAGGTTATACCAGATACCTCGAGTTTCCCCATGGCGGCCCCACAGAACCCCCGTTTGGGACCAACACCATCAGCACTGGCCCCCCTGCTATGTAGAATGAATCCCCGGGGACGCGACCCCTATGCAAATTTAATTAAATAATTAAGTTGTTATTATGAGGCAAATTAAAACCAATGTTAGGCCTTGCTGGAGGAGTTTTATTCAAAGACGAACTGTCAAGGGGTCCCCATATACCCAACCGTGTAAGGAACGCAAAATCAAGGAACATAATGTCGGTTTATCGGCGCCTAAGGTGGCATGAGTGGAACAAAACACCGAGCAAAAGGCCAAGCCTTCCACCCATGCCCAGTATATAGGTGTGTTATTATATATATAACATATTGTGATATTCCAACAACAAGTTCCCTCCTGGAACGATCTTCATCTTCACCTGCAACTAACAACGCTATGAGAGGGGCTGAGCAAGCGGGTAACATAGCCAAACAATGGTTTTGCTAGGAAGGTTTCAAAGGTTAGAGGTTTCATGGCAACAAGGAGAGGCTGAAAAAAATGATGGGTAGCGCGACATATAACAATAGCATCGAGACAACTAAGCAATGGCAATGATAGTAAAGGTATCCAAGGTTACGGTCATCTTGCCTGGGATTCCGCAAGGGAGAAGAACGGATCCATGAAGTAGTCGAACAGAACCTCACAACTCCGGAACGAACCCGAAGCTAACGAGGGAAGCAAACCGGAAAGAGACAAGCAACACGGTAAACACACCACAGGAGACATGACAATATGCTCAATCAAGTATGATGCAAAACAAGTCTACGTATGATGCACAGCAAGTCTGTACAGGAAGCAAAACATGGCGAGGTAGGAAGCACAGAAAAACAACACAAGTCTATATATGATGCAATACATGGCATGGTATGATGCATGACAAGTCTATACAGGAAGCAAAACATGGCAAGGTCGGAAGCATAGAAAAACAACACAAGTCTATATATGATGCAATACATGGCAAGGTATGATGCATGACAAGTCAATATAGGAAGCAATACATGGCAAGGTATGATGCAATACAAGTCTATATATGATGCAATACATGGCAAGGTGAAGCAAGTGTAAACTAGCTATCTAGGCATTTTAAATGAGGCCGGAAATAACAACAACAATTCCGGAAAATCCCCATATGCATGTTTAGCAATTTAAGCAAACAACAATTCACACATTTTAAGGTTGTTATCATGATGCGGATGACATGATCAAGTTTTATGCAATTTTTAGTAAAAGTTAACATGAAGAGATATGAAGTATTTGTCACCGTGGTGGAAAGAAAGGGGCCACGGCGACGAATCCGAAATGATGCCACGCAACATATCGGTTCCGGTAACTAGTTGAGAGTCCGGTGCAAAAGATGACGAAGAGCGTGACAAGCAAAAGAGATGGGGCGATCCCGTTGCCGGGTTCCCACGGATCGGCGACAAGGCAACGAGGGTCACAACGGACACGATGCAAACATTCGATTCATCTCATACAACACATGCAGTCCACGGGTCATCGTCTCGGGTTTATACCTTCGGAACGTTCGTTTCGGGGAGGATCGAGATCGTCGAGGGAAGTAGTGGTACTCGCGGGTCATCGTCGAAGTTGTCGTTCATGTTGCCAAAAGGAAGTAGTCGTACACGTTCGGAGAGGTTCAAGCGGTCTTCGGCAACGGTAGTTGTACACGACGAGGAACTTGACGCATCATCTTGTAGTCGTACACGAGGTCGTCGTGGTACTTGCATCTATGTAGTCAAACTTGGCGAAAACAACAGCCGCAACAAAATGACGGCAACACGGCAGTCATCGAGTCCAGTAGGTCAAAGAGGCCTGATTAGGCGAGCTTGAGGCCGAGTCCATGGCCTCCAGCAGGTCGGTGGCGGTGTTGGGTCACCGGAGGGGCGCGGTGACGAGGTTGGGGTTGCTGGCACGGCTGGAGAGCACGAGCCGTCGCGGAGGAAGGAGAAGGACGGCTGGCGCTGTCGCGGGGCGGAGCAAGCAGGGTCCAGGCGAGGCTGGAGAGCTCGGGGCGCGACGGAGCTGCAGCAGAGGCCGGCGACGAGGCAGGTGATGGGAGGAGGCGCGGTGGTGGCCCATACGGAGCGGCGGAGGCAAGCTCTTGGACGGCAGCGAGTCGACACCGAGCAGGCAGGCGCCATGGAGCACGGCGGCGACGTGCTTGAGGCCGACGACGGATGCTCTGATCCGATGAGGAGGGAGGCCGCGGGCGCGTCCATGGAGAGCGGGGGCTGCCGGGGTTGGCCGCCTGGCCGGCCTCGGGCGACGAGGCCATGAGGCGCGGCACGAGCGGAGGAGCTGCGAGGGGGAGATGGAGAGATCGATGGCCTCGGGTGCGGGGCGGAGTGGCGGCGCGAGGAAAGGGACGAGGGAGCGATGCGGTCGATGCAGAGAAAACGGGCTGCGGGGCTAGGGTTAGGGGAGAGAGGGAGAGAGGCTGGGCCTTGGGCCAGATGGTGCGGCCGGCCTGGCTGCAGGTCCAGCGGGCTGGGCTCCCCTTTGGCTTCTTCTTATATCCCAAATACAGAAAAAAAAGTAAAGAAAGAGAAGGAGTGAAGAAATAAATGTTAGAGAAAAGATTTTGGCATGCGGGTAATTTTCCCGGACCCATAAAATGAGCCCTATCCAGGAAAAACAGAAGTGGCAAGATTGCAAGATTAAATTCAAACTCATTTGAATTAAATTCAAATAGTTTGAACTAGGACTAGGTTTCAGAAGTGTCCAAAAATGTTCGAATTTCTGGAGGAGCCTCAATAAAACGGATAAGAATTATAGACAAGGGTTTGACGGTGAAACTTGAAGCGAAAGAGGCCTGGAGAATAATTGCAAGTGTGTTACGGTGATCCCAAACTAATGGGATATTTTATTATAGCTCCTTAATAATATTAGGAGACTTTGTATCGGTTATAAAGGGAATCGCCATGTGAATATCCCTCAATTTAAATGGATCAAAGATCCATACGATTTATTTAGTCGAGTTGCAGAAATTAAAGACATGATGGCATGATGACATGATGCAATGCAAAATAAATAACACAAGCACAAATGAAACACACGGGAAAACCCGGAACATCTGGAATCTTGTGGGACGTCGGTCTTCGGGCGTCACAACTCTCCCACACTAACAGAGGATCTCAACCCGAGATCCTGGAGATGGCACCGGATAAAAACGGAAGAGGAAGAGGTAAAACAAAGTTGCTTCTTCGACAAACGAGTGAAACCACGAACCTGAGAGGTTGACCAAATTGAAAGAAGAATACAACGGAGATGAACGAAGTTAAGAGCACTCTGGTAAAAGGAGGAACAAGGAACATTATGAGAATCTTGTAGGTTGAAAGACATGAAACAAGAGCTTACGAACCAAAAGAATAAGAAACTGCAACGGTATAGCCAAGGAATAAGAATGACAGAATTTGGACAGCACTCCGTCTGAAAATGGAATGAATTAACATGAGCTTGAGAAGATTGGACGATCTTGATGAAATCAACAGCATATTGCCTCTGAAACAATTGAAAGAGATGGCACAAGGGGTAAGAAGGATTCAGACAGCACTCCGGTTGAAAAGAGAGGCAAAACTTGATAAGATTAGAGAATTAGAATGGAGGACACAACACTCCGATTAAATAGACAAGCAAGGGAAGAATATGATCTTGATAAAAACGAGATGATGGTCAAAGGGAGAGCAACATCACAATGCCTCCGGAATGAATGGATATATGTTAGGTCGTTGGAAAGAAAAGAACGGAGAAGAAAATGACAACTTCTCCCACGAATGAATTTGAAAGAGCATCTTTACCAAGATGGGTTGAACAGAGTTGTTGGAATTCAACAACGAAAAGAATAAGCTTGATGTGGGCTTATGGAAAACATCTCAAAACTTGAGGTGAAATTCTGCCACTGACTTAAACAATTGATTTGATTGAGATCAACAAGGAGACGATAAACTAACACCGGGAGGATAAATGAAGAACTTGGGTCATTTATAAGCACCATAAATAGCAACAATCCTTAGGGAAAGCTTTTAGGTGAAATACAACCCAAGATTACTCCAACAAATAATTGAAGGGTTGAAAAGATCTACTGAACAAGGAAAATGATGGTTTTAAATATCTCATTCTTGATAACTCGTGGATCATAATTCATGAAGGAATTGTCAAGAATGGCATAACACCATTTGAAAAGATAATGTAGAAAGGATTGCAATAGGAAAGCATGATGAAGAATGCTTGAGCTACAATAAGAATCTTGATGAAGACTTCGAGGATGAATTAAATCTTGATGAACCACCATGAAAACTCCGGTAATGAAAGCATGAGAAGTGAAAGATGAAAATAATAAGATTTAAGGCCTGTGATGAATTAGATGGAGGTTTGAAATGATATAATTGAAATAACTTGGAGCTCCGGAAAACAAGATGAAAAACTTAGAACCAAGGATATGATATGATGAACAAGCTCCGAAAAAAAGAGATTAATCACTTCGAGGAAATAAGAATAAGATTTACTGTATGCTTGTCCTTCATCAAATTAATTTGATGACCAACAACAGATTTTGCCTACTACTTATTCTCCTTGAAAAGGATTGGAGAGAGATATAGCCAAACTTGAGAATAATCTTGAACTACTCACCGATAGGATTATGAAAAGAACAAATGAAATAATACGATAACAACGGAAGAGTAATCTTGAATGATCTGCCGTAAGAATTGAAAACGGGTGATGAAAGAGAATAATCCACCGGGAAGAATAGCACTAGAGGAAATTTAGATACAACAGAACGAAGAGATCACGAACTGATTAAAGAATACTTGAACGATGCACCGGAAGAACATGGAGACGAACGAAGAGGCATCAATAAAGAATAGTTGGAGGGCGAAATTGAAAACTGAGAATGAAGAAATCTTCTAAAATGATGGCCTTCGGAGGATCACAATGGAAAGAATTCATGAAATGCTTCGGATGGTATAAAAAGAATTCCTCACAATCGGAACAATAATGAGGATGGCATGAAGCTAGAACCACGAATCTTCAAGAGGACGGCCAAGATTTATGAGAAACTCTTCTCCGGTATTCAAATGTTGAGACTGAAGATGAGAAATACCATGAAGAATTTCAAGATACTCCGGACGAATGATAAGAGGGAAGGTAGAGCTAAAGATGGAAATAATTGAAAACAAGCTTGGAGAAGGCGTGTGACTGGTGGAAATCATTCTTACATCACACTTTGAAAAGAATTCTTCGGAAAAAGAAGAGGCAGGTAAGATCCTGGGAAAAGACCTGTTGGTTAGGGCCCACTCAAAAGAAATCACCGTTGAACAAGATTGCTTAAGAGATATTGCACCGGTTGAATTACATGGCTTGAATAAGATGAAAATTCTCAAAATAGTTTGAACGGATTAAGAATGGAATTATGAATCTTCTGAGTTGTCTTGTACACTCCGGATAAGAATAGTGAAGGAAATATGCCCTAGAGGCAATAATAAAGATGTTATTTGTATTTCCTTATATCATGATAAATGTCTTTTATTCATGCTAGAATTGTATTAACCGGAAACTTAGTACATGTGTGGATACATAGACAAAACAGTATGTCCCTAGTATGCCTCTACTAGACTAGCTCATTGATCAAAGATGGTTATGTTTCCTAGCCATAGACATGAGTTGTCAATTGATCAACGGGATCACATCATTAGGAGAATGATGTGATGGACAAGACCCATCCGTTAGCATAGCACTATGATCGTTTAGTTTTACTGCTATTGCTTTCTTCATGACTTATACATGTTCCTATGACTATGAGATTATGCAACTCCCGAATACCGTAGGAACACCTTGTGTGCTATCAAACGTCACAACGTAACTGGGTGATCATAAAGATGCTCTACAGGTGTCTCCGAAAGTATTCGTGGTGTTGGCATAGATCAAGATTAGGATTTGTCACTCCGAGTGTCGGAGAGGTATCTCTGGGCCCTCTCGATAACACACATCACAATAAGCCTTGCAAGCAAAAGACTAATGAGTTAGTCACGAGATGATGTGTTACGGAACGAGTAAAGAGACTTGCCGGTAACGAGAATGAACTAGGTATGGAGATACCGACGATCGAATCTCGGGCAAGTAACATACCGATGACAAAAGGAACAACGTATGTTGTTATGCGGTTTTGACCGATAAAAGATCTTCGTAGAATATGTAGGAGCCAATATGAACATCCAAGTTACGCTATTGGTTATTGACCAGAGATGAGTCTCGGTCATGTCTACATAGTTCTCGAACCCGTAGGGTCCGCACGCTTAACGTTTGATGACGATCGGTATTATGAGTTTATGAGTTTTGATGTACCGAAGGTAGTTCGGAGTCCCGGATGAGATCACGGACATGACGAGGAGTCTCGGAATGTCCGAGACATAAAGATTGATATATTGGACGACTATATTCGGACACCGGAAGTATACCGGAAAAGTTTCGGATTTAACGGGATTGCCGGAGGGGGTTACCGAAACCCCCTACGAGGGGGGATGGTCCATAGTGGGCCTTATGGAAAAGAGAGAGGCAGCCCATAGGGGCTGGCCGGCGCCCCACCTAGGGTTCCTAGTTGGACTAGGATTGGGGGGCGCCACCTCTCCTTCTTTTCCTTTCCCTCTCTTCCTTCTTTGGTAGTTCCTACTAGGAATAGGATTGCAATCCTATTCCTAGTAGGATTGCACCCCTAGCCGCACCATAGAAGGGCCGGCCGGCCTCCCCCCTTGCTCCTTTATATACGGGGGCAGGGGGGCACCCAAAGACACACAAGTTGAATTGTTCCAGCCGTGTGCGGTGCCCCCCTCCACAGAAACACACCTCGGTCATACCGTCGCGGTGCTTAGGCGAAGCCCTGCGCCGGTGAATACATCATATCCGTCACCACGCCGTCGTGTTGACGAAACTCTCCCGTGAAGCTCAACTGGATCAAGAGCTCGTGGGACGTCATCAAGCTGAACGTGTGCTGAACGCGGAGGTGCCGTACGTTCGGTGCTTGATCGGTTGAATCGCGAAGAAGTTCGACTACATCAACCGCGTCACTTGACGCTTCCGCTTCCGGTCTACGAGGGTACGTAGACACACTCTTCCCTCTCGTTGCTATGCATCTGGTAGATAGATCTTGCGTGATCGTAGGAAAATTTTAAAATACTACGTTCCCCAACAGTGGCATCATGAGCCAGGTCTATGCGTCGATGATATGCACGAGTAGAACACAATGAGTTGTGGGCGATACTAGTCATACTGCTTACCAGCATGTCATACTTTGCTTCGGCGGTATTGTGAGATGAAGCGGCCCGGACCGACATTACGCGTACGCTTACGCGAGACTGGTTTCACCGTTACGAGCACTCGTTGCTTAAAGGTGACTGGCGGGTGTCTGTCTCTCTCACTTTAGCTGAATCAAGTGTGGCTACGCCCGGTCGTTGTGAAGGTTAAAACAGCACATACTTGACGAAACATCGTTGTGGTTTTGTATGCGTAGGTAAGAACGGTTCTTGCTAAGCCCGTAGCAGCCACGTAAAACTTGCAACAACAAAGTAGAGGACGTCTAACTTGTTTTTGCAGGGCATGTTGTGATGTGATATGGTCAAGACATGATGAGTTATACGGTTTTGTATGAGATGATCATGTTTTGTAATGTTATCGGCAACTGGCAGGAGCCATATGGTTGTCGCTTTATTGTATGAAATGCAATCGCCATGTAATTGCTTTACTTTATCACTAAGCGGTAGCGATAGTCGTAGAAGCAATAGTTGGCGAGACGACAACGATGCTACGATGGAGATCAAGGTGTCGCGCCGGTGACGAAGGTGATCATGACGGTGCTTTGGAGATGGAGATCAAAAGCACAAGATGATGATGGCCATATCATGTCACATATTTTGATTGCATTTGATGTTTATCTTATTATGCTTCTTATTTTGCTCAGAACGACGGTAGCATTATAAGATGATCCCTTACTAAATTTCAAGGTATAAGTGTTCTCCCTGAGTATGCACCGTTGCGAAAGTTCGTCGTGCCGAGACACCACGTGATGATCGGGTGTGATAAGCTCTACGTTCAAATACAATGGGTGTAAGCCAGTTTTGCACACGCAGAATACTCGGGTTAAACTTGACGAGCCTAGCATATGCAGATATGGCCTCGGAACACTGGAGACCGAAAGGTCGAGCGTGAATCATATAGTAGATATGATCAACATAAGATGTTCACCATTGAAACTACTCCATCTCACGTGATGATCGGACATGGTTTAGTTGATTTGGATCACGTGATCATTTAGATGACCGGAGGGATGTCTATCTAAGTGGGAGTTCTTAAGTAATATGATTAATTGAACTTTAATTTATCGTGAACTTAGTCCTGGTAGTATTAGCATATCTATGTTGTAGATCAATAGCTCGCGATGTTGCTCCACGTTTATTTTTTATATGTTCCTAGAGAAAACCAAGTTGAAAGATGTTAGTAGCAATGATGCGGAATTGTTCCGTGATGTGAGGATTATCCTCATTGCTTCACAGAAGAATTATGTCCTTAATGCACCGCTAGGTGACAGACCTATTGCAGGAGCAGATGTAGACGTTATGAACGTTTTGACAAAAGCTCGATATGATGACTACTTGATAGTTTAGTGCACCATGCTTTACGGCTTATAACCGGGGCTTCAAAAACGTTTTGAAACGCCATGGAGCATATGAGATGTTCCAAGAGTTGAAATTAGTATTTCATACTCATGCCCGTGTCGAGAGGTATAAGACCTCTGACAGTACTTTGCCTACAAGATGGAGGAGAATAGCTCAACCAGTGAGCATGTGCTCAGATTGTCTGGGTAGTACAATTGCTTGAATCAAGTGGGAGTTAATCTTCCAGATAAGATAGTAATTGACAAAGTTCTCTAGACACTATCACCAAGTTAGTAGAACTTCGTGATGAACTATAATATGCAAGGGATGACGAAAGTAATTCCCGAGCTCTTCACGATGCTGAAATCGGCGAAGGTAGAAATCAAGAAAGAACATCAAGTGTTGATGGTTAACCAGACCACTTGTTTCAAGTAAAGGGCAAAGGGATAGAAGGGGAACTTCAAGAAGAATGATAAGCAAGTTGTCACTCCCGTGAAGAAACCCAAAGCTAAACTCAAGCCTGAAACCAAGTGCTTCTACTGCAAAGGAAATGGTCACTGGAAGTGAAACTGCCCTAGATACTTGGCGGATAAGAAGGATGGCAAAGTGAACAAAGATATATTTGATATACAGATTACTGATGTGTATTTTACTAGAGTTCATAGCAACCCCTCGGTATTTGATACTGGTTCAGTTGCTAAAGAGTAGTAACTCGAAATCAGAGTTGCATAATGAACAGAAACTAGTTAAAGGTGAAGTGACGATGTGTGTTGGAAGTGGTTCCAAGATTGATATGATCATCATCGTACACTCCCTATACTTTCGGGATTAGTGTTGAACCTAAATAAGTGTTATTTGGTGTTTGTGTTGAGCATGAATATGATTTGATCATGTTTATTGCAATACGGTTATTCATGTAAGTTAGAGAATAATTGTTGTTCTGTTTACATAATTAAAACCTTCTATGGTCATACACCCAATGAAAATAGTTTATTGGATCTCGATCGTGTGATAAACATATTCATAATATTGAAGCCAAAAGATGCAAGGTTAATAATGATAGTGCAACTTATTTGTGGCACTGCCGTTTAGGTCATATTGGTGTAAAGCGCATGAAGAAACTCCATAGTGATGGACTTTTTGGAATCACTTGGTGCTTGCGAACCATGCCTCATGGGCAAGATGACTGAAACTCCGTTCTCCGAAACCGTGGAGCGAGCAACAGAGTTATTGGAAATCATACATACTGATGTATGCGGACCAATGAGTGTTGAAGCTCGCGGCAGGTATCGTTATTTTCTGACCTTCACTGATGATTTGAGCAGATATGGGTATATCTACTTAATGAAGCACAAGTCTGAAACATTTGAAAAGTTCAAAGAATTTCAGAGTGAAGTGGAGAATCATCGTAACAAGAAAATAAGAGTTTCTACGATATGATCGTAGAGGTAAAATATTTGAGTTAGCGAGTTTGGCCTTCAATAAAAACAATGTGAAATAGCTTCACTACTCACGCCACCTGGAACACCACAGTGTAATGGTGTGTCCGAACGTCATAACCGTACTTTATTAGATATGGTGCGATCGATGATGTCTCTTACCGATCTACCACTATTGCTTTTGGGGTTATGCATTAGAGACAGCTACATTCACGTTATATAGGGCACCATCTAAATCCGTGGAGATGACACCGTATGAACTATGGTTTGACGAGAAACCTAAGCTGTCATTTCTTTAAGTTTGGGACTGCGATGCTTATGTGAAAAAGTTTCAACATGATAAGCTCGAACCCAAATCGGAGAAGTAAATCTTCATAGGATACCCAAAAAGAAACTGTTGGGTACACCTTCTATCACAGATCCTAAGGCAAGGTCTTTGTTGCTAAGAGTGGATCCTTTCTAGAGAAGGAGTTTCTCTCGAAAGAAGTGAGTGGGAGGAAAGTAGAACTTGATGAGGTAATTGTACCTTCTCCTGAATTGGAAAGTAGTACATCACAGAAAATTGTTCCAGTGATTCCTACACCAATTAGTGAGGAAGCTAATGATGATGATCATGAAACTTCAGATCAAGTTTCTACTGAACGTCGTAGATCAACCAGAGTACGTTCCGCACCAGAGTGGTACGGCAACCCAGTTCTGGAAATCATGTTACTAGACCATGATGAACCTACGAACTATGAGGAAGCGATGATGAGCCCAGATTCCGCAAAATGGCTTGAGGCCATGAAATCTGAGATGGGATCCATGTATTAGAACAAAGTATGGACTTTGGTTGACTTGCCCGATGATCGGCAGGCCATCGAAAATAAATGGATCTTTCAGAGGAAGACCGACATAGACGGTAATGTTACTGTTTACAAAGCTCGACTTGTTGCGAAAGGGTTTCGACAAGTTCAAGGAGTTGACTATGATGAGACTTTCTCACCAGTAGCGATGCTTAAGTCTGTCCGAATCATGTTAGCAATTGCCGCATTTTATGAAATCTGGCAAATGGATAACAAAAACTGCATTCTTTAATGGATTTATTAAAGAAGACTTGTATATGATGCAACCAGAAGGTTTTGTCAATCCTAAAGGTGCTAACAAAATGTACAAGCTCCAGCGATCCATCTATGGACTGGTGCAAGCACCTCGTAGTTGGAGTATACGCTTTGATAAGTTGATCAAAGCATATAGATTTATACAGACTTGCGGTAAAGCCTGTATTTACAAGAAGTGAGTGGGAGCACTACAACCTTTCCGATAAGTATATGTGCATGACATATTGTCGATCGGAAATGATGTAGAATTTTCTGGAAAGCATAAAGGAGTGTTTGAAAGGAGTTTTTCAAAGAAAGACCTTGGTGAAGCTGCTTACATATTGGGCATCAAGATCTATAGAGATAGATCAAGACGCTTGATAAGACTTTCGATGAGTACATACCTTGATAAGATTTTGAAGTAGTTCAAAATGGATCAGTCAAAGAGGAGTTCTTGCCTGACTTGTAAGGTGTGAAGTTGAGTAAGACTCAAAGCCAGACCACGGCAGAAAAATATAGAGAGAATGAAAGTCATTCCCTATGCCTTAGCCATAGGTTCTATAAAGTATGCCATGCTATGTACCAAACATGTTGTGTACCTTGCCATGAGTTTATCAAGGGGGTACAATAGTGATCCAGGAGTAGATCACAGTACAGCGGTCAAAATTATCCTTAGTAATTGGATGACTAAGGAAATGTTTCTCGATTATGGAGGTGATAAAGAATTCATCGTAAAGGGTTACGCCGATGCAAGCGTTGACACTAAATCCAGATGACTCTAAGTATCAATCTGGATGCGTATTGAAAGTGGGAGCAATTAGCTAGAGTAGCTCCATGCAGAGCATTGTAGACATAGAAATTTGCGAAATACATACGGATCTGAATGTGACAGACCCGTTGACTAAACTTCTCTCACAAGCAAAACATGATCACACCTTATTACTCTTGGGTATTAATCACATAGCGATGTGAACTAGATTATTGACTCTAGTAAACCCTTTGGGTGTCGGTCACATGGCGATGTGAACTATGGGTGTTATTCACATAACGATGTGAACTATCAGTATTAAATCACATGGCGATGTGAGCTAGATTATTGACTCTAGTGCAAGTGGGAGACTGAAGGAAATATGCCCTAGAGGCAATAATAAAGATGTTATTTGTATTTCCTTATATCATGATAAATGTCTTTTATTCATGCTAGAATTGTATTAACCGGAAACTTAGTACATGTGTGGATACATAGACAAAACAGTATGTCCCTAGTATGCCTCTACTAGACTAGCTCATTGATCAAAGATGGTTATGTTTCCTAGCCATAGACATGAGTTGTCATTTGATCAACGGGATCACATCATTAGGAGAATGATGTGATGGACAAGACCCATCCGTTAGCATAGCAGTATGATCGTTTAGTTTTACTGCTATTGCTTTCTTCATGACTTATACATGTTCCTATGACTATGAGATTATGCAACTCCCGAATACCGTAGGAACACCTTGTGTGCTATCAAACGTCACAACGTAACTGGGTGATCATAAAGATGCTCTACAGGTGTCTCCGAAAGTATTCGTGGTGTTGGCATAGATCAAGATTAGGATTTGTCACTCCGAGTGTCGGAGAGGTATCTCTGGGCCCTCTCGGTAACACACATCACAATAAGCCTTGCAAGCAAAAGACTAATGAGTTAGTCACGAGATGATGTGTTACGGAACGAGTAAAGAGACTTGCCGGTAACGAGATTGAACTAGGTATGGAGATACCGACGATCGAATCTCGGGCAAGTAACATACCGATGACAAAAGGAACAACGTATGTTGTTATGCGGTTTTGACCGATAAAAGATCTTCGTAGAATATGTAGGAGCCAATATGAACATCCAGGTTACGCTATTGGTTATTGACCAGAGATGAGTCTCGGTCATGTCTACATAGTTCTCGAACCCGTAGGGTCCGCACGCTTAACGTTTGATGACGATCGGTATTATGAGTTTATGAGTTTTGATGTACCGAAGGTAGTTCGGAGTCCCGGATGAGATCACGGACATGACGAGGAGTCTCGGAATGTCCGAGACATAAAGATTGATATATTGGACGACTATATTCGGACACCGGAAGTATACCGGAAAAGTTTCGGATTTAACGGTATTGCCGGAGGGGGTTACCGGAACCCCCTACGAGGGGGGATGGTCCATAGTGGGCCTTATGGAAAAGAGAGAGGCAGCCCATAGGGGCTGGCCGGCGCCCCACCTAGGGTTCCTAGTTGGACTAGGATTGGGGGGCGCCACCTCTCCTTCTTTTCCTTTCCCTCTCTTCCTTCTTTGGTAGTTCCTACTAGGAATAGGATTGCAATCCTATTCCTAGTAGGATTGCACCCCTAGACGCACCATAGAAGGGCCGGCCGGCCTCCCCCCTTGCTCCTTTATATACGGGGGCAGGGGGGCACCCAAAGACACACAAGTTGAATTGTTCCAGCCGTGTGCGGTGCCCCCCTCCACAGAAACACACCTCGGTCATACCGTCGCGGTGCTTAGGCGAAGCCCTGCGCCGGTGAATACATCATATCCGTCACCACGCCGTCGTGCTGACGAAACTCTCCCGTGAAGCTCAACTGGATCAAGAGCTCGTGGGACGTCATCAAGCTGAACGTGTGCTGAACGCGGAGGTGCCGTACGTTCGGTGCTTGATCGGTTGAATCGCGAAGAAGTTCGACTACATCAACTGCGTCACTTGACGCTTCCGCTTCCGGTCTAGAAGGGTACGTAGACACACTCTTCCCTCTCGTTGCTATGCATCTGGTAGATAGATCTTGCGTGATCGTAGGAAAATTTTAAAATACTACGTTCCCCAACAAATAGGAGAGTTGAATAAATAAGAGAGCCTTCGGATAATAAATTTCAACATGGGAAAACATGTTAAACAAAAGGAAGAGATATGATCATGACCGAAGCTTGAATTTAGTCCACCGGAGAAGAATGTTAGAATTAAGAATGATGAACTTGAAGCTCTTGAGCATCTTCACGATAAATCACCGGATAAGAACACTGAAGGAAAAGAATGAAAAAACCTACATGAATCAAATGGATACTTCATTTGAGATTTCTTGCTCCCAGAAGAAGAAGGGTGGGAGGGTGGGGAACAAAGACAACTTGGGATGAATGAAACAGACCCGTTGAGAGAAGATTGAGAGATGATCTTGCAAAAGATGAAGATAACGGATTAACTTGAATAGAAGCACGCCGGTTGAAAAGAATTTAACATAGCAATCTCGATGATTAAGAAGGATTAGCACTCCCATAGAAATATGAGAACACCGATTAGGAAGGTATGGAATCAACATTTGACATCGAAGCAACTCGAATACCAGAATCAAAACAAAAACAACTGATAGATATGTAGCAACATAATCTTCACAATATCATTCGAACAACGAATGAACGAATGAATTCTGTAGGTACATCAGCTTGACGAGAAGCCACTTGGGAGAACAAAAGGTAAATAAAAACCACAAGGGGCAGATAGAACAAATACAAGATAGAAGCTTCGTTCCACATATTCGTGCTGAAAGCTCATGGAACGTGTTACAAAAGGGTTTTGCAATCCCCGGATCAGCATAGCCAAGGACCCTTTAAGATGCAACTCCCGATCAGAACAAACGTCCATAAAAATACTTCACTCAATGTCGAACCCTGAACTTCATATCATGCATTCGTTAGAAGAATGCCTACGAGCTACTAGATGAAGCCACCTATTAATTTCCGAAAGTTTCCAGTTATCCAATCAGGTGTTGGGGATACAGGGGAAGCATCGCGCACTCAACTCTAATCCTACATCTAGCTGTATCCATCCTTCAACACATAACCAGTTATTTCCGGAAACCGTTTACCTTGGACCTTCGAAACGCATCTACTATACAAGCTATGGCAATACTCCCGAACTACCTCCCCAGTACTGGGTGATGTCGGGGTTATCTTGCCACTAACCGCATAGGAGAGTTTTCGATGTCGACTGTCTTAAGTATTCCAGAACTGTTGCGATATATTTGTGACGACAACACCTCGGAGCTCAACTCCCCGGGACACTACCACAACCCCTAAATGACAGGAGGCATCGAGAACAATGTTCTCGTCACAAAGACATCGGAACAATCCAAACAATTCTCGCGTGATCCTAAAAAAAATTAAGGGAATTTTGAGAGTAGAAGAGACCAGAGTAATCGTCAGGAGTCCTCACCAGAGTGAAAAGAGATGAGGAGCAAAAGAAATCCTACTCTCCGATATATATATATATATATATATATATATATATATATATATATATATATATATATATATATATATATATATATATATATATATATATATATAGGACTCAAAACATTTTAAGTGTGTGCCTAGACTCAACCGTCAACGATTCGATCAATCAGTGGGGCTTCTAGGTCGGAGAAGGCTCTGAATACCAACTTGTAATGCCCAGGATGTGACTATACCTCCTACGTGTTGAGGCACGACTTAAAGGTATAAGCCCATTCTGGATTGATCTCAAGTTTGGTATATTTGCACGACTCATGTAAAAATAGGGATGAAATTGCAAAAGGATAGTTGGCTTACACTCGCCACGTCACACAATACATTACATGAGCAAATCATCATCCAAATAACATCACAACCCGACTGCGGGCGAAGATCCAACAGAAAGATACCAAAACATAAGCCAGAGGTCCGAATCGCCCTAGTAGAAACCACTACTGATCGTCGAAAACGTCACAAGCATACGGCCCCGCTCTTCATCGAACTCCCGGCGGAATTCTGATCCATCTCCTGCATCATTCTCGGCTGAACCTGCATCTGGTGTTGTAGTATCTGTGAGCCACGAGGACTCAGCAATCCCATAACCATGGGTATCAAGACTAGCAAAGCTTTATGGGTAGGAAGAGGTAACGTGGTGAGGTTGCAGCAGCGGCTAAGCATAATATGGTGGCTAACTTACGAGTACAAGAATAAGATGAGCATCTACGCAAACGATCGCAAACTAGTAGTGATCGCTAAAGATCCTAAACTACCTACGAGTCAAACATAACCCCCACCATGTTCTCTTCTCAAAGTGAAAAGAGACAGTCACGGTTACTCACACAGTTGTGTGTGTTACTTCGGATCCTCTGTCAAGTTTTCTACAACCGGACATTAACAAATTCCAAACTGCGACATAACCGCGGGCACGGCTTTCGAAACATCATAACCCTGCAGGGGTGTCCCAACTTAGCCCATCACAAGCTCTCACGATCAGCTGAAGTGATAAATATAATATTACCACCCCTTATCTTAGGGAAATCCGATCAGGCTCAGTATCCCGGTGCACAAGACATTTCGACAATGGTAAAACAAGTCCAGCAAGACCTCCCGGCGTGCCGACACCTTGATAGTAGCCGCGCGTATCTCGTCTCAGGCCACAACCGGATGAGCGATTCTACAGGTTATACCAAATACCTCGAGTTTCCCCGGGGCGGCCCCGCAGAACCCCCGTTTGGGACCAACACCATCAGCACTGGCCCCCCTGCTATGTAGAAAGAATCCCCGGGGACGCGACCCCCTATGCAAATTTAATTAAATAATTAAGTTGTTATTATGAGGCAAATTAAAACCAATGTTGGGCCTTGCTGGAGGAGTTTTATTCAAAGACGAACTGTCAAGGGATCCTCATATACCCAACCGTGTAAGGAACGCAAAATCAAGGAACATAATGCCGGTTTATCGGCGCCTAAGGTGGCATGAGTGGAACAAAACACCGAGCAAAAGGCCAAGCCTTCCACCCATGCCCAGTATATAGGTGTGTTATTATATATATAACATATTGTGATATTCCAACAACAAGTTCCCTCCTGGAACGATCTTCATTGTCACCTGCAACTAACAACGCTATAAGAGGGGCTGAGCAAGCGGGTAACATAGCCAAACAATGGTTTTGCTAGGAAGGTTTCAAAGGTTAGAGGTTTCATGGCAACAAGGAGAGGCTGACAAAAATGATGGGTAGCGCGACATATAACGATAGCATCGAGACAACTAAGCAATGGCAATGATAGTAAAGGTATCCAAGGTTACGGTCATCTTGCCTGGGATTCCGCAAGGGAGAAGAACGGATCCATGAAGTAGTCGAACAGAACCTCACAACTCCGGAACGAACCCGAAGCTAACGAGGGAAGCAAACCGGAAAGAAACAAGCAACACGGTAAACACACCACACGAGACATGACAATATGCTCAATCAAGTATGATGCAAAACAAGTCTACGTATGATGCACAGCAAGTCTGTACAGGAAGCAAAACATGGCAAGGTAGGAAGCACAGAAAAACAACACAAGTCTATATATGATGCAATACATGGCAAGGTATGATGCATGACAAGTCTATACAGGAAGCAAAACATGGCAAGGTAGGAAGCATAGAAAAACAACACAAGTCTATATATGATGCAATACATGGCAAGGTATGATGCATGACAAGTCTATATAGGAAGCAATACATGGCAAGGTATGATGCAATACAAGTCTATATATGATGCAATACATGGCAAGGTGAAGCAAGTGTAAACTAGCTATCTAGGCATTTTAAATGAGGCCGGAAATAACAACAACAATTCCGGAAAATCCCCATATGCATGTTTATCAATTTAAGCAAACAACAATTCACACATTTTAAGGTTGTTATCATGATGCGGATGACATGATCAAGTTTTATGCAATTTTTAGTAAAAGTTAACATGAAGAGATATGAAGTATTTGTCACCGTGGTGGAAAGAAAGGGGCCACGACGACGAATCGGAAATGATGCCACGCAACATAACGGTTCCGGTAACTCGTTGAGAGTCCGGTGCAAAAGATGACGAAGAGCGTGACAAGCAAAAGAGATGGGGCGATCCCGTTGCCGGGTTCCCACGGATCGGCGACAAGGCAACGAGGGTCACAACGAACACGATGCAAACGTTCGATTCATCTCATACAACACATGCAGTCCACGGGTCATCGTCTCGGGGTTATACCTTCGGAACGTTCGTTTCGGGGAGGATCGAGATCGTCAAGGGAAGTAGTGGTACTCGCGGGTCATCGTCGAAGTTGTCGTTCACGTTGCCAAAAGGAAGTAGTCATACACGTTCGTAGAGGTTCAAGCGGTTTCGGCAACGGTAGTTGTACACGGCGAGGAACTTGACGCATCATCTTGTAGTCGTACACGAGGTCGTCGTGGTACTTGCATCTATGTAGTCGAACTTGGCGAAAACAACAGCCGCAACAAAACAATGGCAACACGGCAGTCATCGAGTCCGGTAGGTCAAAGAGGCCTGATTAGGCGAGCTTGAGACCGAGTCCATGGCCTCCAGCAGGTCGGTGGCGGTCTTGGGTCACCGGAGGGGCACGGTGACGAGGTTGGGGTTGCCGGCGCGGCTGGAGAGCGCGAGCCGTCACGGAGGAAGGAGAAGGACGGCTGGCGCTGTCGCGGGGCGGAGCAAGCAGGGTCCAGGCGAGGCTGGAGAGCTCGGGGCGCGGTGGAGCTGCAGCAGAGGCCGGCGACGAGGCAGGTGATGGGAGGAGGCGCGGCGGCGGTCCATACGGAGCGGCGGAGGCAAGCTCTTGGACGGCAGCGAGTCGACACCGAGCAGGCAGGCGCCATGGAGCACGGCGGCGACGTGCTTGAGGCCGACGACGGATGCTCTGATCCAATGAGGAGGGAGGCCACGGGTGCGTCCATGGAGAGCGGGGGCTGCCGGGGTTGGCCGCCTGGCCGGCCTCGGGCGACGAGGCCATGAGGCGCGGCACGAGCGGAGGAACTGCGAGGGGGAGATGGAGAGATCGATGGCCTCGGGTGCGGGGCGGAGTGGCGGTGCGAGGAAAGGGACGAGGGAGCGATGTGGTCGATGGAGAGAAAACGGGCTGCGGGGCTAGGGTTAGGGGAGAGAGGGAGAGATGCTGGGCCTTGGACCAGATGGTGCGGCCGGCCTGGCTGCAGGTCCAGCGGGCTGGGCTTCCCTTTGGCTTCTTCTTATATCCCAAATACAAAAAAAAGTAAAGAAAGAGAAGGAGTGAAGAAATAAATGTTAGAGAAAAGATTTTGGCATGCGCGTAATTTTCCTGGACCCATAAAATGAGCCCTATCCAGGAAAAACAGAAGTGGCAAGATTGCAAGATTAAATTCAAACTCATTTGAATTAAATCCAAATAGTTTGAACTAGGACTAGGTTTCAGAAGTGTCCAAAAATGTTCGAATTTCTGGAGGAGCCTCAATAAAACGGATAAGAATTATAGACAAGGTTTTGACGGTGAAACTTGAAGCAAAAGAGGCCTGGAGAATAATTGCAAGTGTGTTACGGTGATCCCAAACTAATGGGATATTTTATTATAGCTCCTTAATAATATTAGGAGACTTTGTATCGGTTATAAAGGGAATCACCAAGTGAATCCAACCCAACAGTATGCACCGGCCAAGACTTATGGAGGACCACCTGCCAACTTTGCTCCATGCACTGGCACTGTGACATGCTTCAAGTGCGGAGAACCAGGGCACTACATGCGAGAGTGTCCTCAGAACCAGCCAGGAAGGTCCGTTGGCCGTGGTAAGCCAACAGGCAAGGTGAACTATGTCAAGCCAATCCGCACTACACGTGGTCATGTCAACTATGTTCTGCTGAGGAAGCTTATGAGGATCCTAATGTCGTTCTTGGTATGCTTCTTGTTAACTGCCATCCAGCATCTATTCTTTTCGATACTGGAGCATCTCATTCGTTCATATCTGAGAGCTATGCTCGAATGCACAACATGACTTTTTGTGACATGCCCACTTCCATGGTTATTCAAACTCCTGGTTCAAAATGGCAAACCTCTAGGGTAAGCCATGGAAATGAAATTCTTGTCGATAGACTGGTCTTTCTCGCTTCACTAATAGCTCTCAAATCCTCGGACATAAACATCTCTTGGGTATGGACTGGATGATAGCTCATTACGCCAAGATTGATTGCTACACTAGGACTGTTCAACTTACACACCCATCCGGCAAGACGGTCAATGTTTTGGCCCGAATGGCTGAGTGTCAGCTCTACTCCCTTAATGTCAGCCCTCTACCAGAACTCGAAGATATCCCGGTAGTCCGTGACTTTCCGGATGTCTTTCCAGAAGAACTGCCAGGTGTTCCACCTGACAGAGATGTCGAGTTCTTGATAGATCTTGTGTCAGGACCCCGATCCTAAGTCACACAGGTCTAGCCTGTAACACATCATATCACTTTGCGGCCTCACGCACGGTATCCCCACGGGTGCCACCTTACCTGGCCCGGGACCGTTTGCGCATTTTGGCACACGTATATGATAGTGTCGCTAGCATCCATATGACAGAGAACCCGGGCCGACATGACCAGTTATAAACCAAAAGTGGCACTAAATTACAGGGACAGGCATACATGACCCAGCAACGAATGTGTCGGTCATCTATGAACCCAAGTCGTAGCAAGCTACAAGGACTTAAAGGAACAACGCGTGACATTTCCCCTAAGGGACAGACACAGGAACGAGGAAGGACACATGCCGGCCAGCCTAAGTGTTCCGGAGTAGTAGCGAGCTACCAAGGCTCGGTGGAAGCACTAGGAGACATTTCCCTGTAAGATAGGCTACCAAAGGTAAACAGCTAGGTGTCGGATCCCACACATAGCAATACACATTACACGTACGCATAACATGCAAGTATGTGCTGTACAACATGGCATCACAACATAACTCAACAACTCATATAGATAAGGCCTAGAAGAGCCATCATAGCATTTATTACAGACAAAGGTCACATGACCCAACACACAGAGCATACAGGAAACGGAAGCATAACATGTCTGGGTACAGACAACTACAAATGAAAAAGGCTGAGAAGCCTGACTATCTACCAGACCCTCCCAAGGGTACAAGATCGTAGCTGAGGTAACAAGCTAAACATCGAAGTCCACGCGGAACCACTAGCGAGACTGAAGTCTCTCTTCAAAAACATAAATTAAGCAAACGTGAGTACAAAGGTACTCAGCAAGACTTACATCAGAACTAGCTACCTATGCATCAGTATCAACAAAGGGGGTGGTGGAGTTTGATTGCAGCAAGCCAGCTTTGACTCGGTGGCTATCCTAAACTACGACTGCAAGTAACTCTTTTCAGGTGGCGCACTCGAGTCCACATATTCACCAATCAATACACCACTATGGATCCGCTCCCGTCTCCCTACGAGAAGGCCATCCATAGCACTCACGCTTATCTTGCGTGTTTTAGAGTATCCACTTTCACTTGTCTATGAACTGTAATAGGCAACCCAGAAGTCCATTTCCGCGGATACGGCTATTCGAATAGATTATGTATAACCATGCAGGGGTGTACTTCTTCACACACGCTCTCACCACTTACCGCCGTTTACACGACATGTACTCGGCAACCTTCAAGCGGAGGCCCAGCGAGGGTGTCGGCCACGACCTGACTAACCACACAAGTCTCTCGTCCAGGTTTATCGCCTATTTGGGTTCCATCCGTGGGGAGATCCGGCCGGGGTGTCGCTCACGGCCCCCAAACGATGTGTACAGGGTTCCCGC
Organism: Secale cereale; assembly: GCA_902687465.1. Classification (NCBI taxonomy): domain Eukaryota; kingdom Viridiplantae; phylum Streptophyta; class Magnoliopsida; order Poales; family Poaceae; genus Secale; species Secale cereale. Next base: position 242,573,859 of record LR738709.1, read on the forward strand.
ATCACCAAACGGGCAATCGGTACACCGTGCCACGTACCTGCCGTGTCACAGCCCACCCCGAGGGTCAGCGCTGCGCACGACCTCCAGTAAACTACAAACACCAGAAACTAGTTGCAACTCCTGGACAGAGATCATGTTGATTAATAAGTCGAGAGAGTCAATTAAGGATCCCAATGTGTGGTAGTAGCTGTTTCATGGACCAACCAACACAGAACTCAGTTCCTGAGGACGGCGGCAATGAGACAACCCACCATGTACTCCTACATGGCCTCTCATCGCTACCTTTACCAAATCGTGTTCACACACTTAGCTCTCAATAGTAGGACATGTTCACCACATTCCAATTCATCCCCGATGAATCAGACCTGACACAACTCTAAGCAATAGCAGGCATAACCAGAAAGCATGAATGAGTAGGCACAGCATGGCTCAAACAACTCCTACTCATACTAGTGGGTTTCAACTATTTACTGTGGCAATGACAGGTCATGCAATGGAAAGGGGTTCAACTACCGCAGCAGGTAACCATTGAAGCGTTGTTGTCCTAATGCAGTAAAAGAGAGCAAGAGCGAGAGAGTGGGATTGTATCGGAATGCTCAATGGGGTTTTGCTTGCCTGGCACTTCTGAAGATAACATTGGGTCTTCATTGGTGTCATCGATCACATCGTCGGAATACGTCTACTGAAAGGGGATAAGCACCGGCAAACAGAGAAAGAACACAATCAATGCAATGCACAATATGATGCATGATCATGACATGGCATTATGTTGTGAGTTGAGCTAATGTAGCTAGCAACAGGTTAAATGCAGTTGGTTTGAATCTAAGATTCAAATTCAAACTCCATATGTGATTATTTAAGTGCCATTTAATTGATTTGACCTGATCAATAGGTTTAACTTGTTCAAACATGCATGAAAATGCCATAAACAGATTCCTTGGATTTTTTTGATCATTTTTCATATATAAATTATTTTCATCTGAGCTACGGTTGATTTTATATGATTTTTACAAGTTTTGGCTATTTTCTGAAATAAATAAATCATTTAGATTTATATAAAATTCCAGAAAGGCTTTATTGCATCAGCATGACGTCTGTGTGACGTCAGCAAGTCAACAGGGGCTGTTCGGGTCAAACCTGACCAGTGGGGCCCACTGGTCAGTGACCCACTAGCTAACAGAGTTAGTTAGTTTTTAAACTAACACTAACTAAACTGCTGGTGGGGCCTGGGCCCACATGTCAGTCTCTCAGGGCCTAATTAAGTTTAGTTTTAACTAAACTAATTTAACAGGGGTTGGCCCCACGTGTCAGTGACCCATAGAGCTAAGCACAGAGATTAGTACCTAATTAAAACCTAAACTAAAACTAAACAACGGCCGGCCCCACATGTCATGGACTCAGGGGGGGTCCAGCCGTGGTCAAAGTGGTCAAGCCCACCGGCGGCTCGACGCCGGCGAGGCCAAACGTGGCGGCGGTGCTCGGAAATCTCCCTCCGGCGACCATTTGGACGGCGGCTTGGTGCTACGCGTAGCTGGGGAGCTCGCGCATCTAATGGAGGCGACGGTGTGTGCTGGGGTGGCCAGAGCTCGTCGGAAACGAGCTCGCGGCGGCGCCGGAGTTCGGGCTCCGTCGAGCTAGGCGCTGCGGGGCTCGGGGAGGTGAGCGGGGAGGTGCGACGGGCTTCTATGATTGCGGTGAAGACGATGCCGTGCTTGGAATCAAGCCAACGTGGCTGTGGCCACGACGGCGACGTGCGGTGGCGGCGGCGGGTGCCGGTGAGCTCGGCGGGGTCGATGTGGTGCACAAGAAGGCAAACGGAGAGGGGGGGAAGGACGGGGGCTCACAGAGATTCCAGGGGGACAGACGGCGAGCGCGGGGAGGCACGGACGACGACGGAGTATCTCCGGCGATCTGGGGGGAAGAAGGTTGAAGAAGACCTCGTTGAGGGCGTTGCGGTGCTTCCCAGCTCGAGTACGTCGAGGGAACAGGAATACGGAGCTGCGGTGACTCTTCTGGGCATGGTTGCGAGGTGTGCGGTGGCCGGTGGCCATGGCTACGGCGAGCGGCGGCGATGGTGGCGTTCGGCCATGGCGAGGAGAAGCAGGGGAGGGGAAGGGGATCCAGTGAGAGGGGGGAGGAGTGACAGAGAGAGGCAGGGAGCGACGAGGAGGCAGGCAGAGAGGTAGGAGGTGGCCGGCGTGTGCCGGCGCGCGGCGGCCACGCGCCCTCCTGCCCACTGGCAGGAGGTTGAAGACAGTAGGAGGGAGGAGGTGGGCTGGGCCGGCCACTTGGGCCGCCAGGTGGCTGCACAGGTAAAACTCTCTCTCTGCTGTTCTCTTTTAGTTTCTGTTTTCTATTCTTTGGACTTTGTTTTGATTTAATAACAATACCAGAACATATTCATAAATCATGAAACCAGGCATGGCTACTGTTTAGAATAAATCCAACAGTAAACATTTTAGTTTATGATTATTTGAGCATTTTAAATAATATATAAAATTTAAATGCCCAAATGCAAATAAGATATAATTTAATTCAAAAATCCAAAATGGACCTAGAATTATGTGCAACATTTTTGGCAGAGGTTTTTAATCAATCCAAAAATGATGAACTTTTCCAAGGGCATTTTGGGTTCATTGAAAAAGATTTTAATTTGACCCTAGTTAAATTCATTTAGTGCTAGGGTTTGAGCATCCCCATTTCAGGTTTCCTTTGAAAATAAACATGATGCAACAGACAGGTCCTATCCTGAAGCAAGGTGAAGCTGGGGATGTGACAACATTTCAGGTTTCCTTTGAAAATAAAGATGATGCAACAGACAGGTCCTATCCTGAAGCAAGGTGAAGCTGGGGATGTGACAACTCACCCCCACTAAACAAGAATCTCGTCCCGAGATTCAGGACGTGAAATAAGAAATCAGAGGGGACACTATCTAACACAATCTTCTCGATTCAACTGTCCTCCTCGAAGTTGCTGAATCATTGCATCATGTTGATTCTGACATCCTTGATTACCAGATCTTTTTCCAATATAGAGATAACAGAAGAAATTCTACGGTAATCTATCTTGCCGAAGATCGAGCAACTCAGATCAACTTATGGAGTGAGACATTGAAACATCTCTTGAGCTGAGACACGGAGTACACCTCCAGGGGGACGGAGTGAAATAAATGATGAAAGTTCACTTGGCAGGCAAAATTGCACACCTAAGAAGATGGTGATCGATGTCACTAGACGGGACACCTTTTAAGAAGATGACTCGTAGAGTTATTCCCTTAAGTGGCAAAAAGAATTACTTTTGATATAGAGATCGTTGAAATTCCCTTTACCAGCCTAAGGCAAACACAATCGATCGTTTGACGGAGTTCGAGATAATGACATTCTCGGTCAAAATGGATGATGTGGACTACCTTGTAAAAGACAACACCACAGATGATTTTGCTTATCATCGGAAATGGATGGAACCTATGGTAGGACCACTTTTGAAGATAATCCTGAACAGCAGTGGCTGAGAAAGGTAACCCATGGAAAATTTGCACATGGTGGTGCAAGCTGGGAACAAAATGCAAATGCTGGGAATGATTCTGGTAACTAGGAAGAATCCCAACAGTAGAGAGTAAATCTACTCTTTGAGAGTGTATAAAATAATCAAGAACACTGGAAGCAATCCCGGTTAGTGTCGAGGATAACACCTAGTGCTTGTGCGTGCTCTCAAGAACTTGAGCATTCCCATATTCATCAAGGTTTTACCAATATCCGTGTCAAGGATCCTGGCAACATTACATACTACCATGATGAATAATGATGGACGATGCAGATGCAAAGGAAGATAACACCTTCTCGGATTTCACCTTGGCGAGGCCAAGGGAACGAAATCTGGATGATCGACCGAGAGACACTTAGCACTCCGCTTCTAATGTCCTCCTTGATGTGTTAGCGTAAGCCATTCACAGATATGTTTGGCATCTCGAACATCAAATAAAGGTCGGACTTCGGAAGCACAAGAATCCATAAGGAACAACTAGGAAGTAAATCCTACAAGGTCCTTATGGGGAGGTGGCCAACTTCTTCAATCAAGATTCTACAACAATAGGTCTTCCAGCTGGGTGTGTTGGCCACGACATCCACTTTACCGGTTATCGAGAGACCAATATTATAGTTCTTGGAAAATGCTCCAACCATCATATTTGCCTGAGATTCAGTTCTGGTTGGTGTCAGGATATTCCAGACTCATCGAGTCTAGAAAGAAAAATGAAAGTTTGCAACACAAATTGACGAGAAGGCGTTGCGAGATTCTCGGGAATGAACTACGATAGCAAGCTCCAAAACATGAGCTGGTTGTGCTACATACCTGTGAACACGTTGTCCAGGACAAGCATGGCCACGTAGTAGTCTTACAATAAAACACTATCGAGTTCTGGTAGGAAACCATCATCGAGGATGTCGAAGTCCTAACATAAGTCATGATTCTTAAGAAGGAACCTCTTCTCCTTGAACAAATCTATCAGTGGCTTGGTGTGCTAGGGATACATACAGAATGAAGATGATCAGTCTATCAGACCATAGAATACCTCGTACGTATGCATGACTGACTTGGGATGACTCCAGAGGAAATAATACAAGCTTTCTCAAACTCACGGTGGCAACTTACATCAATTACAAATGAATTAGGGAAAGTCTCTTCTCTTAACCAACATATACCTCATGAACGGGACACGAAAGCAATGCTTACAAAGTTTCCAACACTAGCTTAACGTCCTACAAAATCATGGAGGAGATAACAGTGTTGCTGATGGGCTCAACAACAATTCATCCAGGTTTCCATGGAGATGGAATTCCATAATTATGTGAACAAGTGATAGTATTGGTCAGACCCAGGAGATATAATGGTGTATGCTCGAGGGCTCAACCACGAGTAAGACAACATTATGAACATCGTTGGTTCTGATTTGATTTGATGATAGCCCATACTCAAATCAAAGTTTTGATATGACAATAGGTCCAACAACTGATCACAGGGACCAACTGATGAAGATGTCATCTATCTTCAACACACACACAAAATATATCCCTTAGAAGGAACTAAGTCAGGCAAGCTCTTATCTTCCAACTCTCCAAGTTGTTGTTTAGCTTAACCAACTAGTTTAGGGTATCCAACACAGATTCTTGGAGAAAGGGTGGTTTAGAGAGAAACCAGCTTGATCACGAACTCAACATAGCGGTCAGGTGACAACCTGGTAATACTTCCGAGAAGATATTCGGAAAATCACAAACCACCGCTATGTTACTAAGCTCGGGAACAATCTTGCTTTTCAAGGCAAGATGATATGATCAAATGAGCAAGGACTTAACAAAATCCTAACTCACCAATCAAGGAGTGCACCAGGGAAGTGGACTAGGTAGCACAATCAATATTAGATATGGTGATTCAGTAACCAACACACTAAGAATGAAATTATCGTCCATTAACTACCAAGCAATAGGGTTTCTAGGAGTATTGTTTTCACACATCACAATTCACTTGTCAGCATTCCGGTTACAATAACACGGAAACCGAGGGATGAACAATGATGGCAAGAAATATTACTACATCAAGGATTCATAAGAGATAGTGCAATTCTCGCGACATTCTTGACATAAAGATGGTAATACTCCAAGATAGAACCGATTAGAAGCTGGATCAGTAGTCTTCATCTGCGGAGTACAACTTCTTTGACCCAATCCTGGATATGGATAAGGTACTGGAGTTTGTTTCTCCTAGTCATTCCGGAATAGAATGGCTTGGCGGACCACAAGAGTAAAAGGCATCGATGAACACGAATGCACAATTACTCCTGGCTATCAGCTGATAGACGGGGTCATAATACAACCAAAAGGGGCAACTCAGAGGAACATATAACTCTCCGAGTTGTGGATGCATAGACTAGCATGTCAAACTCTCAACATACTTCTTCCGGATAACCCATGCAGAAGGTAGAATTGGCAGAGTCACAATATGAATGGAGTACTACTCAAGAGCACTCGGGTTGTGATCTTTTGGCTCAGAAGAACTTCTGCCATGATGGTTCATGGTATTTGGAAGTAGAATATACCACGGACCTCGAGGACTATCACAAGGTTACTAATATCCTAAAGGGGCGAGCAAATACTACCAACATGAGGTAGGTAGAGAGAATCTTGGGTTCAAGAACCCAGGAGTAGAATGCCTACTAACTAAATGGCATCACGGGATGCTTTTGAGAATAGTGGCCAGAATCACCACACTGGGAATATAAAGCATTGCTAGATTACTGGGTGATCTTCTAAGACACCTAGGGTCATAATAATAAGTCCAACATATATGTCGAGGTAACAGAGTACCGCAACTCACCGTCTAGCGTGGTTAATCTGGCCCAAAGGAGCATCGGGACAGGAAAAAGGGATTTGCAAATGCATCAGACTATTAGAAACCTGGGATGACTCGGACAGCATAACGGCTGTAATTGCTCGAAAATACTTTTGAGATCCAAGCAAAAGGGTAGCATAACCACTTAACATTATCTTGTCAAGGTTCTGAGACCAACAATTGAACACATAGTAGTAGAGTAAACTGAACTGAGAGTTGAATCCACAATAACGTGATCCTGATAAACATAAGAGAAAGCCTAGTTCTTAATCCCCGTGGAATAGGAGAAGGTGACTCAGATCAGAAGGTCATAAGGTAAAGGAGTAAAAAGAGCCTTATGTTCCCTTCCACAAACAATTCCCTTACATAACTAAAGAGTTTCTAGACACGACTTCGACCAATTTGGCTTGCTAATCCTACAGGCAGTCAGGCTCTGATACCAAAGCTGTCAGGACCCCGATCCTAAGTCACACAGGTCTAGCCTGTAACACATCATATCACTTTGCGGCCTCACGCACGGTATCCCCACGGGTGCCACCTTACCTGGCCCGGGACCGTTTGCGCATTTTGGCACACGTATATGACAGTGTCGCTAGAATCCATATGACAGAGAACCCGGGCCGACATGACCAGTTATAAACCAAAAGTGGCACTAAATTACAGGGACAGGCATACATGACGCAGCAACGAACGTGTCGGTCATCAACGTATGAACCCAAGTCGTGGCAAGCTACAAGGGCTTAAAGGAACAACGCGTGACATTTCCCCTAAGGGACAGACACAGGAACGAGGAAGGACACATGCCGGCCAGCCTAAGTGTTCCGGAGCAGTAGCGAGCTACCAAGGCTCGGTGGAAGCACTAGGAGACATTTCCCTGTAAGATAGGCTACCAAAGGTAAACAGCTAGGTGTCGGATCCCACACATAGCAATACACATTACACGTATGCATAACATGCAAGTATGTGATGTACAACATGGCATCACAACATAACTCAACAACTCATATAGATAAGGCCCAGAAGAGCCATCATAGCATTTATTACAGACAGAGGTCACATGACCCAACACACAGAGCATACAGGCAACGGAAGCATAACATGTCTGGGTACAGACAACTACAAATGAAAAAGGCTGAGAAGCCTGGCTATCTACCAGACCCTCCAAAGGGTACAAGATCGTAGCTGAGGTAACAAGCTAAACATCGAAGTCCACGCGGAACCAGTAGCGAGACTGAAGTCTCTCTGCAAAAACATAAATTAAGCAAACGTGAGTACAAAGGTACTCAGCAAGACTTACATCAGAACTAGCTACCTAAGCATCAGTATCAACAAAGGGGGTGGTGGAGTTTGATTGCAGCAAGCCAGCTTTGACTTGGTGGCTATCCTAAACTACGACTGCAAGTAACTCTTTTCAGGTGGCGCACTCGAGTCCACATATTCACCAATCAATACACCACTATGGATCCGCTCCCGTCTCCCTACGAGAAGGCCATCCATAGCACTCACGCTTATCTTGCGTGTTTTAGAGTATCCACTTTCACTTGTCTATGAACTGTAATAGGCAACCCAGAAGTCCATTTCCGCGGACACGGCTATTCGAATAGATTATGTATAACCCTGCAGGGGTGTACTTATTCACACACGCTCTCACCACTTACCGCCGTTTACACGACATGTACTCGGCAACCTTCAAGCGGAGGCCCAGCGAGGGTGTCGGCCACGACCTGACTAACCACACAAGTCTCTCGTCCAGGTTTATCGCCTATTTGGGTTCCATCCGTGGGGAGATCCGGCCGGGGTGTCGCTCACGGCCCCAAACGATGTGTACAGGGTTCCCACATCACCAAACGGGCAATCGGTACACCGTGCCACGTACCTGCCGCGTCATAGCCCACCCCGAGGGTCAGCGCTGTGCACGACCTCCAGTAAACTACAAACACCAGAAACTAGTTGCAACTCCTGGACAGAGATCATGTTGATTAATAAGTCGAGAGAGTCAATTAAGGATCCCAATGTGTGGTAGTAGATGTTTCATGGACCAACCAACACAGAACTCAGTTCCTGAGGACGGCGGCAATGAGACAACCCACCATGTACTCCTACATGGCCTCTCATCGCTACCTTTACCAAATCGTGTTCACACACTTAGCTCTCAACAGTAGGACATGTTCACCACATTCCAATTCATCCCCGATGAATCAGACCTGACACAACTCTAAGCAATAGCAGGCATAACCAGAAAGCATGAATGAGTAGGCACAACATGGCTCAAACAACTCCTACTCATACTAGTGGGTTTCAACTATTTACTGTGGCAATGACAGGTCATGCAATGGAAAGGGGTTCAACTACCGCAGCAGGTAACAATTGAAGCGTTGTTGTCCTAATGCAGTAAAAGAGAGCAAGAGCGAGAGAGTGGGATTGTATCGGAATGCTCAATGGGGTTTTGCTTGCCTGGCACTTCTGAAGATAACATTGGGTCTTCATTGGTGTCATCGATCGCATCGTCGGAATACGTCTACTGAAAGGGGATAAGCACCGGCAAACAGAGAAAGAACACAATCAATGCAATGCACAATATGATGCATGATCATGACATGGCATTATGTTGTGAGTTGAGCTAATGTAGCTAGCAACAGGTTAAATGAAGTTGGTTTGAATCTAAGATTCAAATTCAAACTCCATATGTGATTATTTAAATGCCATTTAGTGTATTTGATCTGATCAACAGGTTTAACTTGTTCAAGCATGCATGAAAATGCCATAAACAGATTCCTTGGATTTTTCTGATCATTTTTCATATATAAATTATTTTCATCTGAGCTATGGTTGATTTTATATGATTTTTACAAGTTTTGGCTATTTTCTAAATAAATAAATCATTTAGATTTATATAAAATTCCAGAAAGGCTTTATTGCATCAGCATGACGTCTGTGTGACGTCGGCAAGTCAACAGGGGCTGTTCGGGTCAAACCTGACCAGTGGGGCCCACTGGTCAGTGACCCACTAGCTAACAGAGTTAGTTAGTTTTTAAACTAACACTAACTGAACTGCTGGTGGGGCCTGGGCCCACATGTCAGTCTCTCAGGGCCTAATTAAGTTTAGTTTTAACTAAACTAATTTAACAGGGGTTGGCCCCATGTGTCAGTGACCCATAGAGCTAAGCACAGAGATTAATACCTAATTAAAACCTAAACTAAAACTAAACAACGGCCGGCCCCACATGTCATGGACTCATGGGGGGTCCAGCCGTGGTCAAAGTGGTCAAGCCCACCGGCGGCTCGACGCCGGCGAGGCCAAATGTGGCGGCGCTGCTCGGAAATCGCCCTCCGGCGACCATTTGGATGGCGGCTTGGTGCTACGCGTAGCTGGGGAGCTCGTGCATCTAATGGAGGCGACGGTGTGTGCTGGGGTGGCCAGAGCTCGTCGGAAACGAGCTCGCGGCGGCGCCGGAGTTTGGGCTCCGTCGAGCTAGGCGCTGCGGGGCTCGGGGAGGTGAGCGGGGAGGTGCTACGGGCTTCTACGGTTGCGGTGAAGACGATGCCGTGCTTGGAATCAAGCCAACGTGGCTGTGGCCACGACGGCGACGTGCGGTGGCGGCGGCGGGTGCGGCTGAGCTCGGCGGGGTCGATGTGGTGCACAAGAAGGCAAACGGAGAGGGGGGAAAGGACGGGGGCTCACAGAGATTCCAGGGGGACAGACGGCGAGCGCGGGGAGGCACGGATGACGACGGAGTATCTCCGGCGATCTGGGGGGGCAGAAGGTTGAAGACGACCTCGTTGAGGGCGTTGCGGTGCTTCCCAGCTCGAGTACGTTGAGGGAACAGGAAGACGGAGCTGCGGCGACTCTTCTGGGCATGGTTGCGAGGTGTGCGGTGGCCGGTGGCCATGGCTACGGCGAGCGGCAGCGATGGTGGCGTTCGGCCATGGCGAGGAGAAGCAGGGGAGGGGAAGGGGATCCAGTGAGAGGGGGGAGGAGTGACAGAGAGAGGCAGGGAGGTGCGTGGCAACCTCAGGGCGACGAGGAGGCAGGCAGAGAGGTAGGAGGTGGCCGGCGTGTGCCGGCGCGCGGCGGCCACGCGCCCTCCTGCCCACTGGCAGGAGGTTGAAGACAGTAGGAGGGAGGAGGTGGGCTGGGCCAGCCACTTGGGCCGCCAAGTGGCTGCACAGGTAAAACTCTCTCTCTGCTTTTCTCTTTTAGTTTCTGTTTTCTATTCTTTTGAATTTGTTTTGATTTAATAAAAATACCAGAACATATTCATAAATCATGAAACCAGGCATGGCTACTGTTTAGAATAAATCCAACAGTAAACATTTTAGTTTATGATTATTTGAGCATTTTAAACAATATATAAAATTTAAATGCCCAAATGCAAATAAGATATAATTTAATTCAAAAATCCAAAATGGACCTAGAATTATGTGCAACATTTTTGGCAGAGGTTTTTAATCAATCCAAAAATGATGAACTTTTCCAAGGGCATTTTGGGTTCATTGAAAAAGATTTTAATTTGACCCTAGTTAAATTCATTTAGTGCTAGGGTTTGAGCATCCCATTTCAGGTTTCCTTTGAAAATAAACATGATGCAACAGACAGGTCCTATCCTGAAGCAAGGTGAAGCTGGGGATGTGACATCTTGTCCCAGGAATTGTCCCAATCTCTAGGAGACCCTATAAGATGGCACCCCTAGAACTAGATGAGCTTAAGAAACAACTCGATGAGTCCTTGAAAAAGGGTTTCATCCATCCTAGTTCTTCTCCCTGGGCTTGTCCCGTCCTCTTCGTCAAGAAGAAGGATGGAACGGAACGGATGGTTGTAGATTATCGACCTGTCAATCTGGTCACCATAAAGAACAAGTATCCGCTCCCCAGGATCAACGACCTATATGATCAGCTCGCTGGATCCTCAGTCTTTTCCAAAATGGATTTGAGGTTGGGCTACCATCAAATCAAAATCAAGAACGGGGGACATTCCCAAGACGGCCTTTGTTACTCGTTATGGCCAATACGAGTACACCATTATGTCCTTCGGGTTAACCAATGCCCCAGCCACTTTCTCCCGGCTAATGAATTATATATTCATGGAGTACTTGGATAAATTTGTCGTGGTATACCTCGATGATATACTCATTTACTCCAAGAACAAGGAAGATCATGTCGAGCATCTAAGGCTGGTATTGATGAAACTTCGAGAGCACCGCCTTTATGCCAAATTCTCCAAGTGTGAATTCTGGTTGCCAAAAGTGACCTATCTGGGTCATGTAATCTGTGGTAAGGGTATTGCCGTCAATCCCGAGCGAGTTTAGGTTGTCCTTGATTGGACTCCACCTGAATCGGTCAAGCAAGTTAGGAGTTTGCTTGACTTAGCGAGCTATTGCCGACGCTTCGTCAAGAATTTCTCCAAGGTTGCTAAACCTCTAACTGAATTCCTCAAGAAAGATAAAAAGTTCGAGTGGACCCCACAGTGCGAGTCCATCTTTCAGGAACTGAAAAGACGCCTGACATCTGCTCCCGTACTGGTACCACCAGACTTTTCCAAGGACTTTATTATCTATTGCGACGCCTCGCGACAAGGACTAGGTTGCATACTCATGCAAGATCGTCAAGTGATTGCCTACGCATCTCGGCAGTTGCGTCCACATGAGGATAACTATCCTACACATGATCTAGAGCTTGCAGCTGTAGTCCACGCACTCAAAACATGGCGACATTATTTTCTTGGTAATCGCTGTGAAATCTTCACTGATCACCAAAGTCTAAAATACATCTTCACCCAACCGGATTTGAATCTCAGGCAAAGACGTTGGGTTGAGTTGCTCACAGATTACGACTTAGGAATCACTTACACCCCTGGGAAGGCCAATGTCATGGCTGACGCACTAAGTCGTAAGTCTTATTGTAACAATCTGATGTTACAACAAGGGCAACCACTTCTCCACGAGGAATTTCGTAAGCTTAACCTTCACATTGTTCCTCAAGGATTCCTTTCCACCTTGGTGGCGAAACCTACCCTTACGGATCAGATCATCAAAGCACAGAAGGTTGATCCAGGAATCTCCTGTATCAGGAGGAACATCAAGAAAGGAGTCGCGGGATGTTTCTCAATTGATGATCAAGGTGTCGTGTTCTTTGGAAACCGCTTAGTGGTTCCTAAGGTACGAAACCTGAGACGGTTGATCCTTACAAAGGCTCATGAATCTCCTCTCACGATTCATCCCGGTAGTACCAAAATGTATCAGGACCTACGCCAGAGGTTCTGGTGGACTAGGATGAAGAAGAAATCGCTCAGTTCATTGCTAACTGCGACGTTGGCCGTCGAGTTAAAGCAGAGCATCAACGGCCTACTGGCACCCTTCAACCTTTAGCTATTCCTGAATGGAGATGGGATAAGATCCGTATGGACTTCATTACCGGGTTTCCCGGGACCAGGAAAGGGAATAATGCTATCTTTGTCGTTATCGACCGCCTCTCCAAAGTAGCCCATTTACTGCCTGTTTGAGAGAGTATAACCGCTAGCCAGCTAGCAGACTTGTATATCTCTCGAATAGTATCTCTTCATGGTGTGCCATTGGAGATTAACTCAGACCGTGGAAGTCTATTCACCTCTAGATTTTGGGAAAGTTTCCAAAATGCTATGGGGACTCGTCTCTCTTTTAGCACCGCCTTTCATCCTCAGTCAAGTGGTCAAGTAGAACGAGTCAATCAAATTCTGGAGGATGTGCTTCGAGCCTCTGTCATCTCTTTCGGTATGGATTGGGAGAAGTGTCTTCCATTTGCCGAATTCGCTTATAACAATAGTTATCAAGCTAGCTTGGGCAAGGCACCCTTCGAAGTTCTGTATGGACAAAGGTGTCGAACGCCTCTTAACTGGTCAGAAACCCGGGAAAGACAATTCTTTGGTCTGGATATGATCCAGGAAGCAGGAGAGCAAGTTCGCATCGTTCATGAGAAATTGAAAACAGCCCAGTCTCGCCAGAAGAGCCAATATGATAGTCATCATAAAGCTGTGACTTATGAAGTCAGCGATAAGGCTTACCTTCGGGTTACTCCTCTTAAGGGAACCCATCGCTTCGGTATCAAAGGCAAATTGTCTCCTCGTTACATCGGTCCTTTTCGCATTCTTGCCAAACGAGGAGAAGTTGCTTACCAATTGGAACTACCTCTGCACCTTTCCAGAGTTCATGATGTCTTCCATGTTTCTCAACTCAAGCGTTGCTTCTCGGATCCTATCGGCCGAGTGGACCACAAAACGCTTGATCTCCAGGACAATCTCTCATATCGAGAATACCCTGTTCGTATTCTTGATAAACCGAGCGTACTACTCGACATCATAATATCAAATTTCTCAAGGTTCAATGGTCACACCATTCCCAAAATGAAGCTACTTGGGAAAGGGAGGATCGTCTTCGACTTGAGTACCCCACCCTTTTTCCGGAGGAACCTGAATCTCGGGACGAGATTCTTTTGAGTGGGGGTGAGTTGTCACATCCCTAGTCAGTGCATGCATTAGGACTAGCTAGAGTGTGCATCATGTTTACTTTTTGCAGAAACCTGAAATGGGGATGACAGAAACCCCAGCACTCCTCTTCTAACAACTAGGGTTTAATAAAATCTTTTCCAATGTACCCAAAATGCCCTTCAAAAATGTTCATCATCTTTGCCTTGGTCTTAAACCTCTGACAAAAATGGTGCACAATTTTCTAGGACATCCAAAGGTCACTGGATTAATTCATATTGTATTTGCATTTGGGAATTTAAATGCTATAAAATATTTTTGGTGCCCAAATAATCATAAACCAAAATGTTCCATGCTGTTCATAGTATATACAGTGGGCATGAATAGTTTTATGAATTATAAAAATGTTCTAGCATTTTTATTAATTCAACAAAGTTGAAAAGGAAACAAAACAGAAAATAAAATAGAAAGAGAGAGAGTGGGCACAGCCCACTTACCTGGACCAGCCGGCCCACCTGGCGGCCCAGCACTGTGCTGGCCCGAGCCAGCCAGCTGCTTTGGCAGCCAGGCAGGCAGGTGACGCCGGCGCACGACCGCGCCCCACCGCGGCAGCTACTTGCCGCCTGGCCACCGCCTCACCGCGGGAACGGCCTGGACAACCTCCACGTCGCGCCCCGAAGCCGCTGGACGGATCCACTCCCCCCTGCCTCTCTCCCTCGCCCTACCCACGCCATGGCCGACGCTGCCGCCGCCGTCTTGCCGCCATAGCCGCAGCCAGCGAGCTCCCCTCGCCTCGCCGTCGTGTCCCCAAGCTCCGCCTCCTCGCATTGAAGTTCTGCGTCGAGCCACGCATTGCCGGAGGCCCCAATGCGTCGTCTCCGTCGACTTCTCCCCCGTTCGGCCGTCGAGATCGCCGGCGACCTCACCGTCGCAGCAGTTCATCCCCGACCTCGCCATAAGTTCCAACGCGACCGCTGTGAGCTTGGCCACCTCCCCATCCTCTATGTTCTCCCTCTCGAGCTCTGTAACAACAGCACGAAGCTCACCCGCACGCGCCGCCGCGGAGCTCGTCGCCGACGAGGCTCCGGCCACCCAACGGCCGCGCCACCCTGTCCATCAGCTCCACCACACCTCCAGGAGCCTGACACGCCACACCACGCACCTCGTCGTGCCTCCTAGCGACTAGCCCGAGCTCACCCGAGCTCCGACAGCCGCCAAGGTCGTCACCGGCGCCTTTTCCGGCGACCCCGAGGCCAACCATCACCACCACTAGATGCAGCTCTTCCCCCGCATCACGTAGACGTGCTCCGCCGTCGATTTGGTCGTCGGAGCACGAATCCCGCGCTGCACCGCCGTGTCTGGCCTCGCTGGCGGCTAAACGCCGGCCTGTTTGAACCCGCTTTGACCATGGGTGGGCCCAGGTTGACCCGCTGGAGTCAATGACAGGTGGGCCCAGCCGGCTTTTTTAATTAGGATTAGCAGTTTAATTTAATTAGTTAAGTTAATGACACTGACACGCGGGACCCACTGGTCAGGTTTGACATGGACCAGGTCTGTTGACCTGCTGACGTCAGCATGATGTCATGCTGATGCGGTAAATGCTTTTCTGGGATTATTTGATTTAAAACAATTCAGGAAATTCCAGAAAATGCTTTAAACTTCCAAAAATCATATAAATTCAACAGTAGCTCAGATGGAAAAGATTTATATATGAAAATTGATCAGAAAAATCCAATCTTTCCAATAGCACCAGTTTCATGTATGTTTGTGCAATCTAACCTTGCTATTCACATCAAAACATGATAATGCACTTTAATAAATAATAGTTTGGGTATAAATTTGAATATTTGATTCAAATGAGCTCAAACCTTTCTGTTTATAGTTGCATTAGCCCAAAACACATTCATCTTGCCATGTCATAAGCATGCATCATATTGTTGCATTTGTTTGTATATTGATTGTATCGTCGGTGTTCTCCGTGGTAGGTCCTGCTCCCGAGGATACACCTGCGTATCCAACTAAAGAGCAGTACCCGACAACCAATTTGTCAGGCAAGCAACCCATTGATCATTTCGATACAAACCCATCTTCTTACTCCTGCTCTCTTTTACTGCATTAAGGCAACAGCGTGTGAACTGCTACTTGTTGCGGTAGTTGAACCCTATTCCTTTGCATGACCTGTCATTGCCACAGTAAATAGTTGAAACCCACTAGCATGTGTAGGAGTTGATTAAGCCATGTGATGTGTGTTCTACCATGTTATTTGTTTATGTTTCCTGCTATGCTTAGAGTTGTGTCAGGTCTGGTTCATCTGGGTGATGGATCAGAGTGAAATGATCATGCTCGATAAAGAGAGGGAAGTGTGGAACATGCTTGGTAAAGGTATCGATGAAAGGCCATGTAGGAGTACATGGTGGGTTGTTTCATTGGAACCATCCATAGGACCTGAGATCTGTATGTGTGATATAAGTTTAAGCTACTACCATGCATTGGGCCTGAAACCAATGGACCCTCTCGGCTTATTAACTACCCTTGTCCTTTGTCCAGGAGTTGCAACTAGTTTCTGGCGTTTATAGTTTACTGGTGGTCGTGCGCAGCGCTGACCCTCGGGGTGGGCTGTGATGCGGCAGGTACGTGGCACGGTGTACCGGTCGCCCGTTTGTTGACTCAGGAACCCTGTACACATCGTTTGGGGCCATGAGCGACACCCTGGCCTGATCTCCCCACGGATGGAACCCAAATAGGCGATAAACCTGGACTAGGGACTTGTGTAGTTAGTCAGGTCGTGGCCGACACCCTCGCTGGGATTCCGCTTGAAGGTTGCCGAGTACATGTCGAGTAAACAGCGATAAGTGGTGGAAGCGTGTGTGAAGAAGTACACCCCTACAGGGTTACCAATCTATTCGAATAGCCGTTGTTCGCAATACGGACCACTTGGTTACTTATACAGTTCATAGACAAGTTGATGGTTACTTCTAAAAGTCTCAAGACAAGTGTGAGTGCCGTGGATGGCCCTTCCGTAGGATGAAGGAAGAGGATCCACGATGGTGTATTGTTGTGGTGAGTAGAGGACTCGTGTACGTGGTCTCATCTTGCAATCTGCTGAGAGTTGTAGTATAGGTTAGCCAAGAGTCAAAGTTGGCTTGCTGCAATGAACTCCACTACCCTTGTTGATAATGATGCATGTATGATAGGATCTGTTGTAAGTCTTGCTGAGTACCTTTGTACTCATGTTTGCTTAATAACTGTTGCAGAGGAGAACCCTACCACTTCTGATGGGTTTTACATAGACATTGACGTCGACGAGTAGCTTGCTACCCAGACGGAGATCATGAGCTTGTGAAGGGCCTTGTAGATAGTCAGGCTACACCAAGTCTGTTTTATTTCCAAGTTGTCTATACTCAGACATGTTAGCTTCCGCTTGTGCTTGTATGCTTGTATGACTTGAGTGTTGGGTCATGTGACCCCTATCTTTATGGATATGTTATGTATGGCTCTTCAGAGCCTCTTAAATAAAGTACTTTGAGTCATAGAGTTCTGTTGTGATGCAATGTTGTATTTGCACATATTGAGCATATTGTGTTTATGTTTGAAATGCTTGGTATGTGTGGGATCTGACACCTAGTTGTTTACCTTTGGCAGCCTATCTTACAGGGAAATGCCTCCTAGTGCTTCCATTGAGCCTTGGTAGCTTGCTACTGCTCCGGAACACGTAGGCTGGCCGGCATGTGTCCTTCTTCGTTCCTGTGTCTGTCCCTTAGGGGAAATGTCACGCGTTGTTCCTTTAAGTCTATGTAGCTTGCTACGACTTGGGTTCATACGTTGATGACCGACACGTTCGTTGCTGGGTCATGGATGCATGTCTCTGTAATTGTGCCACTTTTGCTTTATAACTAGCCATGTCGTCCCGGGTTCTCTGTCATATGGATGCTAGCGACACTATCATATACGTGTGCCAAAATGCGCAAACGGTCCCGGGCCAGGTAAGGTGGCACCCGTGGGGATAGCGTGCGTGAGGCCGCAAAGTGATTTGATGTGTTACAAGCTAGATCGGTGTGACTTAGGATCGAGGTCCTGACACACCGGGAGAGACTCCGGGGTGTGTACAGCCCCGTCCTGACATGTGGCTTGCACGGTAGGACAGCCAAGGTGTATATGGGCCCTCCTCAGGACGAGCTAAACGACTGTGAGAAAGTACTCGTGAGCTTACGCATCACTCACGAGACCCTACCCTGAGGCGGGTTGCACCTGAGTCTTCTTCTGCAAAATGTGAAAAGATAGGTGTTGTGTCGACCTGCACCGCGTGCATCTCTACAGGGTATCGCATGAGAAGGCCGCGGCACCAGCGACCCTAGGAGGTGACGTCACGGGAATGGCTCGCGAGACAGAGCTCAGCCACTGGATTTGTCGACGCTGGAGGGACGGACCCAAGCACAGACGTCGTGCCCAGTCTTCTCATGCAACGATCCAAAAGAATAACAACCGGCACGCGGTTCCCGCGTGAGCGAGGCACCTGCCACGGGCCCCAACTTACCCATCCACGATTAGCCCATGCGAGAATAAGGCACCAAGGACCACGGGAGGTGACGTCACGAGAATGGCTTGCGAGACAGAGCTCAGCCCTTGGGTTTAGCGACGTTGTAGGGACGGACCCGAGCACAGACGTCGTGCCAGTCCTTAATCATAGGGCGGTCGCGAGTGGGCTCACAAGGGCTCATGACCTTAGTGGCGGTGAGGACGCCAAGCATGCAGATAATACGAATGGAAAGAAACAACTAGCCTTGATCATGCGCAAAAAGGGAGACAACTGCGGGGGGACAGCCCCCAGCAGTCCGAGGATGATGCAGCCCGGGGGCGCCCTCGATTGGATACCTGACGCGTCACCTGATACTTGTCGAAGAAGAGTTGGGGCAGCTGAAGACGCAAGACATGCGGGTCGCTCCTGACGATCGTCGGGCTCCTGAGGCCTAGGGGCTCTGAAGGCTCTCAATGGTTGCACGGGTCCGGTTCTTGCTCCACCCAGACAGCCTACCATTGAGCCTCCCGAGCCCCCAAGGCCTGCTGCGCGAGATGCTGGAACGTTGCAGCTGCGTTGCGGAAGCCGAAGAGTGTGCGGACGTAGTTGCAGGGGAGGGCCCTCCTCCGGCCGACCGTCGTCGGCCAGAAGGGCTCCTGAGAGGCGGCTCGTTTGAGGCCCGCAATGTCAATGCAGACGCGGACACGGTCACTCGGGCTGCGAGTAGGTGAGCTTGGGGTTGTGCGGTTACGCCCACTGCGGATGAGTCTTGCGTACTGAAGTTCCTCTGTAACTTGGTCGATGAAGTCCTGAGCCCCCAGCGCAGAGCGGTTCGCGCTGGGCTCACAAAAACGTGCGTTGGGACACGCTTGCAGGTGGTGCCCAAACACCTCCCTCGAGACGCTGGTCAGTCCGGAGACACTCCAGAGGAGAGCCCCCGAGTCCGTCACGAGAGGGGCGTTGGGCACGCCCCCTATGCGAGGGTGGAGGGCGCCTCGTCAGCAGGCGCGAGTCCTGAGGCCAGACCATCAGGAGCCCCTGCGTCCTGAGGTCCGTTGACGGGCAGGTTCTTCTTCTTCTTGGGGGCGGTCTGCAGGGCGAGGACGGCTCCATCCTCATCGGAGCATTCGAATGCCGCAGTCTGGTAGGCGCGCTCCAGGGAACGCACCGCTTCCTTCTCGTCGGAGGCGATCGTGATGACTCCACCGCTCCCAGGCATCTTCAGGACGTTGTAGCCGTGATGGGTCACCGCCATGAACTTGGCGAGGGCTATATACCCAAGGATGGCGTTGTACGGGAGGTGGATATTGGCGACGTCGAAGTCGATGAGCTCGGTGTGGTAGTTTTCGCGGTCACCAAAGGTGACGGGAAGGCAGACCTTCCACATTGGGAGTGTGGAGCCATCCGTGATTCCGTAGAATGGCTTGGTCGGGTGGAACTGGTCGTAGGGAACCCGGAGCGTCTCGAAGGTCTGGACGGAGAGGACGTTGAGTCTCACTCCGCCGTCGATGAGGGTCTTGGTCACGAGGACGTTGCTGGTGGTCGGGGTGCAGAGCATCGGGAGAGGCCCTGGGGCCACGCTGTACTTGAGCTGGTCCTTGGGGTCGAAGGCGATGACTTGCTTGGTCCACCTGAGGTTGCGTGCGTCGTCAGGCCTGGGAAGCGTTGCGTTCACCTCACGGGCGAACTGCTTGAAGATGCGATGGGAAGCCGGAGCATGGGCTCCTCCCAAGATGCATGCAACTGCACGCGGCTCCTGGAAGCCCCCTGCTCCGTCTCCCTAGCGGCCGTCATCATTCCTTCCTGGCGGTGGCGGCAGCGGAGGCAAGCCTCCATTTCCCTAAGGGAGGCCCTCACGAGGCTGGTCGCGCCAGGGGGCGTCACGAGGCTGCTCCTGCCAGTGGTCTTCACGAGGCTGTTCGCACCACCCTTGGCATGAGTTCCTGCCGTCCCAACGTCCTCCACCTCGGCCCCCTCCACGGCCGTAGCCACGGTTGTCGCGCTCAGGGCGCTGCCCGATGCACCCGCCGCGCATCGCCCTAAGCTCCTGGCAGTCGTTAGTATTGTGGCTATGGACATTGTGGAAGACGCAGTACGGTTGGTTGTCTCTGGGGAGGTCATCGTAGCCGCAGCCACGCTTCACTTCTGGCTCCGCAGCCAGCACGGTGGGTCCCTTGCGCTTTGCTTCTTTGGCCTTGGCCTTCTTGTCGTCTGCCTCCACCTCAGGCAACTCCTGGAGGGAGAGGCGTCCTTCCTCTGCCCTGGCGCACTTTGCCGTGAGCTTGAACATCTCGAGGGCTGTGCACAGGTCCTCGTGGATGGCGAGCTCCTCCCTCATCCTAACGTCACAGACGCCATCGGAGAATGCCGAGATGATGGCCTCGTCCGAGACCCTAGGGATCCGGAGGTGCATGGTGTTGAAGCGTTGGATGTACTTTTGCAGGTTCTCTCCCAGCTGCTGCCTCACGCGGCGCAGATCAGCAGCTGTCGGGGCTCGGTCGCGGGTGCCTTGGAAGTTGGCGATGAAACGCTCACGAAGCTCTTACCAGGAGGAGATGAATCCCACGGGGAGGTTCAGCAGCCAGGAGCGCGCGCCATCTTTGAGAGCCATGGGGAACCAGTTCGCCATGACCTGCTCGGTGCAGTTGGACGCCTCGATGCTCAGCTCGTAGAGTTGGAGGAACTCCGATACGTCTCCAACGTATCTACTTTTCCAAACCCTTTTACCCTTGTTTTGGACTCTAACTTGCATGATTTGAATGGAACTAACCCGGACTGACGCTGTTTTCAGTAGAACTGCCATGATGTTGTTTTTGTGCAGAAATAAAAAGTTCTCGGAATCGCCTGAAAATCAACGGAGAATTATTTCAGGAAATATAAAAAATACCTGCAAGAAGATCCACACCGGGGGGCCCACGGCCTGTCCTCGAGGGTGGGGGGCGCGCCGCCTTCCGAGGGCGCGCCCCCATGCCTCGAGGGCCCCCCGATACTCCACGGACGTACCCCCAGGTCCTATATATTCTGTTTCAGGGAGAAAAAAAATCAGGGAGAAAGAATTATCGCGTTTCACGAGACGGAGCCGCCGCCAAGCCCTAATCTCTCTCGAGAGGGCTGACCTGGAGTCTGTTCGGGGCTTCGGAGAGTGGAGATCGTCGCCATCGTCATCATCAACCTTCCTCCATCGCCAATTCTATGATGCTCACCGTCGTGTGTGAGTAATTCCATCGTAGGCTTGCTAGACGGTGATGGGTTGGATGGGATCTATCATGTAATCAAGTTAGTTTTGTTAGGGTTTGATCCCTAGTATCTGTTGGGGATCGTAGCAGAAAATCAAAAAATTTCCTACGCGTCACCAAGATCTATCTATGGAGTAATCTAGCAACGAGCATAAAGGAGAGTGGATCTACATACCCTTGTAGATCGCGATGCGGAAGCGTTGCAAGAACGCGGATGAAGGAGTCGTACTCGCTGCGATTCAGATCGCGGTTGATTCCGATCTAAGCGCCGAACAATGGCGCCTCCGCGTTCAACACACGTGCAGCCCGGTGACGTCTCCCACGCCTTGATCCAGCAAGGAGAGAGGGAGAGGTTGGGGAAGACTCCATCCAACAGCAGCACGACGGCGTGGTGGTGGTGGAGGAGCGCGGGACTCCAGCAGGGCTTCGCCAAGCACTGCAAGAGACGAGGAGGGAGAGGGGTAGGGCTGCGCCAAGCGACAGAGGTCGAAACGTGTTATGGGCAGCCCCAAACCTCACATATATATAGGGGGAAGGGGGGGCTGCGCCCCCTTTAGGGTTTCCCACCCCTAGGGGTGCGGCCAGCCTAGATCCCATCTAGGGGTGGCGGCCAGAGGGGGAGAGGGAGAGGGGGGCGCACCAGATTGGGCCCTAGGGCCCATCTGCCCTAGGGTTTGCCCCCCTCCCCTCTTGGAGGCGCCTTGGGCCATGGTGGGGGGGCGCACCAGCCCACCTGGGGCTGGTCCCCTCCCACACTTGGCCCATGTATGCCTCCGGGGCTGGTGGCCCCACCAGGTGGACCCTCGGGACCCTCCCGGTGGTCCCGGTACGCTACCGATAGCGCCCGAAACGTTTCCGTTGACCAAAACAGGACTTCCCATATATGAATCTTTACCTCCGGACCATTCCGGAACTCCTCGTGACGTCCGGGATCTCATCCGGGACTCCGAACAACATTCGGTAACCGCGTACATACTTTCCCTATGACCCTAGCGTCATCGAACCTTAAGTGTGTAGACCCTACGGGTTCGGGAACCATGCAGACATGACCGAGACAACTCTCCGGCCAATAACCAACAGCGGGATCTGGATACCCATGTTGGCTCCCACATGTTCCACGATGATCTCATCGGATGAACCACGATGTCAAGGATTCAATCAATCCCGTATACGATTCC
The DNA here is from genome assembly GCA_902687465.1 of Secale cereale. Classification (NCBI taxonomy): domain Eukaryota; kingdom Viridiplantae; phylum Streptophyta; class Magnoliopsida; order Poales; family Poaceae; genus Secale; species Secale cereale. Next base: position 242,596,629 of record LR738709.1, read on the forward strand.
CTTTGTCTATCGGTATAGCACTTGCCCGAGATTCGATCGTCGGTATACCGATACCTTGCTCAATCTCGTTACCGGCAAGTCTCTTTACTCGTTCCGTAACACATCATCCCGTGATCAACTCCTTGATCACATATTGTGCACATTATGATGATGTCCTACCGAGTGGGCCCAGAGATACCTCTCCGTCATACGGAGTGACAAATCCCAGTCTCGATTCGTGCCAACCCAACAGACACTTTCAGAGATACCTGTAGTGCACCTTTATAGCCACCCAGTTACGTTGTGACATTTGGTACACCCAAAGCATTCCTACGGTATCCGGGAGTTGCACAATCTCATGGTCTAAGGAAAAGATACTTGACATATAGAAAAGCTTTAGCATACGAACTACACGATCTGTGCTAGGCTTAGGATTGGGTCTTGTCCATCACATCATTCTCCTAATGATGTGATCCCGTTATCAACGACATCCAATGTCCATGGTCAGGAAACCGTAACCATCTATTGATCAACGAGCTAGTCATCTAGAGGCTTACTAGGGACATGGTGTTTGTCTATGTATCCACACATGTATCTGAGTTTCCTATCAATACAATTCTAGCATGGATAATAAACAGTTATCATGAACAAGGAAATATAATAATAACCAATTTATTATTGCCTCTAGGGCATATTTCCAACAGTCTCCCACTTGCACTAGAGTCAATAATCTAGTTCACTTCGCCATGTGATTAACACTCATAGGTCACATCGCCATGTGACTAACATCCAAAGAGTTCACTAGAGTCAGTAATCTAGTTCACATCAATATGTGATTAACACTCAATGAGTTCTGGTTTGATCATGTTATGCTTGTGAGAGAGGTTGTAGTCAACGGGTCTGCAACATTCAGATCCCTATGTACTTCGCAAAACTTTATGTCATATCATAGATGCTGCTACCACGTTCCACTTGGAGCTATTCCAAACTATTGCTCCATCATACGTATCCAATATCTCTACTCAAAGTTATCCGGTTAGGTGTTAAGCTTGCATCGACGTAACTCTTTATGTCGAACTCTTTATCACCTCCATAACCGAGAAACATTTCCTTATTCCTCCAAGGATAATTTTGACCACTATCTAGTGATCCACTCCTGGATCACCTTTGTACCCTCTTGCCAGACATGTGGCAAGGCACACATCAGGTGCGGTACTCATCATGGCATACCGTATAGAGCCTATGACAAAAGCATAGGGGACGACCTTCGTCCTTCCTCTTCCTTCTGCCGTGGTCAAGTTTTGAGTCTTACTCAACTTCACACCTTATAACTCAGGTAAGAATTCCTTCTTTAACTGACCTATTTTGAACTCCTTCAAAATCATGTCAAAGGTGTGTGTTCCTTTTGAAAGTATCATCAGGCGTATTGATCTATCTCTATAGATCTTGATGCCCAATTATGTAAGCAGTTTTATCCAGGTCTTCCTTTGAAAAACTCCTTTCAAACAACCCTTTACGCTTTCCAGAAATTCAACATCATTTCGGATCAACCATATGTCATTCACATATACTTATCAGAAATGTTGTAGTGCTCCCACTCACTTTATTGCAAATACAAGTTTCTAACAAACTTTGTATACCCAAAAACTTTGATCACTCCATCAAAGTGTATATTCCGACTCCGAGATGCTTGCTCTAGTCCATGGAAGGATCGCTGGAGCTAGCATAGCTTTTAGCATCCTTAGGATTGACAAGACCTTTCTGATTGTATCACATACAACCTTTCCTTACGAAAACTGGTAAGGAAACTTGTTTTGTCATCCCTCTGCCAGATTTCATAAATGCAGCTAATGCTAACTTGATTTCGACGGACTTAAGCATCGCTACGGGTGAGAAAATCTCATCGTAGTCAACTCCTTGAACTTGTGGAAAAACTCTTCGCCACAAGTCGAGCTTCATAGACGGTGACATTACCGTCCACGTCCGTCTTAGTCTTAAAGATCCATTTGTCTCAATGGCTTGCCGATCATAGGGCAAGTCCACCAAAGTCCATACTTTGTTTTGATACATGGATCCTATCTCGGATTTATCGGCTTCTAACCATTTGTCAGAATATGGGCCCACCATCGCTTCTCCATAGTTCGTAGGTTCATTGTTGTCCAACAACATGACTTCTAAGACAGGATCACCGTACCACTCAGGAGTAGTAAATATCCTTGTCGACCTACGAGGTTCGATAGCAACTTGATTTGGAGTTCATGATCACTATCATTAGTTTCCTCTTCAACAGTCGTAGGTTCCACTGAAACATCTTTCTGTGTTGCACTACTCTCTGGTTGAAGTGAGGGTTTGACAACCTCATCAAGTTCTATCTTCCTCCCACTCAATTCTTTCGAGAGAAACTCCTTCTCGAGAAAGGACCCGTTCTTAGGGACAAACATTTTTGCCCTTGGATCTGAGATAGGAGGTATACCCAACTGTTACCTTTGGGTATCCTATGAAGATGTATTTGTCCGCTTTGGGTTCGAGCTTTTCCCGGCTGAAGCCATAAGCCTCGCAGCCCCAAACATTGAGAAACGACAACTACGGTTTCTTGCCAAACCATACGACGTTGTCTCAACGGACTTAGATGCTGCTCTATATAAAGTGAATGCAGTTTTCTCTAATGCATAACCTCAAAATAATAGCGGTAGATCGGTAAGATACATCATAGATCGCACCATATCTCATAAGGTTCGATTACGATGTCTGGACACACCATTACGCTGTGGTGTTCCAGGTGGCTTCAACTGTGAAACATTTCCACAATGCCTTAAGTGATTGCCAAACTCATAATTCAGAAAATCTCCCCTCGATCAGATCGTAGGAACATGATCTTCTTGTTATGATGACTCTTAATCTTCACTCTGAAATTGCCTTGAACTTTTCAAACTCTTCAGACTTTTGCTTCATTGAGTAAATATACCCAATCTACTCAAATCGTCAGTGAAGATGAGAAAATAACGATATCCACCACACGCCTCAATTCTCATTGGATCACACACATCAGCATGTATGATTTCCAACAAGTCACTTGCCCGTTTTATTTTACCTGAAAACGGGATCTTAGTCATCCTGCCCAAGAGGCATGGCTCGCATGTGTCAAGCGATTCAAAATCAAGTGACTCCAAACATCCATCAACATGGAGTTTCTTCATGCATTTTATGCCAAAATGACCTAAGCGGCAGTGCCACAAGAAAGTGGTACTATCATCATTAACTCTACATCTTTTGGCATTAATATTATCATCATGTGTATTACTATGATCGAGATTCAACAAACCATTGGGTGCATGACCATAAAGGTATTATTCATGTAAACAGAATAACCATTATTCTCTGACTTAAATGAATAACCGTATTGCAATGAACATGATCTAATCATATTCATGCTCAACGTAGACACCCGATAACATTTATCTAAGTTCAACACTAATCTCAAAAATAGAGGGAGTGTGCGATGGTGATCTTATCAACCTTGGAAACACTTCCAACACACATCGTCACCTCGCCCTTAGCTAGTCTCCGTTCAGTCCGTAGCTTTTGCTTCAAGTCACTAATAATAGCAACTGAACCGGTATCCAATACCCAGGTGCTACAAGGAGTACTACTAAGGTACACATCGATAACACGTATATCAAATATACTTTGTTGAAGTTGCCAGCTATCATATCTACCATGTATTTGGGATGGTACCGCTACCATGTGACCGTTCCCCTTACAATAGAAGCACTTAGTCTCGAGGTTTGGGTTCAACCATGGGTTCCTTCATCAGTGCGACAACAGGTTTGCCATTCATGAAGTTTCCCTTCTAGCCCTTACCCCTTTTGAAACCAGTGGTCTTGTTAAACCATCAACACTTGATGCTCCTTCTTGATTTCTACTTTTGTGGTACTAAGAACCGCTAATAGCACCGGGATCATCACCATCCTTTGCATGTCATAGTTCATCACGAAGTTCTAGCAGCTTGGTGATAGTGTCTAGAGAATTCCGTCAACCACTATCTCACCTGGAAGATTAACTCCCACTTGGTTCAAGTGATTTTAGTACCCAGACATTCTGAGCACATGCTCACAAGTTGAGCTATTCTCCTCCATCCTTTTGGCAAAAGAATTTGTCAGAGGTCTCATACCTCTCAATACGGGCATGAGCCTGAAATCCCAATTTCAGCTCTTAGGACATCTCATATGTTCTATGGCGTACAAAACGTCATTGGAATCCCGATTCTAAGCCGTAAAGTATGGTGCACTAAACTATCAAGTAGTCATCAGGACGTCTCTGTCAGGTGTTCACAACATCCACAGACAACGTTGTAGGGGTTTGCACATCGAGCGGTGCATCAAAGACGTAAGCTTTCTGTGCAGTAGTGAGGACACTCCTCGGACTACGGACCCAGTCTGCATCATTGCTTACAATATCTTTCAACTTAGTCTTTCTCTAGGATCGTATTAAACAGGGAGCTACAACGCAGTTATTGGTCTACAACATAATTTGCGAAGACAACTTAGACTATTGTTCATGACAATGAAGTTCATCCAATGAACTCCCACTCAGATAGACATCTCTCTAGTCATCTAAGTGATACATGATCCGAATCGACTAGGCTGTGTCCGATCATCACGTGAGACGGACTAGTCATCAACGGTGAACATCTTCATGTTGATCGTATCTTCTATACGACTCATGTTCGACCTTTCGGTCTTCCGTGTTCCGAGGCCATGTCTGTACATGCTAGGCTCGTCAAGTGAACCCTAAGTGTATCGCGTGTGTAAATCTGGCTTACACCCATTGTATGCGAACGTTAGAACTTATCACACCCGATCATCACGTGGTGCTTCGGAACAACGAACCTTAGCAACGGTGCACAGTTAGGGGGAACACAATTCTTGAGATTTTAGTGAGAGATCATCTTATTCACTACCGTCGTTCTAAGCAAATAAGATGTAAAACATGATAAACATCACATGCAATCAAATAGTGACATGATATGGCCAATATCATTTTGCTCCTTTTGATCTTCATCTTCGGGGCTCCATGATCATCATTGTCACCGGCATGACACCATGATCTCCATCATCATGATCTCCATCAACGTGTCTCCATGAAGTCGTCTCGCCAAACATTACTTCTACTACTATGGCTAACGTTTAGCAATAAAGTAAAGTAATTACATGGCGTTATTCAGTGACACGCAGGTCATACAATAAATAAGACAACTCCTATGGCTCCTGCCGGTTGTCATTCTCATCGATATGCAAGTCGTGATTCCTATTACAAGAACATGATCAATCTCATACATCACATATATATCATTCATCACATCCTTTTTGGCCATATCACATCACACGGCACATGCTGCAAGAACAAGTTAGACGTCCTCTAATTGTTGTTGCAAGTTTTTACGTGGCTGCTATAGGTTTCTAGCAAGAACGTTTCTTACCTACGTCAAAACCACAATGTGATATGCCAATTTCTATTTACCCTTCATAAGGACCCTTTTCATCGAATCCGATCCGACTAAAGTGGGAGAGACACACACCCGCTAGCCACCTTATGCAACTAGTGCATGTCAGTCGGTGGAACCTGTCTCACGTAAGAGTATGTGTAAGGTCGGTCCGGGCCGCTTCATCCCAGGATGCCGCCGAATCAAGATAAGACTAGTAAAGGCAAGAGAATTGACATGATCTACGCCCACAACTACTTTGTGTTCTACTCGTGCAAGATACTACGCATAGACCTAGCTCATGATGCCACTGTTGGGGATCGTAGCAGAAAATCAAAATTTTTCCTACGCGTCACCAAGATCTATCTATGGAGTAATCTAGCAACGAGCATAAAGGAGAGTGGATCTACATACCCTTGTAGATCGCGATGCGGAAGCGTTGCAAGAACGCGGATGAAGGAGTCGTACTCGCTGCGATTCAGATCGCGGTTGATTCCGATCTAAGCGCCGAACAATGGCGCCTCCGTGTTCAACACACGTGCAGCCCGGTGACGTCTCCCACGCCTTGATCCAGCAAGGAGAGAGGGAGAGGTTGGGGAAGACTCCATCCAACAGCATCACGACGGCATGGTGGTGGTGGAGGAGCGCGGGACTCCAGCAGGGCTTCGCCAAGCACTGCAAGAGACGAGGAGGGAGAGGGGTAGGGCTGCGCCAAGCGACAGAGGTCGAAACGTGTTATGGGCAGCCCCAAACCTCACATATATATAGGGGGAAGGGGGGGCTGCGCCCCCTTTAGGGTTTCCCACCCCTAGGGGTGCGGCCAGCCTAGATCCCATCTAGGGGTGGCGGCCAGAGGGGGAGAGGGAGAGGGGGGCGCACCAGATTGGGCCCTAGGGCCCATCTGCCCTAGGGTTTGCCCCCCTCCCCTCTTGGAGGCGCCTTGGGCCATGGTGGGGGGGCGCACCAGCCCACCTGGGGCTGGTCCCCTCCCACACTTGGCCCATGTATGCCTCCGGGGCTGGTGGCCCCACACGGTGGACCCCCGGGACCCTCCCGGTGGTCCCGGTACGCTACCGATAGCGCCCGAAACTTTTCCGGTGACCAAAACAGGACTTCCCATATATGAATCTTTACCTCCGGACCATTCCAGAACTCCTCGTGACGTCCGGGATCTCATCCGGGACTCCGAACAACATTCGGTAACCGCGTACATACTTTCCCTATAACCCTAGCGTCATCGAACCTTAAGTGTGTAGACCCTACGGGTTCGGGAACCATGCAGACATGACCGAGACAACTCTCCGGCCAATAACCAACAGCGGGATCTGGATACCCATGTTGGCTCCCACATGTTCCACGATGATCTCATCGGATGAACCACGATGTCATGGATTCAATCAATCCCGTATACGATTCCCTTTGTCTATCGGTATAGCACTTGCCCGAGATTCGATCGTCGGTATACCGATACCTTGCTCAATCTCGTTACCGGCAAGTCTCTTTACTCGTTCCGTAACACATCATCCCGTGATCAACTCCTTGATCACATATTGTGCACATTATGATGATGTCCTACCGAGTGGGCCCAGAGATACCTCTCCGTCATACGGAGTGACAAATCCCAGTCTCGATTCGTGCCAACCCAACAGACACTTTCGGAGATACCTGTAGTGCACCTTTATAGCCACCCAGTTACGTTGTGACGTTTGGTACACCCAAAGCATTCCTACGGTATCCGGGAGTTGCACAATCTCATGGTCTAAGGAAAAGATACTTGACATATAGAAAAGCTTTAGCATACGAACTACACGATCTGTGCTAGGCTTAGGATTGGGCCTTGTCCATCACATCATTCTCCTAATGATGTGATCCCGTTATCAACGACATCCAATGTCCATGGTCAGGAAACCGTAACCATCTATTGATCAACAAGCTAGTCATCTAGAGGCTTACTAGGGACATGGTGTTTGTCTATGTATCCACACATGTATCTGAGTTTCCTATCAATACAATTCTAGCATGGATAATAAACAGTTATCATGAACAAGGAAATATAATAATAACCAATTTATTATTGCCTCTAGGGCATATTTCCAACAGTATCCACTATGTTATGAGATTGATGTTGCTATGACTTTGCTATGCTTAATGCTTGTCACTAGGGCCCGAGTGCCATGATTTCAGATCTGAACCTATTATATTTTCATGAATATATGTGTGTTCTTGATCCTATCTTGCAAGTCTATAGTCACCTACTATGTGTTATGATCCGGCAACCCTGAAGTGACAATAATTGGGACCACTCCCGGTGATGACCATAGTTTGAGGAGTTCATGTATTCACTATGTGTTAATGCTTTGGTCCGGTACTCTATTAAAAGGAGGCCTTAATATCCTTTAGTTTCCAATAGGACCCCGCTGCCACCGGAGGGTAGGACAAAAGATGTCATGCAAGTTCTTTTGCATAAGCACGTATGACTATATTCAGAATACATGCCTACATTGCATTGAGGAACTGGAGCTAGTTCTGTGTCACCCTTGGTTATAAGTTCTACATGATGAATTGCATCCGACGTAATTTCCCATCACCGATCCTATGCCTATGAGCTTTACCTATATTGGTTGCTGCTTATTTACTTTTCCATTGCTTATATCACAAAAACTACAAAAACACTATCTTTACTTTTATTGCTGCTACCGCCACTATCATATTACTTTGCAACTAAACTATCTTGCTGCAGATACTAAGTTTCCAGGTGTGGTTGAATTGACAACTCAGCTGCTAATACTTAAGAGTATTCTTTGGCTCCCCTTGTGTCGAATCAACATATTTGGGTTTAATACTTTACCCTCGAAAACTGTTGCGATCCCCTACACTTGTGGGTTATCAAGACAATTTTCTGGCGCCGTTGCCGGGGAGCATAGCTCTATTCTTTAAGTCACTTGGGATTTATATCTGCTTATCACTATGAAGAATTTTAAGGACTCAAAAACCAAGATCTTACCCTCAACTACGAGGGGAGGTAAGGAACTGCCATCTAGTTGTGCACTTGATTCTCCTTCTGTTATGAGTAAACTTGCGACACCTACTCCTGCTATTGAATCTGATATGTTGTATGTTCTTGATGATGCCACTTCTGCTATGTATGATGAAACTACTTCTATGCCTGATACTGTGCCACTAGATGAACAAATTGCTAAGGTTAGGGAGAGTGCAAATGTTGATGATATTTATGAAAGTTATGATGAAACTACTCCCAATAGATATGAATTGTCTGTTGTGCCTGAGGGTTATGTTATGGATGAAGAAACTGCTAGAGACTTTCTTGCTTGCAATGATAGATATGATCTTAAGAAATTATTAGCTAAGCTGAAAGAAAAGTCCTTGAATGCTAGAATGAAACATGACCCTGCTTTTGCTACTTCACCTATCTGTGTCACTAATAAGGATTATGAATTCTCTGTCGATCCTGAGTTAATTACTTTGGTTGAATCTGATCCTTTCCATGGCTATGAGTCTGAAATTGTTGTGGCACATCTTACTAAGTTGAATGATATAGCCACCATGTTTACCAACGATGAAAAGATTCATTATTACTATATCCTTAAGTTGTTTTCATTCTTGTTAAAGGGTGATGCTAAGACATGGTTTAATTCTCTTGATCCTGGTTGTGTGCGTAGTCCCCAGGATATGATGTATTACTTCTCTGCTAAATATTTTCCCGCTCATAAGAAACAAGCTGCCTTATGGGAAATATATAACTTTGCTCAAACTGAAGAAGAGAGTCTCCCACAAGCTTGGGGGAGGCTTCTCCAGTTACATAATGCTTTGCCTGATCATCCTCTTGAGATGCATGATATACTTGATGTATTTTATAATGGACTAACAGATGCATCCAGAGACCACCTGGACAGTTGTGTTGGTTGTGTTTTCAGGTAAAGAACAGTGGAACAAGCTGAATTACTATTGAATAATATGCTAGCCAATGAAAATAATCGGACACTTCCTGAACCAACCCCTAAGCCAACTCCGAAGAAAAGAGGTGTTCTATTTCTCAGTCCTGAAGATATGCAAGAGGCAAAGAAATCTATGAAAGAAAAAGGTATTAAAGCTGAAGATGTTAAGAATTTACCGCCTATTGAAGAAATCAATGCTGGGGATATCGCTTATCGGGAACTTATCGGTCGACCCATGATAAGGGGTAAATCTGCCAGTTTATCAGCATATCGGCCGATTTATCGCCATATCGGCTCATTTACCGGTCGATTTATCTTATCGGCCAGACAGCGGTAAGCGATAAATCGGCCAATTTATCGGCATATCGGAAGATATCTTGAACAGTGGAAGAAATGCATGGTCTTGATAACCCGACACAGGTAGTAAAGGTAAATTCTCTTTATAGATTTGATGAAGGTGATATTCCTTGTTATAAGTCTGCTAGCCAATGCTTGGATGAGTTTGACAATTTTATGGTGAAACAAGAAAACTTCAATGCTTATGTTGGTAGACAATTACAACACAATGCTTATATGATTGAACGCTTGAGTGATTATCTGTCTAGTGCTAAAGATGAACTGAAACTCATTAGTATACATGCTTCCATGGTCACCACTCAAGTAGAACAAGTACTTAAGTCTCAGAACGATTTGCTCAATGAATTAAATAGTAAGAATAATGACTATGCTGTTAGAGTTGCTACTAGAGGTGGTAAAATGACCAGGAACCTTTGTATCCTGAAGGCCATCCTAAGAGAATTGAGCAAGATTCTCAAAGAGCTAATTTAGATGCACCTAGTTCTTCTAAAAAGATGAAAAAGAAAAATGATAGGACTTTGCACGCTTCTAGCAAACTTGTAGCTGACACACCTAAGAATCTCAATGATATATCTGTTTCTGATGCTGAGACACAATCTGGTAATGAACATGAACCTAGTGATAATATTAATAATGATGTTCATGATGATGCTCAACCTAACAATGATAATGATGTAGAGATTGAACCTGTTGTTGATCTTGATAACCCACAATCAAAGAATCAACATTATGATAAGAGAGACTTTGTTGCTAGGAAGCATGGTAGGGAAAGAGAACCCTGGGTGCAGAAACCCATGCCTTTTCCTTCGAAACCATCCAAGAAAAAGGATGATGATGATTTTGAGCGCTTCGCTGAAATGATTAGACCTATCTTTTTTGCGTATGCGTTTGACTGATGTGCTTAAAACAAATCCTTATGCCAAGTATATGAAAGATATTATTACCAACAATAGAAAGATACCTGAAGTAGAAATTTCCACCATGCTTGCTAATTACACTTTTGAGAGTGGAATGCCTAAGAAATTAGGAGATCCGGGAGTACCTACTATACCTTGCTCCATTAAGAGAAACAATGTTAAAACTGCTTTGTGTGATCTTGGAGCCGGTGTTAGTGTTATGCCTCTCTCTTTATATCGTAGACTTGACTTGAGTAAGTTGACACCTACTGAAATATCCTTGCAAATGGCTGATAAATCAACTGCTATACCTGTCGGTATTTGTGAGGATGTGCCTGTTGTAGTTGCAAATGTTACTATTCGAACGGACTTTGTTATCCTTGATATTCCCGAGGATGATAGTATGTCTATTATTCTTGGAAGACCTTTTCTGAATACTGCAGGGGCTGTTATTGATTGCAACAAAGGCAATGTCACTTTTCATGTCAATGGTAATGAGCATACGGTACACTTTTCGAGGAAACAACCTCAGGTCCATAGTATCAATTATATTGGAAAACTTCAACTATTACTACTGGAGGTTTTGAGTGTCCTATTCCTACTATCAAGAAGGCATATGACATACTTATTGTTGGGGACATACATATCCCCATTGAGGTAACATAGTGTTATTCGAAAATTCTCCAGTTTCATGTTACTCGGAAAGAGTTTATTAACAAGACCTGGTCAACCTTGTTCATGGATTCCTTTTGATGAACATGGGATAGGTGAATCAAGATAGCACAAACCTTCTGTACCCTCCTTTTACTTTCTGTTAATTAGGTTAAATAAAACAAAAATAGCATTATCTGTCTGTTTCCAGACTTATCCGTGCAATAAAAAAATATCCCTAAAATAAAAGTTCTCCAAATGCCATGAAAATGAAATATGATTTTTTCTAGAATATTTAAGAAATTATGGCACTGAACACACAGCGAGGGGAGCCAGCACGTGGCCATGAGGGCAGAGGGCGCGCCCCCTTGCCCAGGGCGCGCCCCCCTGCCTCGATGGCCCCACATGGCCCCCCTCCACTTATCCTTTCACCCATGCTCTTCTTCTTCCTCCCAAAAAAATCCCCAACCAGCTCAAACCCGAGTTATAGCCCTTTTTGCTGCCATTTTCGATCTCCTTGCTCAAAGCACCATTCACCAAACTGTTTGGGGAGATTGTTCCTTGGTATGTGACACCTCCATTGGTCCAATTAGTTTTCTTCTAGTGCTTTATTTGTTGCAAATTTGTGCTGTTGTGGTGACCTTGTTCTTGAGCTTGCATGTAAATTTTTCTTGGTCCCAAGTAGTTCTAATGCATGATATAGCCTCTAGGCACTTATAGGAGTTGTTGCTATCATTCTTGTTGAGTTTGGTTAACTTTTATTGTGAGTTACTAAAAATTTCAGAAAATTTAAGAAAAGGAAAATGTTAAAAAAATTATTGAGGGGCTCTTCTAGCAAGAGCTCAGAGGAGAAGAAGAAAGAAGAAAATAAGAAGCCCAAGTATCATCTTCCTCGCATGGCGGAAGTTCGACCGTGCGAATGGCCTTGTAATAATTTCATGATGGCCGCCGGTATTTACGAAGACTTTTATTGGATGGCAAATAATGCAGGCCTCACCGACTTCCTCAACGACCAAAAAGAACAGTATCTCTTACTCACCAATATTTTCACGCAAAGTTTTCATTTTCATTCTAGGAAAACACCACCTACAGTGGAGTTTCGCTTATATGATGTGAGTAAGGAGATATCACTGTTAGACTTTTGTGAAATATGCAAAGTACCCTTTGGAGGTAGACTTGATGAACCACGTCATGAAGACGCTAAAGGGTTTATTGATATGATAGCCGTAGGTGAAACTAGACAAGTTGCAGGGGCAAGAATCACTAGTCTACACTTCCCTGTTCTGCGCTACTTTGCTTTATTTGCTAGTAGGTGTTTAATTGGTCGCGGGAACAGTGGGAATCTCAGTGCCCCTGATATTATCATTTTACGCCATGCTTTTTTTCGCGACACAACTTTTAGCTTTGGCGCCATCGTTGCCAAACGATTGAGTCTTAACTGCTCAAGAGGGCCCGTCTTTGGAGGCATCTTTGCTTCTCGCCTTGCTGAACATTTTAATATACCCATTAGGCATCATGGGAAGGAAGAAAAATTGCTTGCCTCTGTTTATCTAGACTACAAAAGCATGGTAGCTCATGACTTTATTGTTAAAGACAAAAATATGCAGCTCCATTATAAATTGAGGTTTGATGAAATATACTGTGAAATTGTTACCTTGCCTGCACCTTCTTTGTTTGATCTATCTACAGGCGTATTCCTCATCACCTCATATGTCTTCTACAAGTACCAAGGCCAGGCACAAGCTTCAGAGCCTGAACTAGAACCACCACTTGATCCTTCCCGACAATCTATTTATGGGTGGGAGTTGGACGAGCTCGCCAACCAGTGGCGCCCAGAGGACACATCTCAGTACATTGGAGGGAGTGGCTTCGATCCGTGGCCATAGACCAACATAGGCCAAAAGCCTAAGCTTGGGGGAGTACGTGTTTCTCACCGACTTACATTCATGTTCACACTTATTCTAGTTGTCGGTGCTCACACTCTTTCACTGTACCTTCCATGCTTAGTTTCAATTTCTTTTTCTTGGTCTTTTTCTTGTGTGCTAGAGAAACCCAGAAAAACAAAAAAAATAGTTATAGCTTCTAGCTAGTTTATTTTCTTTGCCTGTAGTAGTAACTAAAAATGAAAACCCAAAAAGATTTCTCGTTCTTCTTTTCCTTGTTGGGAGCTTTCCCGTGTAAATAGTTTATTTTCTTTTCTTTAGGGGTTGAGAGTAGAAACCATGATTAAAATGCTTAGTGGCTCTCATATGCTTTGTTGTTGATATAACCTTGAGCCATATTACCTTGTCTTCTCTCTTGTATCAAATGCGTGCAGATTCCAGCTTAGTCCAATGCACGTGCACTATTACTATTTTTCACACCGTTCGGCCATGCGAATGAAAGGCAATAAGGATGATATATGATGAACTAATTGAGATAAGAAAAGTTGGTATGAACTCGACCTCTCTTGTTTTTGTAAATATGATAGCTCGTCGTTCTTGATTCAGCTTGTTATGAATGAAACATGTTTGCAATGACAATTAGAGATCATAGCTGCTTATGCCATGCTTAATTAGCTGAGAGTTTATAATGGTCTATCTTGCGTGCCAACATGATATTAAAATGGTTGTGATGTGGTATGATGGGTGGTATCCTCCTCTGAACGATTTAAGTGACTTGACTTGGCACATGTTCACGCATGTAGTTGAAAGAAAGCAACATAGCCTTCATGATATTTAGGTCCATGGTGATTTATATCCTACTCATGCTTGCATTCATTGTTGATTAATTTTCATGCATGTTCATGACCGTTGTTGCTCTCTAGCCGGTCGCTTCCCAGTCTCTTTCTAGCCTTCACCTGTACTAACCGAGAATACTGCTTGTGCATCCACTTCCATAAACCCCAATGTTATTCCACATGATTCCACCATACCTTCCTATATGCGGTATTTACCTGCCGTTCCAAGTAAATTTGTATGTGCCAAACTCTAAACCTTCAAATGAAATTCTGTTTTGTATGCGCGAATAGCTCATGTATCAACTAGGGTTGTCTATATCTTCCATGCTAGGTGGTTTATTCTCACGATGAGTGGACTCCGCTCATCATTCATGACAAAATGGCTGGTAACCGGGATGCGCACTCCCATGCTCAAAAACATAATAATTAAACAAAACTCCCCCAGGGCTGTTGCTTGTTTGGACGGTAACCCGTGGATTTGGCTGGCCGTGGAGTGTGCTTGTTGGTGGTTGGGGGAGTATAAACTTTACCATTCTGTTTGGAACCGCCTATAATGTGCGTAGCATGGGAGATATCGAGATTCTTGGTTGTTATGTTGACAATGAAAGTATACCGCTCAAAATGTTATTCAATCTCTATTTAAAAAACGAGCTCTGGCACCTCTACAAATCCCTGCTTCTCTCTGCGAAGGGCCTATCTATTTACTTTTATGCAGAGTCATCATCCTCTTATCAAAGAGCACCAGTAGGAGAGCACCTCTATCGTTGCATGTATTAATATTAATTTGCATTGAGTATGATCATGACTGGATCTCTTTTACCATGAATTACAATGTCTAGTCAGTCCTTGATCTTTAAAAGTGCTCTGCATTTATGTTTTGCGGTCTCGGAAAGGGCTAGTGAGATACCATCCTGTTATATCATATCATGATTGTTTTGAGAAGTGTTGCCATCCGAGGTTTACTATTATTGCTCGCTAGTTGATTATGCTATTGATGTGAGTAGTCTTGAGACCTAAAAGTTATTGTGAATGTGGTTAGTTCATGATCTTGTTGAAAACCTGAATGCTAGCTTACATATTTACAACAACAAGAGCACACAGAGTTTGTCAAAGTTTTTATCTATCACTTTCAGTTTATCATCTAAATTGCTTGAGGAAAGCAAAGGTTTAAGCTTGGGGGAGTTGATACGTCTCCAACATATCTACTTTTCCAAACCCTTTTGCCCTTGTTTTGGACTCTAACTTGCATGATTTGAATGGAACTAACCCGGACTGGCGCTGTTTTCAGCAGAACTGCCATGGTGTTGTTTTTGTGCAGAAATAAAAAGTTCTCGGAATCGCCTAAAAATCAACGGAGAATTATTTCAGAAAATATAAAAAATACCTGCAAGAAGATCCACACCAGGGGGGCCACGGCCTGTCCTTGAGGGTGGGGGGCGCGCCCCCTTCCCAGGGCGCGCCCCCTGCCTCGAGGGCCCCCCGATGCTCCACCGACGTACCCCCATGTCCTATATATTCCGTTTCGGGGAGAAAAAAATCAGGGAGAAAGAATTATCACGTTTCACGTGACGGAGCCGTCGCCAAGCCCTAATCTCTCTCGGGAGGGTTGATATGGAGTCCGTTCGGGGCTCCGGAGAGTGGAGATCGTCGCCATCGTCATCATCAACCTCCCTCCATCACCAATTCCATGATGCTCACCACCGTGTGTGAGTAATTCCATCGTAGGCTTGTTGGACGGTGATGGGTTGGATGGGATCTATCATGTAATCGAGTTAGTTTTGTTAGGGTTTGATCCCTAGTATCCACTATGTTCTGAGATTGATGTTGCTATGACTTTGCTATGCTTAATGCTTGTCACTAGGGCCCGAGTGCCATGATTTCAGATCTGAACCTATTATGTTTTCATGAATATATGTGTGTTCTTGATCCTATCTTGCAAGTCTATAGTCACCTACTATGTGTTATGACCCGGCAACCCCGAAGTGACAATAATCGGGACCACTCCCGGTGATGAACATAGTTTGAGGAGTTAATGTATTCACTATGTGTTACTGCTTTGGTCCGGTACTCTATTAAAAGGAGTCCTTAATATCCCTTAGTTTCCAATAGGACCCCGCTACCACGAGAGGGTAGGACAAAAGATGCCACAAGTTCTTTTCCATAAGCATGTATGACTATATTCGGAATACATGCCTACATTGCATTGATGAACTGGAGCTAGTTCTGTGTCACCCTAGGTTATAACTTCTACATGATGAATTGCATCCGACGTAATTTCCCATCACCGATCCAATGCCTACGAGCTTTACCTATATTGCTTGCTACTTATTTACTTTTCCGTTGCTTATATCACAAAAACTACAAAAACACTATCTTTACTTTTATTGCTGCTACCGCCACTATCATATTACTTTGCAACTAAACTATCTTGCTGCAGATACTAAGTTTCCAGGTGTGGTTGAATTGACAACTCACCTGCTAATACTTAAGAGTATTCTTTGGCTCCCCTTGTGTCGAATCAACAAATTTGGGTTTAATACTTTACCCTCGAAAACTGTTGCGATCCCCTAAACTTGTGGGTTATCAAACTCCGTGGGGTCGGTGGCGCCGTCGTAGCGCGGAGGCAGGTCCGGCTTGAACTTGCCGGGCCAGACGAGGCGTCGTAGCTCAGGAGCTAGGGTGCGACATCCGGCCACGCTCATGATCGCAGGCGCCCCGTGCGCCTGCGGTGCTGGTTCTCGGGGTGCTGGCGCCACCACCTCCTATGGCGCGCGGTCTCGGCGCTGCGGGCCAGGGGGCCCGCGAGCTCCTGCCTGGGATGCGGGATCGCCTGGCAGCTCTCTGATATGTCTCCAACGTATCTATAATTTTTTATTGTTCCATGCTATTATTTATGAAGTCTTGGATGTTTAATGGGCTTTATCATTCACTTTTATATCATTTTTGGGACTAACCTACTAACCCGAAGGCCCAGTCCAGATTGCTGTTTTTGGCCTATTTCAGGGTTTTGCAGAAAAGGAATGACAAACGGAGTCCAAGCGGAATGAAACCTTCGCGAGAGATATTTTTGGAGGAAATCACGCGCGAAAGACTTCAGGGCCAAGCCAAGGGACAGAGGGGCCACCCTCGAGGGTGGGGGCACGCCCCCCTTCCCAGGGCGCACCCCCCTGCCTCGAGAGCAGCCTGTGTGGCCCCGGTTGCCCCCCTTCTTCCTATATATACCTATGTACCCCAGAAAATCCATACGCAAAGAGAAAAACCTAATTCCACCGCCGTAGTTGTTGTTCTCGTGGAGATCCCATCTTGGAGCCTATTCCGGGAGGGGGATCCATCACGGAGGCCTTCATCATCATCATCATCGCCCTCACCATGAGTTGTGAGTAGTTTACCTCAAACCTTCGGGTCCATAGCTATTATCTAGATGGCTTCTTCTCTCTCTCCGGATCTCAATACAAAGTTCTCCTCGGTCTTCGAGGAGATCTATTTGATGTAATCTCTTTTTGCGGTGTGTTTGTCGAGATTCGATGAATTGTGAGTTTATGATCAAGGTTATCTATGAAAGATATTTGGTTCTTCCCTGAACTTTTTATGTGTGCTCATAATATCCTTGCAAGTCTCTTCGAATTATTGTTTGGTTTGGCCTACTAGATCTATAGTTCTTGCAATGGGAGAAGTGCTTGGCTTTGGGTTCAATCTTGCGGTGTCCTTTCCCAGTGACAGTAGGGGCAGCAAGGCACGTATTGTATTGTTGCCATCGAGGATAAAAAGATGGGGTTTTCATCGTATTTCTTGAGTTTATCCCTCTACATCATGTCATCTTGCTTAAGGCGTTACTCTGTTCGTATGAACTCAATACACTAGATGCATGCTGGATAGCGGTCGATGTGTGGAGTAATAGTAGTAGATGCAGAATCGTTTCGGTCTACTTGTCTCGGACGTGATGCCTATATACAATGATCATGCCTAGATAGTCTCATAATTATTCGCTTTTCTATCAATTGCTCGACAGTAATTTGTTTACCCGCCGTAGAATATCGCTATCATGAAAGAAGCCACTAGAGAAAACTATGGCCCCCGGGTCTATCTTTATCATATTACTTCCCCTAGCCAATTTATGCCGTCGTTGTTTATTTGCTTTCTTTATTTTATGTTTCTATACCAGAAATATAATTATCATCTCTATCAGATCTCACTATCGTAAGTGACCGTAAAGGGATCAACAACCCCTTATCGCGTTGGCTGCGAAGTTCTTATTTGTTTGTGCAGGTGCGAGGGACTGGCGCATGGTCTCCTACATGATTGATACCTTGGTTCTCAAAAACTGAGGGAAATACTTACGCTATTGTGCTGCATCTCCCTTTCCTCTTCGAGGGAATACAACGCAAGATCAATAGGTAGCAAGAAGAATTTCTGGCGTCGTTGCCGGGGAGGCTTACGCAAAAGTCATATACTAAGTACCTATCACAAACCCTTATCCTTCGCATTACATTTATTTTCCTCTTGTTTTCCTCTCCCCCCCTTCACCTTTGCCGTTTTATTCGCCCTTCTTCCGTCGTGTGTTTTTCGTTCGCTTGCTTGTGTGTGTTGGATTGCTTGTTTGTCACTATGGCTGAGAACAATACCAAGTTGTGTGACTTTTCCAATACCAACAACAATGATTTTATTAGCACTCTGATTGCTCCTATTAGCGACATTGAATCTTGTGAGATCAATGCTGCTTTGTTGAATCTTGTCATGAAAGATCAATTCTCCAGCCTTCCTAGTGAAGATGCCGCTACCCATCTAAACAACTTTGTTGATTTGTGTGATATGCAAAAGAAAAGGGATACGGATAACGATATTGTTAAATTGAAGTTATTTCCGTTTTCACTTAGAGATCGTGCTAAAACTTGGTTTTCCTCTTTGCCTAGTAATAGTATTGATTCGTGGAATAAGTGCAAAGATTCTTTTATCTCTAAGTATTTCCCTCCTACTAAGATCATCTCTCTTAGAAACGATATTATGAATTTTAAGCAACTAGATCATGAGCATGTTGCACAAGCTTGGGAGAGAATGAAATTGATGATACGTAATTACCCTACACATGGTTTGAATCTATGGATGATTATTCAGAACTTTTACGCTGGCTTGAATTTTGCTTCTAGAAATCTTTTAGATTCGGCCGCCGAAGGCACTTTCATGGAAACCACCTTAGGAGAAGCTACCAAACTCCTAGATAATATTATGGTTAATGGCACACCGAAAGATCTACTAGTAAAAAAGTGAATGCTATCGAAGAAATTTGTGTTTTGAGTGGAAAGATGGATGAACTTATGAATTTTTTTGCTGCTAAGAGTGCTTCTTCTGATCCTAATGATATGCCTTTGTCCACTTTGATTGAGAATGACAATGAATCTTTGGATGTGAATTTTGTTGGTAGGAATAATTTTGGTAACAATGCTTATAGAGGTAATTTTAATCCTAGGCCTTTTCCTAGTAATTCCTCTAATAATTTAGGTAATTCCTACAAAACTCTTATGGAAATATGCCTTCTGAATTTGAAACTAGTGTTAAGGAGTTTATGATCTCGCAAAAGAATTTCAATGCTATGCTTGAAGAGAAATTGCTTAAAGTTGATTAATTGGCTAGAAGTGTGGATAGAATTACTCTTGATGTTGATTCTTTGAAACTTAGATCTATCCCACCTAAGCATGATATCAATGAGTCTCTCAAAGCCATGAGAATTTCCATTGATGAATGCAAAGAAAGAACCGCTGGAATGCGTGCTAAAAGAGAAGATTATATTAAATCATGTTCTTTTATTTATCATGAAAATAAAGATGAAGATCTGAAAGTTATTGATATGTCTCCTATTAGATCCTTATTTTCTAGTATTAATCTCGATGAGAATAGGATTGGAGATGATTTTGCTTTAAGGTGTCCCAATGATTCGGAGATTTTAGATCTTGATGCTAAAATTGCTAAAAGTGGGATTGAAGAGATTAAAACTTTGCATAGTGATGAACCCACTACTTTGGATTTCAAGGGATTCAATTATGATAATTTCTCTTTGATTGATTGTATTTCCTTGTTGCAATCCGTGTTAAATCCTCTGCATGCTTATAGTCAAAATAAAGCTTTCACTAAACATATAGTTGATGCTTTGATGCAATCTTATAAAGAAAAACTTTAGTTGCAAGTTTCTATACCTAGAAAGCTTTATGATGAATGGGAACCTACTATTAAAATGAAAATAAAAGATCATGAATGCTATGCTTTGTGTGATTTGGGTGCAAGTGTTTCCACTATCCCGAAAACTTTGTGTGATTTGCTAGGGTTCCATGAGCTTGATGATTGTTCTTTAAATTTGCATCTTGCAGATTCCACTGTTAAGAAACCTATGGGAAGAATTAATGATGTTCTTATTGTTGCCAATAGGAATTTTGTGCCCATAGATTTCATTTTTCTTGATATAGATTGCAATCCTTCATGTCCTATTATTCTTGGTAGACCTTTCCTTAGAACGATTGGTGCAATCATTGATATGAAGGAAGGAAATATTAGATTCCAATTTCCGTTAAGGAAAGGCATGGAACACTTTCCTAGAAAGAAAATCAAATTACCATATGAATCTATCATGAGATCCACTTATGGATTGCCTTCCAAAGATGGCAATACCTAGATCTATCTTGTATCGTGCCTAGCTAGGGGCGTAAAACGATAGCGCTTGTTGGGAGGCAACCCAATTTTAAGTTTTTTTGTTTTTGTTGCTGTTAGGGAATAAATATTGCATCTAGACTTTGATTAGATGTGGTTTCATGTTTTGTTTAGTGTTTGTGCCAAGTAGAACCTTTGGTAAGACTTGTGTGAAGTTTATATGATCTTGCTATGAAAAACAGAACCGTTAGCGCTTGCTAAAGTAGTCTTCAGATTTTACTGGAGCGTGATTTTTAGTTGATTCTTTTTGCTTCTGATTGGTAGACAAATTTCACAAATTTGCCAATTTAGTTTGAATTTTTTGGACTTCCAGAAGTAGGCGAACCCAGCAGATTACTACAGATTGTTCTGTTTTTGACAGATTCTGTTTTTCGTGTGTTGTTTGCTTATTCCGATGTATCTATGAGTAATATTAGAGGATATGAACCATAGAGAACTTGCAGTACAGTAGGTTTAACACCAATACAAACAAATAAAGAATTCCTTGCTGTACCTTTGAATGGTGGTTTGCTTTCTCTTACTAACGGAGCTCACGAGAATTTTTGTCTAAGTTTTCTGTTGTGAAGTTTTCAAGTTTTGAGTATTGCTTTGATGGACTATGGAACAAGGAGTAGCAAAGGCCTAAGCTTGGGGATGCCGATGGCACCCCAATTAAATAAAAGATAATCAAAAGTCTAAGCTTGGGGATGCCCCAGGAAGGCATCCCCTCTTTCATCTTCATCCATCGGTAACTATACTTGGAGCTATATTTTTATTCGCAACATGTTATGTGTTTTGCATGGAGCGCCTTGTATAATTTGAGTCTTTGCTTGTTAGTTTTCCACAATCATCCTTGCTGTACACACCTATTTGAGAGAGTTAAATATGCCTAGAAATTGTTAGAACACTCTATGGGCTTCGCTTATATCTTTTGAGTTGAATAGTTTTTTCTCTAGTTTTTCACTTATATCTTTTAGACCATGGTGGTGGTAATATTTCGTAGAAATTGTTGAACTCTCATGCTTCACTTAGATATATTTGAGAGTCTATTAAAACAGCATGGTAAAGTGTTTAGGCTAAAGAAACTAGTCTTCACATGGTAAACATCCAATGTCAATGTAGTAAAAAAAATCACACCAAGTGCATTGAATAGAAAGAGATGTTGGGTGCTTGATGATTGTTTTGAGACATGAGGATAGTGATATTAGAGTCATGCTAGTGGAGTTATTATGAAATTGAGAAAAACTTGTGTTAAGGTTAGTGATTCACGTAGCATGCACGTATGGTGAACCGCTATGTGACTAAGTTAAAGCATGAGGTATTTGTAGAGTGTCAACCTTTGTGTGGAAGTCGGGGGCGCGCGATGGTCAACACCTATCAACCTCCCCCGTAGGAGCATGCATTGATTGCTTTGTTTTGATGACTCGTAGATTTTGCAATAAGTATATGAGTTCTTATGACTAATGTTGAGTCCATGGATTATACACACTCTCACCCTTCCACCATTGCTAGCCTCTCTTGTACCGCGCAACTTTCGCCGGTGCCATAAACCCACTATATATCCTTCCTCAAAACATCCACCATATTGTTCCTCAAAACAGCCACCATACCTACCTATCATGGCATTTCCATAGCCATTCCGAGATATATTGCCATGCAACTTTCCACCATTCCGTTTATATGACACGCATCATATTGTCATATTGCCATGCATGATCATGTAGTTGACATCGTATTTGTGGCAAGTCCACCATGCATAATTTTTGTACATGTCACTCTTATTTCATTTCACATACCGGTACACCACCGGAGGCATTCATATAGAGTCATACTTTGTTGTTGTAGTATCGAGTTGTAATATTGTGTTGTAATGAAAGTGTGATCATCATCATTTTTAGAGCATTGTAACAAGGGAGGAAAGGCTGAATCTATAAAGCCCCTCCGCAAAAAAAAAAAGAAAAAAAAAGAAAGGACAAAGAAAAAAAGGCCCAAAGAAAAAAAAAGAAAAAAAGGAAAAAAAGGAAAAAAGGAAAAGAAAAAGGGACAATTGCTACTATCTCTTTCCACACTTGTGCTTCAAAGTAGCACCATGTTCTTCATTGTAGAGAGCCTCATGCTTAGTCACTTTCATATACTAGTTGGAATTTTCAGTATAGAACTTGGCTTGTATATTCCAACGATGGGCTTCCTCAAATGCCCTAGGTCTTCGTGAGCAAGCAACTTGATGCACACCCACTAGTTTCTTTTGTTGAGCTTTCATTCATATTTAGCTCTAGTGCATCCGTTGCATGGCAATCCCTACTCACTCACATTGATATCTATTGATGGACATCTCCATAGCCCATTGATACGCCTAGTCGATGTGAGACTCTTTCCCTTCTTTTTGTCTTCTCCACAACCACCTCTATTCCACCCATAGTGCTATGTCCATGGCTCACGCTCATATATTGCGTGGAAGTTGAAAGGTTTGAAAAGATAGAGCATGAAAACAAATGCTTGGCTGAAATCAGGGTTGTGCATAATATGAATATTTAGTGTGATAATAAGGGAGCATAGCCAACACTATATGATTTTGTAGGGATAACTTTCTTTAGCCATAGTATTTTGAGAAGACATGATTCCTTTCTTAGTATTGCTTGAAGTATTGTTATTTCTTATGTCAATATAGACTTTTGTCTAGAATCTTTCAGATCTGAACATTCATGCCACAATTAAGAGAATTACATTGAAAAACTATATTGGTTAGCATTCCACATCAAAAATTCTTTCTTTATCATTTACCTACTCGAGGACGAGCAGGAATTAAGCTTGGGGATGCTTGATACGTCTCCAACGTATCTATAATTTTTTATTGTTCCATGCTATTATTTATGAAGTCTTGGATGTTTAATGGGCTTTATCATTCACTTTTATATCATTTTTGGGACTAACCTACTAACCCAAAGGCCGAGTCCAGATTGCTGTTTTTTGCCTACTTCAGGGTTTTGCAGAAAAGGAATATCAAACGGAGTCCAAACGGAATGAAACCTTCGCGGGAGATATTTTTGGAGGAAATCACGCACGAAAGACTTCGGGGCTAAGACAGGGGACAGAGGGGCCACCCTCGAGGATGGGGGGAGCGCCCCCCTTCCTAGGGCGCGCCCCCTGCCTCAAGAGCAGCCCGTGTGGCCCCCGGTGCCCCCCTTCTTCCTATATATACCTACGTACCCCAAAAACTCCATATGCAGAGAGAAAACCCTAATTCCATCGCCGTAGCTACTGTTCCTGTGGAGATCCCATCTTGGAGCCTGTACCGGGAGGGGGGTCCATCACGGAGGCCTTCATCATCATCATCATCGCCCTCACCATGAGTTGTGAGTAGTTTACCTCAGACCTTCGGGTCCATAGCTAGTATCTAGATGGCTTCTTCTCTCTCTCCGGATCTCAATACAAAGTTCTCCTCGGTCTTCGAGGAAATCTATTTGATGTAATCTCTTTTTGCGGTGTGCTTGTCGAGATCTGATGAATTGTGAGTTTATGATCAAGGTTATCTATGAAAGATATTTGGTTCTTCTCTGAACTTTTTATGTGTGCTCATAATATCCTTGCAATTCTCTTCGAATTATTGGTTTGGTTTGGCCTACTAGATCTATAGTTCTTGCAATGGGAGAAGTGCTTGGCTTTGGGTTCAATCTTGCGGTGTCCTTTCCCAGTGACAGTAGGGGCAGCAAGGCATGTATTGTATTGTTGCCATCGAGGATAAAAAATATGGGGTTTTCATCATATTGCTTGAGTTTATCCCTCTACATCATGTCATCTTGCTTAAGGCGTTACTCTGTTCGTATGAACTCAATACACTAGATGCATGTTGGATAGCGGTCGATGTGTGGAGTAATAGTAGTAGATGCAGAGTAGTTTCGGTCTACTTGTCTCGGATGTGATGCCTATATACAATGATCGCGCCTAGATAGTCTCATAATTATTCGCTTTTCTATCAATTGCTCGACAGTAATTTGTTTACCCGTCGTAGAATATCGCTATCATGAGAGAAGCCACTAGAGAAAACTATGGCCCCCGGGTCTATCTTTATCATATTACTTCCCCTAGCCAATTTATGCCGCCGTTGTTTATTTGCTTTCTTTATTTTCTGTTTCTATACCAAAAATACCAAAAAAAAATATCATCTCTATCATATCTCACTATCGTAAGTGACCGTAAAGGGGTTGACAACCCCTCATCGCGTTGGCTACGAAGTTCTTATTTGTTTGTGCAGGTGCGGGGGACTGGCGCGTGGTCTCCTACTGGATTGATACCTTGGTTCTCAAAAACTGAGGGAAATACTTACGCTACTGTGCTGCATCTCCCTTTCCTCTTCGAGGGAATACAATGCAAGCTCAAGAGGTAGCACTCTCCTCGTCGCGCGCGTGGGCTCTGCGGGGTTGCTCACTTCGAGGAGCCTCGCGCTGGACCTCCTGGCCAGCGTCGGAGAGTGGAGGCGGAGCCGGGACTCCGTGGCCTTTATTTCCCCGTCGGGGGCGACGGAGGACGGGAGGAGTGTGTTGGTGCGTGTGCTTCTCCGGCGGCGTTGACGAGCTCGGTGATGCGGTGGAGCCACTCGTCGTAGAGGTCATCTGCCGGGCGGTAGCGCAAGAGCTCCCGTGCCATCGGCAGCACAGGCTGCTGGTAGACTGGCCCGTGGCGGACCAGCGAGGACGACGCCGCGGCCGGTGAGGGTGAAGGCGTCACCGTGCGGCCATCGCGCCGCACGGACGGTGGCAGCGACGAGTCCTGCTGCTCGTGGACGGCCGGGTCGATGGCGGCGTTGGCGACCGGCGAGTTGGGGCGGAGCGGTGCACCATTGGCCGCGGGCGCCGTCTGAGCGACGTTCGCGGCGCGGCGGGCGGCGCGAGCTCAGCATGTGTCCACCATGGCTATGGAGCGAAGTCGACGACGAGAGCGGGACGAGGTCGTCGGAGAAGCGAGATTTCGACACACCCCCTACCTGGCGCGCCAAATGTCAGATTCAGGGCTCCACAAAACCCAAGAAGTTCGAACACAGGGGCATGAACGAAGATCTCTCCCACTCATGTCTACCTAGCGTCTCGCTCTCGTCTTGGTGAAGAGATTCAAGCAAACAATAGATAGAGCACGCAAGAGTTTATCCAGGTTCGGGCCACCGTGTGGTGTAAAACCCTACTTCCTGCTTTGGTAGATTAGCCTCGGGAGGGCTGGAATATGAACTAGTACAATACTAGTTCCTGAGCTCAGGAGGCGAGCTCAGGAGGGTCAGGAGGCAAGTGTTCTTGCTCCTTGCGTGGTGGCAGAGTTTATGGGTCTGCTCTACTTGGCTGGGCTTGGTTCGACTTGTCCCTCCACAGTGGGGGTCCTAGCTACTTATATAGGCGGCCAAGGTCCTCTTCCCCCGAAATGTTTAGGCGGGAAGGGATCCCAAAACGGCCATTTTTGAGCGGGAACACAAGGACGTTCCTATCCTAACAAAAGCGGTCTTCGCCTGCAAAAGGATCTGGCGGTGACGCGGTGGTGGGCTCGACGGTGACATCCTCCTTGTCGTCCTTGTGGTCTTCGGTCTCGTTGCACCAAAGGGGAAACCTTTGTCCCGCTCCTCGGGAACCTGCGGCTGCGATGTCCGCCTTGCACCAAAACGGCAACTACGCCGCTGGCGGACGCTGGCACCCGCTGGCGCGGTGTGTCACTGCAGACATCACTGCCTCCTCCTGAGGCAAGCTTGGCCTTGGATTCTCCGCTGTAGGATCGAAAGTATGTCTAGAGGGGGGGTGATTAGACTACTTGTAAATATAAAAATTCTGCCTTTTGACAAAGAACAGTTTTTGGCAGATTCACAATTATGATCAAGTCAAGCATCACCCTACACATGCAATTCTAGAGTATAGGCAGCGGAAAGTAAATTGCACATGTAGTAAAGAGAGGTGGAGAAGAGCAAACGCAATTTTGGAGACGCGGTGATTTTTCCCGTGGTTCCGATAGGTGGTGCTATCGTACATCCACGTTGATGGAGACTTCAACCCACGGAGGGTAACGGCTGCGCGAGTCCACGGAGGGCTCCACCCACGAAGGGTCCACGAAGAAGCAACCTTGTCTATTCCATCATGGCCTACGCCCACGGAGGGCTAGCCTTACTCGGGGTAGATCTTCACGAAGTAGGCGATCTCCTTGCCCTTACAAACTTCTTGGTTCAACTCCACATCTCGACGACGGAGGCTCCCAAGCGACACCTAACCAATCTAGGAGGCACCACCCTCCAAAAGGTAATAGATGTTGTAGATGATGATGAACTCCTTGCTCTTGTGCTTCAAATGATAATCTCCCCAACACTCAACTCTCCTCACTGATTTGGCTGTGGTGGAAGAAAGGATTGAGTGGAAAGCAACTTGGGAAGGTTAGAGATCAAGCTTCATATGGTGGGAGTGGAGCAACTTGATCTAGTTCTTTCTGATGGCTCTCTCCACGAATGAAGAGGGGTGGAGGGGTATAAATAGCCTCCACACAAAATCCAACCGTTACACACATTTGAGCAATCTCGGTGGGACCGAAGTGGACAACTCGGTGAGACCGAAAGTTCAAATAATGTGAACGTTGGGGTTTTCGGTGGGACCGAAAATACAATCTCGGTTAGTCCGATTCCTGCAATGACAAGAGCATGCCAGTTTCGGTGGGACCGACTTCATCATCTCGGTGACACCGATTTGATGACAGAAGGTTACAAAAGCTTGGCAACTCATGTTTCGGTGAAACCGATTTCAGAATCGGAATATCCGAGTTTACTAGGGTTTGGCTTATGGCTGAGGTGATTCATCTCGGTGTGACTGAGTTTGGAATATCGGTGGGACCGAGATTACTTATGAGTGTATATGGCAGTGAAAGTTGTTGATAGTTTAGGAGATGTATCACTAAGCACTTGAGCAACCAGGTCATCATCATAACCTCATCCCCTTTTAATAGTATTGGCTTTTCCTATGGACTCAAAGTGATCTTGGATCACTAAACCAAAAATGGAGTCTTGAGCTTTTGCCAATGCTTGCCTTAGCATTTTGAGGGGTCCACTTCTTCAGTCCTTGCCATACCCATATCACTGAACTTCTCTGAAATGATTCTCAAGTAACTATTAGTTCAATGATATATATGTTGTTATTAATTACCAAAACCACCCGGGGATTAGTTGCACTTTCAATCTCCCCCTTTTTGGTAATTGATGACAACATATAGATCAAAGCTTCGACAAAGGATATAATCAATGAATAATATCGTCGCTTTGAGAAGTATGTGATAAGCAAGATCTCCCCCTAAATTTGTGCATTATTTAAGATTTGCGTTTGAATGCAAATGCACAACCGATTAGGATCATGGGTCACTCTTCCATGTCACATACATCTTGGTGGAGCGCACAAAATGATAAGAATGAACAACATGCACCCAATCACCAAGACATGAGTAAATAGTCATACAAAATAGGAATAGCATATGATAAGCATTAAGCACACATTAAAGCATAGTACGACCAAGCACTCATTAAGGTAGCATCAAACGGAGTATCAAGCACACTGAATGTCTCGAAAACCAAAAGTATCTCAAAGAAACCGCAAAAGAACGAAAGAGCACTCTCTCTCTCGAAGCCCTATGATCTATACAATTTCTCCCCCTTTGGCAACAAGTTACCAAAAAGTACGAAAAAGCATAGAGCTAAACGTCACTGAGGACTCTGCTGGCGGCTCCCGTCTGAGTTGATGTCGGAGTGGATATGACAGCATCGGCGAAGACTTCAGCTGATGTCTGTGCTGGAGGTGTGGACACTGGAGCTGGATCTGGAGTAACTGCTGGAACTGTGGGAGGTGCTGAAGCTGTAGTCCTGGTGTCAGTCACTAGAATAGCAGCTGATCGGGATCCTTTGGGAACCGGAGCAGTCTGTCGATGAGAATCCTGGACTAAGTCATCCTGCAACTCACGCGTAAGCTCTGCCTTGTCCTGCTTTGCATCCTCAATGTCTGCCTCAAGCTTGTTGACGGTCACTTGTATTTCAGTCAGCTTCACGTCCAGAGCGTGGATCTTCTCGTCAACAATCCTCTCTAAGCTCTCCTGAGACTGTTCAATGCTGGCCAGGCGTTGTTCAATCCTTTGAGTAGCTTCAAGAATTTGCTCTCCGAAACTCTTTGGTTTAGCTGCTGCTGCTGCTGCTTTGTCAGCTTTGGCTTTCTTAGCCGCTTCGATCTTGGCTTGACCTTCAACAGATGTCGGATCCTCCTCATCCATCACAACAACATTGTATTCATGCTCTGGCTACAGCGGTAAATGTTTTCTATCCAACAAGAATTTGCCCGTGCCAAACTTGGCATTGATAAGCATCTGAATCTGCGGGGCAAATCCACATGACCTTTTCTGGTCAGCTGCAGTCCTCTTAATGGTCTCTACCATTAAGTCCATCACCTTGAAAGGTGCTTTCTCATCAAGTATATGCAGCATGTTGATAGAGTATCCTCTGATCATGCGATGATCTCCAGACTTGGGCATCAAGGTATGCCTCAAAATGGTATTAGTGGTAGGTAAGCCTGCCTGGAGATGGTAGACTGAGCCGAGCTTCCAGACTTCCAAATCCTCTGCCGGAATCTCTTTGTACATGTTTTTCATGGATTCATGATTCTTCTTTGGAATCCCATATACATCAATATCATCTTCTCGTTGCACTGGAGCATTCAGAATTTCAGCCCATTCTTCAACAGAAGAGGAAAATCTTTGACCTTCAGTCATCCACGTAATCTTTCCATCAGGGTAGAAGTGAGCTGTGGCATAGAATTGCATTATCATCTCATCGTTCCAACTGGTCAATTTTTGACCTACAAAATCTGCAACTCCACATGCAGTGAAACTTTCATGCACATGTGGAAAGAAATCTCTGTGCTCTTCGCTGTCAATGTACTCCCAGTCAACATATCTGGTGTCTGCGACTATGGGCTTCTTGTCCATCAGCACGGTCTCATAGAAGTCCTGCTGCTCTCTGGTGTGAAATCTGGGATCTACAGCAGTTCTTCTCCTCATGGCATATGGGTCAGTTTGTCTCCATAGCCTGAGACCTCTATCTTTCCTTGCCTTCATATCCTCGGCTTGAGGATGAGCATCATTATGAATTGGCAGTTTTGGGTGAAGTTTCAGCAAAACTTGTCCTTCCTCGTCAGACTCAGCTGGTGGCACATCATCCTTGTTCTTTTCAGACGCTGGAATGTTTCTGATGGTCCTCTTGGGCTTGGCAGCAGGCTTTGCTGGAGCTGCCCTAGCTGGAGCAGATTTCTTGGACTTTGATGTGGCTCCAGCCTTAATGGCATCACCCATGAGCTTCTGCTTCTGAGGTGGAGGCTGGGGTGCTTACTCATCTTCATCCTCTACTGCTGCATTTGCATGAGAATCTGACACGTGCACTACCCTCTTTCTCTTGGTGGTTTTCTTCACTTTGCTTGGAGCTGCCTCTCCCAAATTCAGCTTCTTAGCAACAGTTGACTGCTTGACTTTGCTGGTGGCCTTCTTAGATTGCTGACCTTGTTGCTCTTTGGCAACAACCTTCCTTTTAGGCTTGGAGGTCACCTCTTCCTCAACAACAAAGTCTGAATCCTCATCATCGGAATTCTTCTCCTTTCTAGCTCTGGTGGCTGCAGGAGGCATGCCACTTGGTGTACTCCTCTCACCATCATCAAATGGGCTACTAGGATCAGGACTAGTGTCTGCCTCTGGAATGTCTGCAATGGGTGTCTCTGACCTATTCTGACTGTCACTGGTATCTGACATGGCTGACAACCTGTGAATATATAAGGTATAGGCAGAGAAGAAGAGTTATCACAAACTGCAGAAGTTTTTTTTTTAAAATGAGTTCAAATTCTAGTTTTAAGTTTTCACAGAAGACATTTCGGTCAGACCGAGTTTAAGTTTCGGTGAATCCGAAGTGTTAAACAGGAGCTAGGCACGCCACTTTCGGTTTGACCGAAGTGGGTTTCGGTCCTGCCGAAAACACTACGGTTTCATAAAAACTTCATTTCGGTCACACCGATTTTGCACAACTCGGTTGGACCGAAGGGTGCAGTGCAATGGCCATAGGCCAAATCGGTCACACCGAAATTATAAAATCGGTCTCACCGAGATGTGTTCCGTGGAAACCTAACCCTAAAATTTTTACTCGAATCTAGTTCAAACGAACCAATCTAGTGTACAGGAGAATTTCAATCGTGGCAAGATACTAGGCAATCCAAACGTGCATTGAATCGGAGATGGGAGCACGAGTGGGATCAAAACTCACCCTAACTTGGTGGAGTTTCTCTACGGCGGCAACGGCGCGGAGGAGATGGCCGTTGACGGCGACGGAGACCTGCGGCGAGGGCGCACAGGCGACGACGGCGATGATCCGGAGATCAAGGCGACGGCAGCAAGGGATGTGGGGGCGAAACGTTTGAAGGAGGAATCAACGCGCGCGACCCTTGGAATATATACCCCTTTGTTGTCGGTGGGACCGAGTTGTAAAACTCGGTGGCACCGAGATGGATAACTGCTAGGCAGTTATGCACTTCGGTCATGCCGAAAATCACAACTCGGTTTCACCGAGATGAAAACCTAGATCAGTCTAAATGCTTTCGGCTCGACCGAGTTTAAGTGAGTTGGTCTGACCGAAATCAATTAGAAGGTTTTGGAAATTAGCCCTAGACGGATCGGTGGCTCCGAGTGCTCCTCACCCGGAGGGTCCGAAAATGACTTGTTCAAAGTTTGTGATGTAAGCATGAATAGAATTTGAGACAAGAAAGCATAGATAGCTAGGGGAGGTACTTAGGCATTCTTGTCCATCCATTTGGTCAGAAAAATCAAAACGACCAAAACAACAAATGGATGTCCTCGAATGGATAAAATCATGCATCCAACATGCTCACACAATAAGATAGCAAATGAAATATGTGTCAAACATGCACAACCAAAACTCTAGCAACTAACACACAATTTGTCGATGACTAGATCATCTTTATATGAGTATTTTGACTTAGGAGCCAAATGAGAACATTTGATCATAGGTCATACTCATCGTTTAAGCACAAGTGGGGTTACCACTTTTACATAAAGCGTTGATGTGTTCACATCATTTGAAGATGCTTTAGCTCAATTTTTAGAGCAAAGCTCCCCCTAGATGTGAGAACCCCTTTTAAAGGGTCAAACTAACCTTGGGTTGTCGTAGAAGACTTCATGTAGATGTTGAAGATGTGGATGCTCAATGTTGATGGTGATCATCAAGAGTTGGGAGCTATCCTTTGGATTCGGGCACTTTCAATACCTACATGGATTAGTCCCACAAGGAACAAACAAGGATATCCATGGACATAGATTGAAGTTCACAATAGATGATGTCCATGAAAGCAATGATTACCTTGTCCCTTGACTTACCAACAAGAGGGTTTGTGACTCCATGAACTAGTGCACGATATGGAAGTTGATTGCACAAGTTCTTTGCCAAAATGAATGTGAGTGAAGTATGTTGGCGGAGTCACCCTCAAGAACCTTCTAGTTCTTCTTCTTCGGAATCCACATCATCTTGATGGGAATCCTTGGGGTTGTAGTTGTGCTTGACGAAGTAGAACTTGACGTTTCCTTGGGAACCCACTTGACCATGGCTTGAGGTGCTTCAACGAATGCATCAATCTCCTCTTGAAGCTTGTCCTTGGCTTTTAGCTTGTGGTCTTGTGGTGGAAGGTCATCTTGAGCTTGTTCCACATTGGAAGAAGTAGGATCATACTTCTCCTTTTGAGAAACAAACTGTGGAGTAGGATATTGACCTTCTTCCCACTCAACACCTTCGGCGTTGAACTTTCGCTCAAAACCAATTCCTTGATTCTTCCGGTGCCTTCCTTGCTTGCGAACAATTTCCTCAAAGTTCTTGCTTCCAGCAAGGCTCTTGTAGACACCTTTCTCTATGATCCCTTTCAATAAGCTATTCTCTTGCTCAAGTGTAACTTGGCTTGAAACATTGTTAGTGGAATCAAGAGAACTACTAGAAGCAACAACATTGGATTTAGCATGGTTATTGTTACTGCTAGAGGAAGAATTTTTCTTATGCTTGTCATGCTTAGTCTTAATGGGTGGCAAGAAATTAGACAAGAGAAGTCGTTTGGCAAGATATGAAGAACTCTTCTTTCGAAGATCGTCATTGATCGCTTTTAGAAACTCATGTTCTTGCTCTAGAGTGAGCTTCTCGAAGTGTAGCTTCTCATGAGATCTTAGGAGCTCTCTATGATCTTCTTGAGTTGTTTCATGAGCTAACTTAAGAGTGTTTAGTTCTTTAGTTAGACGCTCAATCTCCTTCATAGCATTGTCATTCGACTCTTCTCGACTATAAAGACTACTAGCATTTTCATCGTTCCTAGGCTCACTAGATTTATCATGCAAGAGCTCATCTTCACCAAGCAAGTCATCCTCATCACTATTGAAGTCAAAGAATTCAGGGTGTGATACCTTGGAGCCTTTAGCCATGAAGCATCTTCCAATTCCCTCATTTGGTGAATCAAATAAGTCGTAGGAGTTGGAGTTGGAGGATACGAGAGCAAGACCGGCAACACCTTCATCTTGACTGTAGTCGGAGTCGGAGTAATAGCTTCCATCGGATTGATTGTCGGAGTCGGAGCCGGAGACCCATTCACCTACATGAGCTTGATGTTTTCTTCTTGTGTAGCTCCTTGATGACTCGTCTTTCCTCTCCGAATCCTTGCTTCTCCGAGAGGGTCTTCGTTCATAACGATCATCTCTACTCCTTCTCTCTTTCTGAGGTGACTCATCTCTTGAACTTCTTCTTCTTGGAGATTCTTCTCTTCTCTTGTGGGGAGCTGCACACTCATTTGAGTAGTGTCCGGGTCTTCCACAATTGTAGCAGTTTCGATCACGACTAGAAGATCTCTTTTCATCATATGATCTAGACTTTGAGCTTCTCTCTTTGCCTCTATTCTTGTAGAATTTGTTGAAGTTATTAACCATTAGGCTTATCTCTTCATTGGAAACTAACTTGTCACTTGAGGTTGTGGGAGCATCACTTGTAGCTTTGTAAGCACCACTCGATTTGTTGTGAAGCTCTTCCTTATCCTTAAGTGTCATCTCATGAGCAACAATTCTTCCAATGACTTCGGTTGGCTTGAGAGTCTTGTAGTTTGGCATCATTTGGATCAAAGTGCACACGGTGTCATACTTTCCATCCAAAGCTCTGAGAATCTTCTTGATGATGAATCGGTCGGTCATTTCTTCGCTTCCTAAGCCGGCAATCTCATTTGTGATGAGAGAAAGCCTAGAGTACATTTCAGCGACTCCTTCACCATCCTTCATCTTGAACTTGTCAAGTTGACCTTGAAGAATATCTAGCTTTGATTCCTTCACAAACTCGGTACCTTCGTGCATTTCAACCAAAGTATCCCAAATCTCTTTTGCATTTTCAAGACGGCTGATTTTGTTGAACTCCTCGGGGCACAAGGCATTGAAGAGAATGTCACAAGCTTGAGCATTGTTTTGCAACATCCGCAATTCTTCCGGTGTAGCTTCGCGATCCGGAACTTTTCCTTCCTCGAAGAATTCACCTTGCATACCAACACAAATAATGCCCCACGCGGCTGGGTTATGACCAAGAATGTGCATTTTCATTTTATGCTTCCAACTAGCAAAATTTGTACCATCAAAGTAAGGACCTCTACGAAAATTACCCTCACTAGACGCCATACTCTCCTAGGTTGTGAAACCAAGCTTATGGAGTCCAATGCAATGGAAACCAATACAATGGAGACCAAAGCTCTGATACCACTTGTAGGATCGAAAGTATGTCTAGAGGGGGTGATTAGACTACTTGTAAATATAAAAATTCTGCCTTTTGACAAAGAACAGTTTTTGGCAGATTCACAATTATGATCAAGTCAAGCATCACCCTACACATGCAATTCTAGAGTATAGGCAGCGGAAAGTAAATTGCACATGTAGTAAAGAGAGGTGGAGAAGAGCAAACGCAATTTTGGAGACGCGGTGATTTTTCCCGTGGTTCCGATAGGTGGTGCTATCGTACATCCACGTTGATGGAGACTTCAACCCACGGAGGGTAACGGCTGCGCGAGTCCACGGAGGGCTCCACCCACGAAGGGTCCACGAAGAAGCAACCTTGTCTATTCCATCATGGCCTACGCCCACGGAGGGCTAGCCTTACTCGGGGTAGATCTTCACAAAGTAGGCGATCTCCTTGCCCTTACAAACTTCTTGGTTCAACTCCACATCTCGACGACGGAGGCTCCCAAGCGACACCTAACCAATCTAGGAGGCACCACCCTCCAAAAGGTAATAGATGTTGTAGATGATGATGACTCCTTGCTCTTGTGCTTCAAATGATAATCTCCCCAACACTCAACTCTCCTCACTGATTTGGCTGTGGTGTAAGAAAGGATTGAGTGGAAAGCAACTTGGGAAGGTTAGAGATCAAGCTTCATATGGTGGGAGTGGAGCAACTTGATCTCAACACAAGGGTAGGTAGTTCTCTTCTCAGAAATGTAAGGTAGGAGTGGTAGTTCTTTCTGATGGCTCTCTCCACGAATGAAGAGGGGGTGGAGGGGTATAAATAGCCTCCACACAAAATCCAACCGTTACACACATTTGAGCAATCTCGGTGGGACCGAAGTGGACAACTCGGTGAGACCGAAAGTTCAAATAATGTGAACGTTGGGGTTTTCGGTGGGACCGAAAATACAATCTCGGTTAGTCCGATTCCTGCAATGACAAGAGCATGCCAGTTTCGGTGGGACCGACTTCATCATCTCGGTGACACCGATTTGATGACAGAAGTTTACAGAAGCTTGGCAACTCATGTTTCGGTGAAACCGATTTCAGAATCGGAATATCCGAGTTTACTAGGGTTTGGCTTATGGCTGAGGTGGTTCATCTCGGTGTGACTGAGTTTGGAATATCGGTGGGATCGAGATTACTTATGAGTGTATATGGCAGTGAAAGTTGCTGATAGTTTAGGAGATGTATCACTAAGCACTTGAGCAACCAGATCATCATCATAACCTCATCCCCTTTTAATAGTATTGGCTTTTCCTATGGACTCAAAGTGATCTTGGATCACTAAACCAAAAATGGAGTCTTGAGCTTTTGCCAATGCTTGCCTTAGCATTTTGAGGGGTCCACTTCTTCAGTCCTTGCCATACCCATATCACTGAACTTCTCTGAAATGATTCTCAAGTAACTATTAGTTCAATGATATATATGTTGTTATTAATTACCAAAACCACCCGGGGATTAGTTGCACTTTCATCCGCCCCTCCGGAGCACCTTGCCGAGGCCGCTCCTGAGGGGGTCTTGACGTTGTTCTCCTCGCGAGGCTTAGCCCCCTCGTGAGGGTCTTGGGTAGCTGGTTGACCAGCTGGGCCGTACCAGGCCGTTTTAGGAGCGCGTCGCGGCCCGCAGACAGGCAAGTCTAGGTACCCTGGTTCCGAGGACACCGACAACTGTGCCTTCCATGATGCTCACAGCCATAACACCAACGACTGCCAAGAACTCGGGGCGATGCGTGACGGGCGCGTCTGGCAGCGTCCTGAGCGCGACAACCATGGCTACGGTCGCGGAGGGGGCCGTGGTGGAGGATGCTGGGATGGCAGGAACTCGCGCCAAGGATGGCGTGACCAACCTCGTGGAGACCGCTGGCAGGAGCAGCCACGTGACGCCCCCTGGCGCGACCAGCCTCGTGAGGGTCGCCCTCAGGGCAACGCGGGCCTGCCTCTGCTGCCACCACCGCCAAGAAGGAACGACGACGACCGCCAGGGAGATGAAGCAAGGGGCTTTCAGGAGCCATGCGCGGTTGCATGCATCCTGGGAGGAGCCCACGCTCTGGCTTCCCACCGCATCTTGAAGCAGTTTGCTCATGAGGTGAGCGGCGCTCCCCAAGCCTGACGCCGTGCGCAACCTCAGGTGGAGCAAGCAGGTCATCGCCTTCGACCCCAAGGACCAGCTCAAGTGCACCGCAACCACATGGCACCAAGCTCACCTAACCGCAACCCAAGCAACCAATTCCGCGTCTGCGTCGACATCGCAGGCCTCAACCGAGCCGCTTCTCTGGAGCCCTTCTGGCTGACGGCTATCGGCTGGAGGAGGACTCCCCCCTGCAGTTACATTCGCATGCTCTTCGTCTCATGCAATGCAGCTGCCACGTTCCAGTACCTCACGCTGCAGGCTTTGGGGGCTCAGGAGGCTCAGTGGCAGGCGGTCCTGACGGAGCAGGAGCCGGACCCCCGTGACCACTGAGGGCCTCCGGAGCCCCTGGGCCTCAGGAGCCCGGCGATCCTCAGGAGCGACCCGCACGACTCACATCTTCAGCTACCCCAACTCTTCTTCGACGACAAGTATCAGGTGATGTCTCACGTATTCAATCGAGGGCGCCCCCCGGGCTGCATCATCCTCGAGCTGCTGGGGGCTGACCCCCATAGATGTCTCTTTTATGCATAAATCAAGGCTAGTTGTTTATCCCTACTTGCATTATCTATATGCTTGGCGTCCTCACCGCCACTAAGGTCATGAACCCTTGCGAGCCCGCTCGCGACCGCCCCATGATTAAGGACAAGCACGACGCCTATGCTCGGGTCCGTCCCTGTGCTACCTCTTGAGCTTGCGTTGTATTCCCTCGAAGAGGAAAGGGAGATGCAGCACAGTAGCGTAAGTATTTCCCTCAGTTTTTGAGAACCAAGGTATCAATCCAGTAGGAGACCACACGCGAGTCCCTCGCACCTGCACAAACAAATAAGAACTTCGCAGCCAATGCGATAAGGGGTTGTCAATCCCTTTACGGTCACTTACGAGAGTGAGATCTGATATAGATGATAATTGTATTTTTGGTTTAATAAAACAGCAAATAAAAGCAAGAAAAGTAAAGTAGATGTAGATTGATATGTTGAGAATAGACCCGGGGGGGCATAGTTTTCTCTAGTGGCTTCTCTCATGATAGGGATATTCTACGGCGGGTAAACAAATTACTGTCGAGCAATTGATAGAAAAGCGAAAAATTATGAGACTATCTAGGCATGATCATTGTACATAGGCATCACGTCCGAGACAGGTAGACCAAAACGTTTCTGCATCTACTACTATTACTCCACACATCGACCGCTATCTGGCATGCATCTAGTGTATTGAGTTCATACGAACAGAGTAACGCCTTAAGCAAGATGACATGATGTAGAGGGATAAACTCAAGCAATATGATGAAAACCCCATCTTTTTATCCTCGATGGAAACAATACAATACGTGCCTTGCTGCCCCTACTATCACTAGGAAAGGACACCGCAAGATTGAGCCCAAAGCCAAGCACTTCTCCCATTGCAAGAACTATAGATCTAGTAGGCCAAACCAAACCAATAATTCGAAGAGAGTTGCAAGGATATTATGAGCACACATAAAAAGTTCAGATAAGAACCAAATATCTTTCATAGATAACCTTGATCATAAACTCACAATTCATTGGATCTCGACAAACACACCGCAAAAAGAGATTACATCGAATAGATCTCCTCGAAGACCGAGGAGAACTTTGTATTGAGATCCATAGAGAGAGAGAAGAAGCCATCTAGATACTAGCTATGGACCCGAAGGTCTGTGGTAAACTACTCACAACTCATGGTGAGGGCGATGATGATGATGATGAAGACCTCTGTGATGGATCCCCCTCCCGAAAAAGGCTCCAAGATGGAATCTCCACGGGAATAGAAGTTACGGCGGTGGAATTAGGGTTTTCTCTCTGTGTATGGAGTTTCTGGGGTACGTAGGTATATATAGGAAGAAGGAGGGCACCCGGGGCCACACAGGCCAGCCTCGAGGCAGGGGGCGCGCCCTGGGAAGGAGGGCGCCCCCCACCCCCCACCCTCGAGGGCAGCCCAGCTGTCCCCTCACTTGGTCCTGACGTTTCCCGTGCATGATTTTCTCCAAAAATATCTCTCGCGAAGGTTTCATTCCGTTTGGACTCTGTTTGATATTCCTTTTCTGCAAAACCCTGAAATAGGCAAAAAAAACAGCAATCTGGACTGGGCCTTTGGGTTAGTAGGTTAGTCCCAAAAATGATATAAAAGTGAATGACAAAGCCCATTAAACATCCAAGACTTCATAAATAATAGCATGGAACAATCAAAAATTATAGATACGTTGGAGACGTATCAAGCATCTCCAAGCTTAATTCCTGCTCGCCCTCGAGTAGGTAAATGATAAAGAAAGAATTTTTGATGTGGAATGCTAATCAATATAGTTTTTCAATGTAATTCTCTTAATTGTGGCACGAATGTTCAGATTTGAAAGATTCAAGATAAAAGTCTATGTTGACATAAGAAATAACAATACTTCAAGCAATACTAACAAAGCAATCATGTCTTCTCAAAATACCATGGCTAAAGAAAGTTATCCCTGCAAAATCATATAGTGTTGGCTATGCTCCCTTATTATCACACAAAAATATTCATATCATGCACAACCCCGATTTCATCCAAGCATTTGTTTTCATACTCTATCTTTTCAAACCTTTCAATTTTCATGCAATACATGAGCGTGAGCCATGGATATAGCACTATGGGTGGAATAGAGGTGGTTGTGGAGAAGACAAAAAGGAGGGAGATAGTCTCACATTAACTAGGCGTATCAACGGGCTATGGAGATGCCCATCAATAGATATCAATGTGAGTGAGTAGGGATTGCCATGCAACGGATGCACTAGAGCTAAATATGAATGAAAGCTCAACAAAAGAAACTAGTGGGTGTGCCCATCGTTGGAATACACAAGCCAAGTTCTATAATGAAAATTCCCACTAGTATATGAAAGTGACTAAGCATGAGACTCTCTACAATGAGGAACATGGTGCTACTTTGAAGCACAAGTGTGGAAAAAGATAGTAGCAATTGTCCCTTTTTTGGGCCTTTCTTTTTTCTTTGGCCTTTTTTTTGCAGAGGGGCTTTATAGATTCAGCCTTTCCTCCCATGGGACAATGCTCTAATAATGATGATCATCACACTTTCATTACAACACGAAATTACAACTCGATACTACAACAACAAAGTATGACTCTATATGAATGCCTCCGGCGGTGTACCGGTATGTGCAATGAAACAAGAGTGACATGTATGAAAAATTATGCATGGTGGCTTTGCCACAAATACGATGTCAACTACATGATCATGCATGGCAATATGACAATATGATGCGTGTCATATAAACGGAACGGTGGAAAGTTGCATGGCAATATATCTCGGAATGGCTACGGAAATGCCATGCTAGGTAGGTATGGTGGTTGTTTTGAGGAACAATATGGTGGCTGTTTTGAGGAAGGATATATAACGGGTTTATGGCACCGGCGAAAGTTGCACGGTACAAGAGAGGCTAGCAATGGTGGAAGGGTGAGAGTGCGTATAATCCATGGGCTCAACATTAGTCATAAGAACTCATATACTTATTGCAAAAAATTACGAGTCATCAAAACAAAGCAATCAACGCATGCTCCTAGGGGGGAGGTTGGTAGGAGTTAACCATCGTGCGCCCCCTACCTCCACACAAAGGTTGACACTCTACAAATACCTCATGCTTTAACTTAGTCACACAACGGTTCACCAGACGTGCATGCTACGGGAATCACTAACCTTAACACAAGTATTTCTCAATTTCATAATAACTCCACTAGCATGACTCTAATATCACTATCCTCATGTCTCAAAACAATTATCAAGCATCCAACATCTCTTTCTATTCAATGCACTTGGTGTGAAATTTTTTACTACATTGATATTGGATGTTTATCATGTGAAGACTAGTTTCTTTAGCCTAAACACTTTACCATGATGTTTTAATAGACTCTCAAATAGATATAAGTGAATCATGAGAGTTCAACAATTTCTACAAAATATTACCACCACCATGCTCTAAAAGATATAAGTGAAGCACTAGAGCAAAAATTATTCAACTCAAAAGGTATAAGTGATGCATTTAGAGTGTTCTAATAATTTCTAGGCCATGTTTAGCTCTCTCAAATAGGTGTGTCCAACAAGGATGATTGTGGCAAACTAACAAGCAAAGACTCAAATTATACAAGACGCTCCAAGCAAAACACATAACATGTTGCGAATAAAAATATAGCTCCAAGTATAGTTACCGATGGATGAAAACGAAAGAGGGGATGCCTTCCCGGGGCATCCCCGAGCTTAGGGTTTTGATTATATTGAATTTTCTGGGGTGCCATGGGCATCCCCAAGCTTAGGCCTTTGCTACTCCTTGTTCCATAGTCCATCAAAGCAATACTCAAAACTTGAAAACTTCACAACACAAAACTTAGACAAAAATTCTCGTGAGCTCCGTTAGTAAGAGAAAGCAAACCACTACTCAAAGGTACAGCACGGAATTCATTATTTGTTTATAATGGTGTTAAAACTACTGTACTCCAAGTTCTCTATGGTTCATATCCTCCAATATTACTCATAGATGCATCGGAATAAGCAAACAACACACGAAAAACAGAATCTGTCAAAAGACAGAACAGTCTGTAGTAATTTGCAGGGTTCGCCTACTTTTGGACCCCCCAAAAAATTCAAACTAAATTGGTAAATTTGCGCAATTTCTCTACCAATCATCGGAAAAAAGAATCAACTAAAAAGCACGCTCCAGTAAAATCCCACGACTACTTTAGCGAGCGCTAATGATTCTGTTTTTTACAGCAAGATCATATAAACTTCACACAAGACTTACCAAAGGTTCTACTTGGCACAAACACTAAACAAAACATGAAAACACATCTAATCACAGTCTAGATACAATATTTATTCCCTAACAGCAACAAAAACAAAAAAACAAAATTGGGTTGCCTCCCAACAAGCGCTATCGTTTTACGACCCTAGCTAGGCACGATACAAGATAGATCTAGGTATTGCCATCTTTGGAAGGCAATCTATAAGTGGCTCTCATGATAGATTCATATGGTAATTTGATTTTCTTTCTAGGAAAGTGTTCCATGCCTTTCCTTAACGGAAATTGGAATCTAATATTTCCTTCCTTCATATCAATAATTGCACCAATCGTTCTAAGGAAAGGTCTACCAAGAATAATAGGACATGAAGGATTGCAATCTATATCAAGAACAATGAAATCTACGGGCACATAATTCCTATTGGCAGCAATAAGAACATCATTAATTCTACACATAGGTTTCTTAATAGTGGAATCCGTAAGATGCAAATTTAAAGAATAATCATCAAGCTCATGGAACCCTAGCAAATCACACAAAGTTTTTGGGATGGTGGAGACACTTGCACCAAAATCACACAAAGCATCGCATTCATGATCTTTTATTTTTATTTTTATAGTAGGTTTCCATTCATCATAAAGCTTTCTAGGTATAGAAACTTCTAACTCAAGTTTTTCTTCATGAGATTGCATCAAAGCATCAACTATGTGTTTAGTGAAAGCTTTATTTTGACTATAAGCATGCGGAGAATTTAGCACGGATTGCAACAAGGAAATACAATCAATCAAAGAGCAATTCTCATAATTGAATCCCTTGAAATGCAAAGTGGTGGGTTCATCACTATGTAAAGTTTTAATCTCTTCACTCCCACTTTTAGCAAATTTAGCATCAAGATCTAAAAACTCCGAATCATTGGGACACCTTAAAGCAGAATCATCTCCAATCCTATTCTCATCAAGATCAATACTAGAAAACAAGGATCTAATAGGAGACACATCAATAACTTTCAGATCTTCATCTTTATTTCCATGATAACTAGAAGAACACGATTTAGTTCTCTCTTTTAGCATGCATTCTAGCGGTTCTTTCTTTGCATTCATCAATGGAAATTATCATGGCTTTGAGAGACTCATTGATATCATGCTTAGGTGGGATAGATCTAAGTTTCAAAGAATCAACATCAAGAGTAATTATATCCACACTTCTAGCCAATTCATCAACTTTAAGCAATTTCTCTTCAAGCATAGCATTGAAATTCTTTTGCGAGATCATAAACTCCTTAACACTAGTTTCAAATTCAGAAGGCATGTTTCCATAAGAGTTTTGTAGGAATTACCTAAATTATTAGAGGAATTACTAGGAAAAGGCCTAGGATTAAAATTACCTCTATAAGCATTGTTACCAAAATTATTCCTACCAACAAAATTCACATCCAAAGATTCATTGTCATTTTCAATCAAAGTGGACAAAGGCATATCATTAGGATCAGAAGAAGCACTCTTAGCAGCAAAAAAAATCATAAGTTCATCCATCTTTCCACTCAAAACACAAATTTCTTCGATAGCATGCACTTTTTTACTAGTAGATCTTTCGGTGTGCCATTAACCATAATATTATCTAGGAGTTTGGTAGCTTCTCCTAAGGTGGTTTCCATGAAAGTGCCTTCGGCGGCCGAATCTAAAAGATTTCTAGAAGCAAAATTCAAGCCAG
This sequence comes from Secale cereale, assembly GCA_902687465.1. Lineage (NCBI taxonomy): Eukaryota > Viridiplantae > Streptophyta > Magnoliopsida > Poales > Poaceae > Secale > Secale cereale. The sequence continues at coordinate 242,639,808 of LR738709.1, forward strand.
CATAAAAGTTCTGAATTATCATCCATAGATTCAAACCATGTGTAGGGCAATTACGTATCATCAATTTCATTCTCTCCCAAGCTTGTGCAACATGCTCATGATCTAGTTGCTTAAAATTCATAATATCGTTTCTAAGAGAGATGATCTTAGTAGGAGGGAAATACTTAGAGATAAAAGCATCTTTACACTTATTCACGAATCAATACTATTTCTAGGCAAAGAGGAGAACCAAGTTTTAGCACGATCTCTAAGTGAAAACGAAAATAACTTCAATTTAACAATATCCTTATCCGTATCCCTTTTCTTTTGTATATCACACAAATCAACAAAGTTTTTTAGATGGGTAGCGGCATCTTCACTAGGAAGGCCGGAGAATTGATCTTTCATGACAAGATTCAACAAAGCAGCATTGATCTCACAAGATTCAGCATCGGTAATAGGAGCAATCGGAGTGCTAATAAAATCATTGTTGTTGGTATTGGAGAAGTCACACAATTTGGTATTGTTCTCAGCCATAGTGACAAACAAGCAATCCAACACACACTAGCATACAAGAAGCAAGCGAACGAAAAACACACGGCGGAAGAAGGGCAAATAAAACGGCAAGGGTGAAGTGGGGGAGAGGAAAACGATAGGCAAATAAATGTAATGAGAAGGATAAGGATTTGTGATAGGTACTTGGTATATGACTTTTGCGTAAGCCTCCCCGGCAATGGCGCCAGAAATTCTTCTTGCTACCTCTTGAGCTTGCGTTGTATTCCCTCGAAGAGTAAAGGGAGATACAGCACAGTAGCATAAGTATTTCCCTCGGTTTTTGAGAACCAAGGTATCAATCTAGTAGGAGACCACGCGCCAGTCCCTCGCACCTGCACAAACAAATAAGAACTTTGCAGCCAACGCGATAAGGGGTTGTCAATCCCTTTATGGTCACTTACGAGAGTGAGATCTGATGGAGATGATAATTATATTTTTGGTATTTTTGGTTTAATAAAACAGAAAATAAAAGCAAGAAAAGTAAAGTAGATGTAGATTGATATGTTGAGAATAGACCCGGGGGCCATAGTTTTCTCTAGTGGCTTCTCTCATGATAGCGATATTCTACGGCGGGTAAACAAACTACTGTCGAGCAATTGATAGAAAAGCGAATAATTATGAGACTATCTAGGCATGATCATTGTATATAGGCATCACGTCCGAGACAAGTAGACCGAAACGATTCTGCATCTACTACTATTACTCCACACATCGACCTCTATCCAGCATGCATCTAGTGTATTGAGTTCATACGAACAGAGTAACGCCTATAGCAAGATGACATGATGTAGAGGGATAAACTCAAGAAATATGATGAAAACCCCATCTTTTTATCCTCGATGGCAACAATACAATACGTGCCTTGCTGCCCCTACTATCACTGGGAAAGGACACCGCAAGATTGAGCCCAAAGCCAAGCACTTCTCCCATTGCAAGAACTATAGATCTAGTAGGCCAAACCAAACCAATAATTCGAAGAGACTTGCAAGGATATTATGAGCACACATAAAAAGTTCAGAGAAGAACCAAATATCTTTCATAGATAACCTTGATCATAAACTCACAATTCATAGGATCTCGACAAACACACCGCGAAAAGAGATTACATCGAATAGATCTCCTCAAAGACCGAGGAGAACTTTGTATTGAGATCCAGAGAGAGAGAGAGAGAAGAAGCCATCTAGATACTAGCTATGGACCCGAAGGTCTGTGGTAAACTACTCACAACTCATGGTGAGGGTGATGATGATGATGATGAAGGCCTCCGTGATGGATCCCCCTCCCGGAACAGGCTCCAAGATGGGATCTCCACGGGAACAGAAGGTACGGTGGTGGAATTAGGGTTTTCTCTCTGTGTATGGAGTTTCTGGGGTACGTAGGTATATATAGGAAGAAGGAGGGCATCGGGGGCCACACGGGCCATCCTCGAGGCAGGGGGCGCGCCCCCCACCCTCGAGGGCAGCCCAGCTGTCCCCTGACTTGGTCCTGACGTTTCCCGTGCGTGATTTTCTCCAAAATATCTCTCGCGAAGGTTTCATTCCGTTTGGACTCTGTTTGATATTCCTTTTCTGCAAAACCCTGAAATAGGCAAAAAAACAGCAATCTGGACTGGGCCTTTGGGTTAGTAGGTTAGTCCCAAAAATGATATAAAAGTCAATGACAAAGCCCATTAAACATCCAAGACTTCATAAATAATAGCATGGAACAATCAAAAATTATAGATACGTTGGATACTTATCACCCTGCAGCGTCGCTAAATCCAAGGTCTAAGCTCTGTCTCGCGAGCCTTTCCCATGACGTCATGAGGGATCGAAGAAGGTGAGAGTGTCTAGAGGGGGGGGGTGATTAGACTACTCGACAAGATAAAAATTCTATCTTTTATCAAGGACAGATTTTGGCAGATTTTGCATAACACACAAGTCAAGTAGCACACTACACATGCAATTCTAGAGTATGGGCAGCGGAAAGTAAATTGCACAAGTAGTAAAGAGAAGTGGAGAAGATCAAACGCAATTTGGAGACGCAATGATTTTTCCCGTGGTTCCGATAGGTAGTGCTATCGTACATCCACGTTGATGGAGACTTCAACCCACGGAGGGTAACGGCTGCGCAAGTCCACGGAGGGCTCCACCCACGAAGGGTCCACGAAGAAGCAACCTTGTCTATTCCATCATGGCCTACGCCCACGGAGGGCTAGCCTTACTCGGGGTAGATCTTCACGAAGTAGGCGATCTCCATGCCCTTACAAACTTCTTGGTTCAACTCCACATCTCGATGACGGAGGCTCCCAAGCGACACCTAACCAATCTAGGAGGCACCACCCTCCAAAAGGTAATAGATGTTGTAGATGATGATGAACTCCTTGCTCTGGTGCTTCAAATGATAATCTCCCCAACACTCAACTCTCCTCACTGATTTGGCTGTGGTGGAAGAAAGGATTGAGTGGAAAGCAACTTGGGAAGGTTAGAGATCAAGTTTCATATGGTGGGAGTGGAGCAACTTGATCTCAACACAAGGGTAGGTAGTTCTCTTCTCAGAAATGTAAGGTAGGAGTGGTAGTTCTTTCTGATGGCTCTCTCCACGAATGAAGAGGGGGTGGAGGGGTATAAATAGCCTCCACACAAAATCCAACCGTTACACACATATTTGAGCAATCTCGGTGGGACCGAAGTGGACAACTCGGTGAGACCGAAAGTTCAAATAATGTGAACGTTGGGGTTTTCGGTGGGACCGAAAATACCATCTCGGTTAGTCCGATTCGAGCAAAGACAAGAGCATGCCAGTTTCGGTGGGACCGAATTTATCATCTCGGTGACACCGATTTGATGACAGAAGGTTACAGAAGCTTGGCAGCCCATGTTTCGGTGAAACCGATTTCAGAATCGGAATATCCGATTTTGCTAGGGTTTGGCTTATGGCTGAGGTGGTTCATCTCGGTGTGACTGAGTTTGGAATATCGGTGGGACCGAGATTACTTATGAGTGTATAGGGCAGTGAAAGTTGCTGATAGTTTAGGAGATGTATCACTAAGCACTTGAGCAACCAGACCATCATCATAACCTCATCCCCTTTTAATAGTATTGGCTTTTCCTATGGACTCAATGTGATCTTGGATCACTAAACCAAAAATGGAGTCTTGAGCTTTTGCCAATGCTTGCCTTAGCATTTTGAGGGGTCCACTTCTTTAGTCCTTTTGCCATGCCAATGTGATTGGATTTCCTGAAACATACTTGATAAAGGCATTAGTCCAACCACAAAGTATGTTGTCATTAATTACCAAAACCACCCAGGGAGCAAATGTGCTTTCAATCTCCCCCTTTTTGGTAATTGATGGCAACACACTAAAATCACACTAAACAAGACATCAAAGCTTATTGAAAGAAAGACAGAATTATCACGAAAGCTTTGACAAACATGTAGTACACAGGCTCCCCCTACAAGTGTGCAAGATTTTCATAAATTATGGTTTTGGACTACCACAAGCACACAGGAGAGATAAGCAAGATGTGCTACATGCAGCTTGGCTATATGCATCAGAGCAGATGAAAAGAAGTGAGTGATAATGCATATGTGCATGGTGATTTCTTGCAAACAAGTATTCACAAGCAAGTCACCATCATGCACATTCTGCAAAGTGCATATACTTACCTTGAGGTTCCTTGGCATTGTACTTGAAGAGATAAACTTGGGAAAACAAGGTTAGATAACACAAGAGTATTTCTTCAACCAACTGCAAGAACATCAAGAGTACCAAGCCAGGGATGACATGTATAAAGAGTGTCTCATATTGAGCACAAGCTTGAATCAGCAAACATGTCTCCGAAACTAAAAGATTTACAATGAACTCTGAGAGATTTTGCTTTCCATAAGATATCAATTGTGAAGATTAATCAAAGGAATGATGCCAAATGAGAATGACGCCAATTGTGATGTCCAATGTAAAACACGGCAAAGCTTTGATGTGATTCTCTCCCCCTTAAGGTAAGGTTGCTCTTCTTCTCCCCCTAAATCTTCTCTTCTCCCCCTAAGTCTTCTCCCCCTTTGACATCAAGTGCCGAAAAGGACAGCAAACTAGGAAGGTCAGGGAAGATGGAAAGAAAGAAGTGGGATCCTTAAGAATCACAACAGGGCAAATAGGAACATGCATAGAGAAACATTGAGTGGAGCTGCAGAAGATGATATCCTGGAAGAAATAAATCGGTGACACCGAATTGAGATGGATCGGTGGGTCCGAAAGTCAGGGACTTAGGATAGATCCTTTTCGGTTAGACCGAAATATTTAAATCGGTGACGCCGAGTTTAATTCCAAGGAAATACAGAAATAATTCAGCTCACTTTGCGAGGAAAGTATGTCTAGGATTTGCAATGAATTTGTGAAAGATTTTCGAGGAATTGATCAGAGCCAGAAGGATATTCACAAAGACAGAAAAATAGAAATGAAAAAGATTCCTAGATGAAGTTTTTTTTTTGAAATGAAAACTCAATGAGAGAACATAAGAGAGAATAGAAAGACTTCAAAACATATGTACTTCATCTAGAAAAAGATCGGCGACAAGGTCACCTATGTTTGAGTATATTGACTTAGGAGTCGAATGAGGACATTTGATCATAGGTCATACTCATCATTTAAGCTCAAAATGGGGTTGCCATTTTTCGATTAAGCATTCGATGTGATCACATCTTATGAAGCTGCTTGTACTCATGACTTTGAGCAAAGCTCCTTAAAGATGTGAACAACGTACCTTGGGCTTGTTGTTGCTTTGCTCATGTAGGTAAACTTGATGTAGGTGCTCATTGAATGTGAAGTTGGAGCACCATTTTTACTTGTGTAGTTCATCTTCCTACATGGGTTAGGCAAGCAAGGAAATACTCAAGGATATCCAAGATGACAAGAGTGAAATACTAGATGTATAAGATGTCAAAAAGGATATGTGGAATTTTGTTCCTTGAACTCAACATCCCAAAGGGCTAGATACTTGGTCAATGACAAGATTACTCATGATTTGAGTGTGTGGTAATCTTGTGGAATGTAGATCATCCAAGTACCTGCAAGGAGTTAGATGCAATACAAGGAGGCAAATGTGTCCAAGATATATGATCACCATCATAAGAGAAATATCAAGGATTAGTCAAGTGGGCTCATGCCTTGCATGCATCAATGGAGTTCTCACTCCAAGTTTGAAGCATCAATGATGTTCAACTCACTCCTTAAGCGACAAAACACCTTCTCATCAAGAGGTTTTGTAAAGATATCAGCGAGTTGTTTGTCAGTACGAACATGCTTAAGATTGATGTCACCCTTGGCAATATGATCACGAATGAAATGGTGACGAACTTCAATATGCTTTGTTCGAGAGTGTTGCACGGGATTGTGTCCAATTTTAATCGCACTCTCATTGTCACAAAGCAAGGGAACATGTCTCACATGTATCCCATAATCCTTAAGCGTTTGTGTCATCCATAGCAATTGAGCACAACACGAACCAGCAGCAATATATTCCGCTTCGGCAGTGGATAATGATACCGAATTTTGTTTCTTGGAGGACCAAGATACAAGGGATCGACCAAGGAATTGACACGTACCCGAAGTTGACTTTCTATCAACCCTGTCACCGGCATAGTCCGAGTCGGAATAGCCAACAAGGTCGAAAGAGGCCCTCTTAGGATACCAAATGCCAAAGTTTGGTGTGTGTATCAAATATCTCACAATCCTTTTAACAGCTTTAAGATGACATTCTTTAGGGGCTGCTTGATATCGAGCACACATGCATACACTCAACATTATGCCAGGACGAGAAGCACAAAGATATAGTAGAGAACCAATCATAGATCGGTAAACCCTTTGATCAACGGGTTCTCCATCTTTTGTCAAGTCATTATGTCCACTTGTAGGCATGGGGGTTCTCATACCTTTGCTTTCTTGCATGTTGAACTTCTTGAAGAGATCCTTGGTGTACTTTGTTTGTGAGACAAAGGTACCCTCCTTAGATTGCTTGATTTGCAACCCAAGGAAGAATTTGAGTTCACTCATCATGGACATCTCATACTTCTCCGACATGAGCTTTCCAAACTTCTTGCTAAAATGAGGGTTAGTTGAACCAAAGATAATATCATCAACATATATTTGGCACACAAATAGTTCACCATTAACCCTTTTCGTGAACAGCGTTGAGTCTATCTTTCCAATCTCAAAGCCTTTTTCAAGAAGAAAGCTAGTCAAGCATTTGTACCAAGCTCTAGGAGCTTGTTTAAGACCATAAAGAGCTTTGTGCAACTTGTAAACATGATTAGGCTTTTGGGATTCACAAATCCGGGAGGTTGTTTCACAAATACTTCCTCCTCAATTTCACCATTTAGGAAAGCACTTTTGATATCCATTTGATAGAGAGTAATATCATGGTGATTGGCATAAGCAAGAAGAATGCGAATGGACTCAAGTCTAGCAACAGGGGCATAGGTCTCACCATAGTCCATACCTTCGACTTGTGTGTAACCTTGAGCTACGAGACGAGCCTTGTTGCGGATGACTTGTCCATCTTCATCTTGCTTGTTCCGAAACACCCATTTGGTTCCAATGATGTTTTGATCATCCTTGGGCTTCTCTACCAAAGTCCATACCTTGTTCCTCTCGAAGTTGTGTAGTTCTTCGTGCATAGCGTTCACCCAATCCGGGTCTTCAAGTGCTTCTTCTACCTTCATAGGTTCAATACTAGAGATAAATGAGTAATGCTCACAAAAGTTAGCTAAGCGAGTTTTAGAGCGAGTAATTCTCCCGGAGTTGATGTCGTTCATCATTTGTTCCACGGGATGATTTTTCTTGACTCTTGCTCGGACTCGGGATAGCTTTTGTTGAGGTTGTGGCTGAGCTTCCTCATCATCTTCATCTTCCTCTTCTTCTTCTTCATTGTTGTTGGTGTTGTCGTGAGGCGGTGGAGAAGGAGGTTGTGGTGGATCTTCTTGTTGCACTTCCTCATCTTGGTGAGTTCCACTTGTGGAGGCCTCCATGTTGCCTTGAGGTTCATCTCGCCGTGAGGTAGGGGGCTCCACATATGTAGATGAGGTACTCTCCTTCACTTCCATGGGACGGATCTTTCCAATAGATAAATCTTGGATAGCTTCCGATGGGTCCTTGTCTCCTACATCAATAGGCATTTGCTCTACTTGCGAGCCATTAGATTCATCAAACTTCACGTCTACCGTCTCTTCAACCTTTCGGGTGAAATTATTGTAGACACGGTAGGTGTGGGAGTTTGATCCATAACCAAGGAGAAAGCCTTCATGAGATTTAGGAGCAAATTTAGACCGACGATGCTTATCAAGGATATAGCATTTTGAACCAAAGACACGAAAGTATCCCACTTGGGGTTTGTTACCAGTGAGGAGCTCGTATGATGTCTTGCCGAGGAGCTTGTGAAGATAAAGCCTGTTGATAGCATGACAAGCTGTCTCGACCGCTTCCCCCCAAAAATGCTTCGGTGTCTTGTATTCATCAAGCATCGTTCTCGCCATCTCTATGAGCGTTCGGTTCTTCCTCTCAACAACTCCATTTTGTTGAGGAGTGTACGTAGCCGAGAACTCATGTAGAATCCCTTCCTCATCGAGAAAAGAATCTACATTGGCGTTCTTGAACTCCGCTCCATTGTCACTCCGAACTTTCTTGATCTTCACCTCGAATTGATTTTGGGCCTCTTTGGCAAAGGTTTTGAAGATTCTCTGAACCTGCGATTTGTCATCAAGGAAAAATACCCACGTAAATCTGGAATAATCATCAACTATAACTACACCAAAGGAGTTACCACCAAGGCTTTTGTAAGCATTGGAACCGAAGAGATCCGTATGAAGAAGCTCAAGCGGTCTCCTTGTGGTCATGATGTTCTTCACGGGATGACTTCCACCTACTTGTTTTCCTGATTGACAAGCACTACAAAGTCTATCTTTGTCAAAGAAAACATCTTTAACGCCAAGAATATGATCACCTTTGATCAGCTTGTCTAGATTACGCATACCAACATGTCCAAGCCTTCTATGCCATAACCAACCTTTAGAGGATTTAGCAATGAAACAAGCTCTAGGTTGGGCTTTCTTAGTGAAATCAACAATATATAGATCACCTCTACTGATACCGGTAAACGCCATGTTTTGATTGTCACGACGAAAGACTTGGCAATCTACTTTGGTGAATAGCACATTGAATCCAAAGTCAGCTAATCTAGACATGGAAAGTAAATTGTATCCAAGAGATTCTACAAGCATGACATTTTGAATAGAGCTATCATGAGATATGGCCACCTTACCAAGGCCAAGTACCTTACCCTTGGAGTTGTCTCCAAAAGTCACATACTTGCGTGGACCATCGTTCTTTGCAAGCTCTCGAAACATGTCTTTGTCTCCGGTCATGTGGTCGGTGCATCCACTATCAAGAATCCACTCTTTTCCGCCGGACATGTAGTCTCTCAGGTTTGCCATAAGATTGAGACTCTTCATGATCTTGTCTAGCTCGGTGTCCGAATCGGAGTAATCATCATCATGCTCATGCTCATCATCATATTGACACATAGATTGTTCATCATCAACACCTAGGTCAATTTGATAACTACTTGCATTAGTTTTGTCAATGTGACAATAATCTTCGGAATGCAATGCAAGAGCATTTCTAATTAAAACATTGATAAGATCGGGATCACCCTTCTTTTTCATAAGATCACGAAGCTCAAAGAAGCATTTATCAAAGTTGGGATCATTGGGGTGCATCATATCAAATTCAATAGTCTTGTATAGAATTTTATCAAGACCTCTCAAAGAGTAGTCCGGATAAAGTTCTTCCAAGAACTTCCACATAGCATAGGCACACTCAAAGTTTGTAACGAGCTTAAGCAAGTTATCGGGTAACCCTCTAATGATAAGATTTATAGTCCTAAGGTTACGAAGCAAATCAAGCTCTTCATCCATGGTAGGGTGCAAGGGGTCAAATGGAGGCACATAGGGGGTCTCAACATATTTGCACAAATTGTACGTCTTAAAGGTAATAAGCATTTCAGACCTCCATGAGTTATAGGACACTCCATTAAGAATAGGCACTCTATGGCTAACACTCCCAAACGTAGACACGTCCATCTTCCTCCAATGGTGTGTAAACCAAAGCAATGGAGACCAAAGCTCTGATACCAATTGAGGGATCGAAGAAGGTGAGAGTGTCTAGAGGGGGGGTGATTAGACTACTCGACAAGATAAAAATTCTGTCTTTTATCAAGGACAGATTTTGGCAGATTTTGCATAACACACAAGTCAAGTAGCACACTACACATGCAATTCTAGAGTATGGGCAGCGGAAAGTAAATCGCACAAGTAGTAAAGAGAAGTGGAGAAGATCAAACGCAATTTGGAGACGCAATGATTTTTCCCATGGTTCCGATAGGTAGTGCTATCGTACATCCACGTTGATGGAGACTTCAACCCACGGAGGGTAACGGCTGCGCGAGTCCACGGAGGGCTCCACCCACGAAGGGTCCACGAAGAAGCAACCTTGTCTATTCCATCATGGCCTACGCCCACGAAGGGCTAGCCTTACTCGGGGTAGATCTTCACGAAGTAGGCGATCTCCTTGCCCTTACAAACTTCTTGGTTCAACTCCACATCTCGATGACGGAGGCTCCCAAGCGACACCTAACCAATCTAGGAGGCACCACCCTCCAAAAGGTAATAGATGTTGTAGATGATGATGAACTCCTTGCTCTGGTGCTTCAAATGATAATCTCCCCAACACTCAACTCTCCTCACTGATTTGGCTGTGGTGGAAGAAAGGATTGAGTGGAAAGCAACTTGGGAAGGTTAGAGATCAAGTTTCATATGGTGGGAGTGGAGCAACTTGATCTCAACACAAGGGTAGGTAGTTCTCTTCTCAGAAATGTAAGGTAGGAGTGGTAGTTCTTTCTGATGGCTCTCTCCACGAATGAAGAGGGGGTGGAGGGGTATAAATAGCCTCCACACAAAATCCAACCGTTACACACATATTTGAGCAATCTCGGTGGGACCGAAGTGGACAACTCGGTGAGACCGAAAGTTCAAATAATGTGAACGTTGGGGTTTTCGGTGGGACCGAAAATACCATCTCGGTTAGTTCGATTCGAGCAAAGACAAGAGCATGCCAGTTTCGGTGGGACCGTCTTTATCATCTCGGTGACACCGATTTGATGATAGAAGGTTACAGAAGCTTGGCAGCCCATGTTTCGGTGAAACCGATTTCAGAATCGGAATATCCGATTTTGCTAGGGTTTGGCTTATGGCTGAGGTGGTTCATCTCGGTGTGACTGAGTTTGGAATATCGGTGGGACCGAGATTACTTATGAGTGTATATGGCAGTGAAAGTTGCTGATAGTTTAGGAGATGTATCACTAAGCACTTGAGCAACCAGACCATCATCATAACCTCATCCCCTTTTAATAGTATTGGCTTTTCCTATGGACTCAATGTGATCTTGGATCACTAAACCAAAAATGGAGTCTTGAGCTTTTGCCAATGCTTGCCTTAGCATTTTGAGGGGTCCACTTCTTTAGTCCTTTTGCCATGCCAATGTGATTGGATTTCCTGAAACATACTTGATAAAGGCATTAGTCCAACCACAAAGTATGTTGTCATTAATTACCAAAACCACCCAGGGAGCAAATGTGCTTTCACGTCACCTCCCGTGGTACTTGGTGCCTTGTTCTCGCATGGGCTAATCGTGGATGGGTAAGTGGGGGCATGTGGCAGGTGCCTCGCTCACGCGGGAACCGTGCGCCGGTTGTCTTTCTTTTGGACTGTTGCATGAGAAGACTGGGCACAGCGTCTGTGCTCGGGTCCGTCCCAGCAGCGTCGATAAATCCAGCGGCTGAGCTGTGTCTTACGAGCCGGTCCCACTAACATCACCTCTTGGGGTCGTTGGTGTTGCGGCCTTCTCATGCGATGCCCTCTAGAGATGCACTCGGCGCAGGTCGACACAACGCATCTCTTTTCTCATTTTGCAGAAGAACACTCAGGCGCAACCCGCCTCAGGGTAGGGTCTCTTGGGTGATGCGTAAGCTCATGAGAACTTCCTCCGAGTCATTCAGCTCGTCCTGAGGAGGGCCCATATACACCTTGGCTGTCCTTTCGTGTAAGCCACGTGTCAGGACGGGGCTGTACACGCCCCGGAGTCTCTCCTGGTGGGAGGCTCCCTCCCACGGTCCAGTGGAAGTACCATGCTCCGCGCTGGCTGAACCAACCGAGGAGCGGTTTTGCCCATGAACCAGTGGAAGCACCAAGCTCCGCGCTGGCCGCTACGACCGAGGAGCGGTTATGCCCACACTCCGCGCAAGTGTGGTAGCTCTATGCTCTGCGCTAGTTATAAACAACTGAGGGCGGCCCCCATCGGTCGCACCAACCTCACGGAGCTTTTAAGCTCACGATGCTCACAGCTTCTCCCTGGATGGGTGTCGCGAGGGGGCTAGGCACGGGGGCTATGCTCAGGTCACGCCTGGTAGACGCCACCCTACTAGGTGCCCAAACACCTGGCTTTCTCGTGCCCCCATCCTAGGCGAAGGCTCGTGAGCAAGGTATGGTGCTCGTTCTCCCTCATGAGAGCGGTTCGCACGTCAAGGGGGACCCCTGGGCATCGCGACCCAGGGGCCTCACTAGTCACGTAGCCCCTCACTGCTTGAGCCCGGTGCTCAACGGCGGTCGAGGTGTGCGCGGGGCTGGGCCCTGCCGACATAGAAGGCAAACGGGATCACTTGAGCATTAAGGGGGACCCCTCGGCATCGCGACCCAGGGGCCTCACTAGCCACATAGCCCCTCATTCCTTGAGCCTAGTTATTACGATAACCCCGGTGACCCGGAGGGCTCAATGGCGATCGAGGTATGTGTGGGGTTGGGCCCTGCCGACGCAGAGCACCTAAGGAAACATGAAAGGAACCAAGCACGGAAATCACCAAGTTCAAGCCTAGTTATTACAATAACATCAAGTTCTCCAAATTCAAGTGAGTCCTTACGCCTCCCTGAGGCACTTGCATTTCTCTCATCCTAACAGGGACAGGTCAGGCATCGCCGAGCGCGCCATCACCAGCCTTCGCCTCCTCGGCCACGGCAGAAGTGACCCGGAGGAATGCCTCCACCAGCCCCTTGACCTTCTCCTCCAGGGCCTTGGCAGCCGCGCCCTCTATGCTCGTGGTCATGGGCTCGGACAGCGAGGCCAGGTCAAGGGTGGGGTCGCGGAGACAGAGGTGGAGCGGCTGCGCCCTCCAGGGCCAAGGCACGTCTCCGTAAGTTCAGGACCCAGCCCGGCTCGGCGGCCTCGGGAGCGGCTAATTCCACCCCCTCGCGAAGGCAACTTGGGCGCGAAAGGGGGAGCTCCTGAGCATCGCGCCACAGGGCCCCAACTGGCCCCTGAGCCCTTACCCTCTGGCCTTGCGCGTGGCATCGCGACCCGGCATACCAGCGGTGGCCTAGGCACCTCAGGGGGCGGGTCCCAAGAGCACAGAGTTTCGCCTTGTGGGGAACGCGACAGGCGCGGCCCCGCGGCCATCAGCAGTTTGCAGGACAGGGCGCAATCAAGCGTCACTGCCGCCCGATCGCAAGGGATCACTAAGATATGTGTTCAACGCCCACATTCACTAGCGTACCTATGCCTCCACCCATCGTAATTGTGAATTCGCTGGAGCACGAAGGCCCCTCCCGCCGGCTCTCGCGGTCGCTACCTGCACGCCAAGGGGGACCTCCCGAGCATCGCGCCTTGGGGGCTCTTACCGGACCCTGGGCTGCTCACCTCCTGGCCTTGACCACGGCATCGTGACCTGGCATACCAGCGATGACTAAAGCCTACCTAGGGACTGTGTCTCGTAGGCGTAGGGCCTTAAGCTACCACGGGGACGGAAGAAAGGGAAAATCTTGCTCTAGCAAAGGATCTCATGAGGAGCATAAGTTCATGACACGGATAATAGCAAGAGTGTCGCAAAAGGTTTACATGCCCTCATGGGGCCATCCATGGTTGCCTCGTAGGGACCAAGCAAAAGAAGGCCGCTCCTGGAGGGACATGGCCTGGGCTCCTTCAGTGGTGATGGCGGCTGGAGGACGTTGCTCCCCTCCGGCGGCGAGAGCGGCGACTCGGTGGCTCGTAGCTCTCGTCAGAGCTCGAGGCCATCTCAGGAGAAGCATAGCTGCTGCTGGAGGAGTCGGAGGCAAAGCCGACGGCGAACGCTTCGCCCCGAGCCTCATTGCCCTGGCAGCATGGGAGATGGTCGCCGGCGGGACCATCCTCCGCGCTGCATGCGAGCCGCCGGTCGTCCGCCCCGAAGACCTTGAAGGTCAACATGGCCAGCCCGTCCAGCGTGAAATGAAGAATATGCCTCCCGGCAGGGGCGCAGGCGCCGCGCACCACGCCCCAACCCCAGGTCATGTAGACCCTGCCGGAGGAGATCACCTCCACGTCGGTGTATGAAGGGGGAAGATGGCACCCTTTGTGCCACAGCTACATCGTTACCTATCCACGAGCCGGGAGCACCTCCTTCAAGAATGGGGGAAAGAGGATCCAAGAGTGCGGAGGGGCTCCTGCCCACACGACAAACTCGCGGACGTCGTCTTCAGTGTGGGACGGCGACGGGAGGCATGAAATCACTCGCCTCTCCGAGCGGCTGACCGCATCGCCCCCGTCGCCGCCGCCCGCGCATCGCATGCCTGTCGCCGGGGCACGCAGGTGAGGCGGGAATCCCGGCGGCGCCCACGTGCACCACGTATGGGCATCCGCCAGCCTCAGGGGCACCCTTGGGGAGTTGCGACGCCTCGTCTTCGGCGGGAGCTGCTCGGGCTCCACCATCAGAGCCTTCCCTTTCTGTGCAGCCGAGAACTACGTATCGGCGCCATGGAGAAACCCTCGACGAAGAAAGAGGAGCTAGGGTTTGATCTGCAATAGTCAAGTGAATGGGGGTGGCGCTTCACCCCCTGTTTATAGGCTGAGAGGATCAATCACCGGCCACTCGCGCACGGCCATGATGACACTGTCGTCCGCGCCATGGAGTTGTCAAGTCGCATGGTCACCAAAGCTATGTGGGGAGCGGAGTCGCCCACGTCCCATCCAACCGTCACGCGCCAGCCTGGCCCACAGTCTTTTGGGGCCCGCGGTGCTTTGTCCTCGACTAAGGCTTCGCCCCGTAGCCAACTCCGCACGCGCCTTGGGCTCAGGGGTTACTGTCGGCGTCCTGGGAACCAGGATACCCAGACCTGCCTGCCTACGGGCCGCGACACGCTCCTACTATGGCCCGGTACGGTCCAGCTGATCGACCAGCTGCACAAGACCCTCGCGAGGGGGCTAGGCATCGTGAGGAGAACAACACCAAGACCCTCTCAGGAGCGGCCTCGGCTAGGATGCTCCGGAGGGGCGGAGAACTCAAGGCCAAGCCTCCCTCAGGAGGAGGCAGTGACGTGAGCAGTGACGCACCGCGCCAACGGGTGCCAGCGTGTGCCAGCGGCGCAGTTGCCATTTTAGTGCAAAGGAGACAACATAGGCGCAGGTTCCCGAGGGTTGATACAAAGGTTTCCCCTTCGGTGCAACAAGACCGAAGACCGCAAGGACGACAAGGAGGATGTCACCACCGAGCCCACCACCGCGTCATTGTCTGATCTCTATGCAAGCAGAGACCGCTTTTGTCAGGATAGGAACGTCCTTATGTTCCTGCTCAAAATGGACATTGTGGGATCCCTTCCCGCCTAAACATTTCGGGGGAAGAGGACCCTGGCCCCCTATATAAGTAGCTAGGGTCTCCACTGTGGAGGCAATCTAATCTCATCTAATGGAGGCGAGAGGGACCTCATCTCGAACACCCCACCTTAGCCTCAAGGAGCAAGAACACTTGCCTCCTGACCCTCTTGAGCTCTCCTCCTGAGCTCAAGAACCACTATACTTATTCATAACCAAGCCCTCCAGAGGCTAATCCACTCAAGCAGGACGTAGGGTTTTACACCGCAAGGTGGCCTGAACCTGGGTAAACTCGTGTGTGCTTTTACTTGTTGCTTGCTCGAATCTCACCACTGGGCGAGGACATGGCCCTAGGTAGACATGAGTGGGAGAGATCTTTGTTCACGCCCCTGTGTTCGAACTTCTTTGGGTTTGCGGAGCCCGTAATCTGACAGTATCATGCATGCAGTATATCCAGGACCTCAAGGAGCATTTGGCAGCAGAGAAGCAAATCGCAGCCGCACGCGCGAATGAGGTCGCGATGGCTGCCATTCGTGCCGACACCCAGATCTTGAAGAAGCACCTTGCCATTTGCTAGCTACGCTGGTTAAGCATGCTCGGTTTACCCATTGCGTGTGCTTCTCCTGCCTTTCCTTCACAAATTCTAGTGAATTGTGCTATCTAATTTCACCATGCAATCTGTTGCTCTAGTGTAGATGTTCTATATGTCGTGCAGTGTGATGCTCACTTATTAACTGTTTTGTTAATTAGTTGTTGTCTTCACTCTTCAGTTAACTGTTTGGTTCAATTCTGCAAATGTGATGTTCAATTCTTCAAGCTCCAATTTTGTATTGTCTTCCATGTGAGAAATAAATCGAATTTATCTTTACAAAATTGTGGGTGCACTATGTTACTGTATACCATGTAAGGAATAAATTGAATTTGGTTGTAGTAAATACATGAGAAACAAATACAATTGCTACAATTGGTTGTAGTTAACTATTTGGTTAACTCTCTGGTCTTCTATTAGGAGTATGTTATATTGTGCAATGTGGTGCTTAGTTAATGTTTGTTTCATTTGTTGCGGTGTTTAGTTAACTGCTTGGTTCAATTCTGCAATGCGATGTCCAATTGTCGTGGGTAGAATTTTGTATTCTTGTGCATGTGAGGAATAAATCGACTTTGGCTGCACTTAATACATGAGAAACATATACAAGTGTTATATTTCCTAGTTCATAATCATGCTTGGTTTGGGTAAATGGGTTTTCCGTGTTGCTTCCATTAATCTGATGAATCTGCAATGTGCTTATTTTTCATCAACATATTTTACTAATGGCATGTGAACCCTTACTTAACCTGATGACTAACTACCTTATATGTGTTGCAGGGAAACAATGGGAAACACTGAGGTTTACAATCGAGGTTAGCACGTGCACGGTCCATTGTTTAATAGCACATTATTGTGCAATTGCAAGAACCATTCTAATATTTTGGTTTTTAACAATTTGGTCTTGCACATGTAGGTCCTGCTGTCAGAGGTTTTGACCCATTGTTCGACCCTTTTTGCATATGGGGAAATGAGTTGTCCATGAATATCAATCAAATCAAGAAACTCAGAAAGATTGTTAGAATAAAGAAATTAGCGATAAAAGACAACAAGATCTTTGTCTGCACAATGAAGAAGACATCGGTTCACTACAAGATGGTAGTAACTATTACATCTTGCCTTTTTTTAATTCCTTTGCCTCATTTCCAATATAGAGAAGATATTTATGCACATCCTTGTTTTCGGGCCTTTCCAAAGCAGTTCACTGATGATTACCTCTCAAACCACCTCTATGGTCAGGAGGCGAGGAAGGTTTTCATATAACACCCACGATTCAATATTGAAGTGTTCCTGAAGAGGACGAAGGACGGACGGTCAATCGTTCACACGCACTGGCCTAAAGTTGCAAAGACCTTCAACATGAATGAAGGCTCAATATTCGCCTTCCGCTTCAGCAGTTTTCCAGATGAGATGCATCTGTCTATATACCGTCTATGGTGCTAATTTCGAAAGGTTCTACAAGTTGCATGTGGAACTTGCTGCTGGTGCAGTTGTGTAATGGGGTAGCTGAGTGCTGAAGCTATATCATGTGTACTCTAATGTATTTCAATTATGAAATTATGCTTCCTTAATATGGAAATGAAATATATTGTGTGCTTAATTTTAAATATCAATTAGATTAATAAATGGATTATGAATAATCAGATAATTAGCCTGCTAATGGTGAATTGGCCTGCTAATTGTGTTGCGCTATTGCAAACGGTTGTTGAAAAAATACCGTGGGCGATGACCTCACGCAACGCACACAGTTTCTAGGAATAAACCGTGTTGGATCAATGAACAATCACACATGACTTTCTCTTGAAAACTGTTTGTGTTAGGCCACCTTGCGCAAACGTTTACCACATAAAAACTGTGTGTGATGGACAGCCTTTGCCACACAGTTTCTTCTACGAACCGTGTGTGATACATTCAATAATGCAAACAATTTAACGGGAAAAATTGCGTGTGATGTACCTGTGAACGGAAACGTTTTCCTTGGAGCGACTGTGTTGGATGTGCATACGAACGGAAACGTTTAGCGGGGACTGACTGTGTGGGATGTACTTGCGACCGGAAACAATTTCGTCATATAATTGTATTTTTTTAGATCCACTGTACGTATTTCCGAATTTGAGTGCTCGCCGATCGCACACGACCTCATTTTGCCGAACATGTGTGCCAGGAGGGCATATCCCCGACGGTTTCTGGGTCGTGTGGGAAGGACCCCCCCTATCACCCACACTCACTTGGCGACGGTTCCAAATGCCATCATGGAAAGGGGTTTTAAACCGTTTGTTTAGGACTGACGCGCACCAGTGCTTGACGCCCAATATGTAAGCAGTTTTACCTAGGTCTTCCTTTGAAAAACTCCTTTCAAACAACCCTTTATGCTTTCCAGAAATTTCTACATCATTTTCGTTCAACAATATGCCATCCACATATACTTATCAGAAATGTTGTAGTGCTCCCACTCACTTTCTTGTAAATACAAGTTTCTAGCAAACTATGTGTAAACCCAAAAGATTTTATCACCTCATCAAACCGTATATTCCAACCCCGAGATGCTTGCTCGAGTCCATAAAAGGATCACTGGAGCTTGCATACCTTTTACAATCCTTTGGATCGACAAAACCTTCCGATTGTATGACATACAACCTTTCCTCACGGAAACCGCTAAGGAAACTCTGTTTTGACATCCATCTGACAGATTTCGTAATCGAAAAAAGCAGCAACTGCTAACATAATTCTAACGGACTCAAGCATCGCTACGGGTGAGAAAGTCTCATCGTATTCAACTCTTTGAACTTGTGAAAACCCCTTTGCCACTAGTCGAGCTTTATGGACGGTGACATTACCGTCTGCGTCCGTCTTCTTCTTGAAGATCCATTTATTCTAAATGGCCTTTCGCCCTTCAGGTAATACTTTCAAAGTCCACACTTTGTTTTCATACATGGATGCCATCTCGGATTTCATGGCCTTTAACCTTTTGTCAAAATTCGGGCCCACCATCACTTCTCCATAGCTCGTAGGTTCATCATTGTCCAACAACATGACTTCTAAGACAGGATTACCGTACCACTCAGGAGCAGAACGTATCCTTGTCGACCTACGAGGTTCGATAGTAACTTGATCCAAAAGCTCATGATCACCATCATTAGTTTCCTCTTCAACAGACGTAGGTGCTACAGAAACTTCTTTCTGCATTGCGCTACTATCTGGTTGAAGTGAAGGTTCAACAACCTCATCAAGTTCTATCTTCCTCCCACTAAGTTCTTTTGAGAGAAACTCCTTCTCAAGAAAGGACTCATTCTTAGTGACAAACACTCTGCCTCGGATCTGAGATAGAAGGTATACCCAACCGTCTCCTTTGGGTATCCTATGAAGACACATTTATCCGCTTTGGGTTCAAGCTGTTCTCGCTGAAGCCTTTTGACATAAGCATCGCAGCCCCAAAACTTAAGAAACGACAGCTTAGGTTTCTTGCCAAACCATAGTTCGTACGGTGTCGTTTCTACGGACTTAGATGGTGCCCTATTTAAAGTGAACGCAGTTATCTCTAATGCATAACCCCAAAACGATAGTGGCAGATCGGCAAGAGACATCATAGAACACACCATATCCAACAAGGTACGATTAGGACGTTCGGACACACCATTATGTTGTGGTGTTCCAAGTGGCGTCAACTGTGAAACAATTCCACGTTGTCTTAAGTGATTGCCAAACTCATAACTCAAATATTCTCCCCCTCTATAGGATCGTAGGAATTTGATCTTCTTGTTACAATGATTCTCGACTTCACTCTGAAATTGCTTGAACTTTTCAAACATTTCATACTCATGCTTCATTAAGGAAATATACCCATATCTACTCAAACCATCGGTGGAGGTGAGGAAATAACAATATCCACCGCACGCGTCAATACTCATCGGACCGCACACATCAGTATGTATGATTTCCAACAAGTCACTTGCCCGTTCCATTGTTCTGGAAAACGGGGTTTAAGTCATCTTGCCCATTAGGCATGGTTCGCATGTGTCAAGTGATTCAAAATCAAGTGACTCCAAAAGTCCATCGGCATGGAGTTTCCTCATGCGCTTTAAAACAACATGACCTAAGCAGGAGTGCCACAAGAAAGTGGTACTATCATCATCAACTCTACATCTTTTGGTATCAATATTATGAACATGTGTATCACTACGATCGAGATTCAATAAACCATTCATATTGGGTGCATGACCATAGAAGGTATTATTCATGTAAACAGAATAACCATTATTCTCTGACTTCAATGAATAACCATATTGCAATAAACATAGTCTAATCATGTTCATGCCTCAGTGCAGACACCAGATAACAATTATCTAGGTTTAACACTAATCTTGAAGGTAGAGGGAGCGTGCTATGGTGAGCACATCAACCTTGGAAACACTTCCAACACACATTGTCACGTCACCCTTAGCTAGTCTCCGTTTATTCCGCAGCTTTTGTTTTGAGTTACCAATATTAGCAACTAAACTGGTATCTCATACCTAGGTGCTACTAGGAGTACTAGTACGGTACATAGCAATAACACGTATATCAAATATACTTTTGTTGAATTCGCCAGCCTTCTTATCTACCAAGTATTTGGGGTAGTTTCCGCTACCAGTGATTGTCCCCCTTACAATAGAGGCACTTAGTCTCAGGTTTGAGTTCAACCTTGGGTTTCTTCACTGGAGCGGCAACTGGATTGCCATTCATTAAGTTTCCCTTCTTTCCCTTGCCCTTCTTGAAACCAGTGGTCTTGTTAACCATCAACACTTGATGCTCCTTGTTGATTTCTACCTCCGCGGCCTACCGCGAACAACTCTGGGATCATCTCCATCCCTTTCATGTTATAGTTCATCACGAAGTTCTAGCAGCTTGGTGATAGTGACTGGAGAACTCTGTCAATCACTATCTTATCTGAAAGATTAACTCCCACTTGATTCAAGTGATTGTAGAACCCAGACATTTTGAGCACTTGTTGACTGGCTGAGCTATTCTCCTCCATCTTGTAGGTATAGAATTATCAGAGGTCTGATACCTCTCGATCCGGGCATTTTTCACAAAAATAAACTTCAACTCCTAGAACATCTCATATGATCCATGACGTTCAAAACGCCTTTGAAGTCCCGGTTCTAAGCCGTAAAGCATGGCGCACTAAACTATCAAGTAGTCATCACAACGTGTCTGCCAGATGTTCCCAACATCCACAGACGACGCTAGAGTGGTTGGCACACCGAGCGGTGCATCAAGGACATAAGCCTTCCGTGCAGTAGTGATGACAATCCTCAGATTACGGACCTAGTCCGCATAATTGCTTACAATATCTTTCAACTTAGTCTATCTCTAGGAACGTATTAAAACATGTAGCTACAGCATGAGCTATTGATCTTCAACATAATTTTCAAAGACAACTTTAGACTATTGTTCATGACAATGAGTTCAATTAATCATATTACTTAAGAACTCCCACTCAAATCAACTTCCCTCCAGTTGTCCGAGTGTAACATGATCCAAATTCACCAACCCAAGTCTGATCATCACGTGAGATGAGGTGGTTTCAATGGTGAACATCTCCATGTTGATCATATCTACTATATGACTTATGTTCGACCTTTCGATCTCTTGTGTTCCGAGGCCATGTCTGTACATGCTAGGCTCGTCAAGTTTGACCCAAGTGTTCTGCATGTGCAAAATTGGCTTGCACCCATTGTATGTGAACGTAGAGTCTATCACACCCGATCATCATGTGGTGCTTTGAAACGATGAACTTTCATAACGGTGCACACTTGGGGAGAACACGATTTTATCTTGAAATTTTAGTGAGGGATCACCTTATAATGCTACCGTCGTCCTAAGCAAAATAAGATGCATAAAAGGATTAACATCAAATGCAAATCATAAGTGACATGATATGGTCATCATCTTGTGCTTTTGATCTCCATCTCCAAAGCATCGGCATGATCTCCATCATCACCGACATGACACCATGATCTCCATCATCGTGTCGCCATCGGGGTTGTCACGCCAAGCATGCTTCTACTACTATTGCTACCGCTTAGCAATAAAGTAAAGCATTACATAGTGCATAATGATTGTCACGCAGGTCATACAATAATTAAAGGCAACCCTATGGCTCCTTCCGGTTGCCGTATTCATCGACATGCAAGTCGTCGTAATCTATACAAACATGATCATCTCATACATCAAATATGTCTCGTCATGTCTTTGGCCATATCATATCACATCATACCCTGCAAAAAACAAGTTAGACGTCCTCTAATAGTTGTTGCATGTTTTATGTGTCTGCTATGGGCATCTAGCAAGAACGATTCTTACCTACGCAAAGCCACAACAGTGATATGCAAATTGCTACTCAACCTTCTACAAGGACCACCTCTGCCGAATCCGATTCAACTAAGGTGGGAGAGATAGACACCCGCCAGCCATCTTTATGCAACAAGTTGCATGTCTGTCGATGGAACCGGTCTCATGTACGTGGACATGTAAAGTTGGTCCGAGCTGCTTCATCCCACAATACCGTTGAATCAAAGTAAGACTGGGGAAGGAAGCAATCTGGATATCAACGCACACAAACTCCTTTGTGTTCTACTCGTGATGTCATCTACGCATAGACCTAGCTCATGATGCCACTGGTGGGGAACGTTGCATGGGAAACAAAAAAATCCTACGAACACCCAAGATCCAATCTAGGAGATGACCATCTACAACAGGAGAGAATGTATCTACATACCCTTGTAGATCGCTAAGCGGAAGCGTTAAGAAACGTCGTTGATGCAGTCGAACATCTTCGTGATCCAATCACGATCCGTCCTACGAACTCCGATCTAGTGTCGAACGAACGGCACCTCCGCGTTCAACACACGTACGGCTTGATGACGCCTTCACCTCCTCGATCTAGCGAGTGCTGGTGAAGTAGTAGCTCGAGTCCTCTGGCAACACGATGATGTGGTGGCGGTGGTGGTGGAGAAATCTCAGGAGGGCTTCGCTAAGCACTACGGAGAAGAAGATGGCTATGAGGGAGAGGAGCAGCGTCGTGGCACATATAGATGCGTATGGGTGCGGCTGCCCTCTCTCCATCTCTCTATATATATGGGGAAGGAAGGAGGAGGGGGCACCCCTAGATCCAATCTAGGAGTGGTAGCCAAGAAAGGGGAAACCCTATATGGGTTTGGGCACCTCCCCCTAGGTGCCTTGGCCCCCAAGGCAAGTGGAGGAAACCCTAGGGAGGCGCCCCACCTCCTCAAGCAACATGGGAAGGGGGGCTTGGGGCGCACAACCCCTTAGTGGGCTGGTGAGCTCCCTCTCCTTGGCCCATGAGGCCCCCAATACTTGTTGGGGCCTCCCGAAACCCTTTCCGGTCATGCTCGTCATCACCCGGTACCCCCGGAACACTTTCAGACTCCAATACCCTACGTCCAGTATATCAATCTTCACCTCTGGACCATTCTGGAGTTCCTCGTCATGTCCGGGATCTCATCCGGGACTCCGAACAACCTTCGGTAACCATGATACGTCTCCAACGTATCTATAATTTTTTATTGTTCCGTGCTATTATATATTCTGTTTTGGATGTTTAATGGGCTTTATTATACACTTTTATATTATTTTTGGGACTAACCTACTAACCCAAGGCCCAGTGCAAATTGCTGTTTTTTTGCCTATTTCAGAGTTTCGCAGAAAATGAATATCAAACGGAGTCCAAACGGAATGAAACCTTCGGGAGAGTTATTTTTGGAACCGTATCTACCCAGAAGAGTTGGAGTACACGCGAGGGAACGAAGGAGGTGGCCACGAGGGTCCAGGGCGCACCCCCTCCCCTGGGCGCGCCCCCCACCCTCGTGGGCCCCCTCTGGCTCCCCCGATGCCCTCCTTCCTCCTATATATATATATATATATATATATATATATATATATATATATATATATATATATATATATATATATATATATATATATATATATATATATATATATATATATATACCCTGAAAACATCAAGGCAACATAGAAAACCCGAATTCCACCGCCGCAACCTTCTGTTCCCATGAGATCCCATCTTGGGGCCTGTTCCGGAGCTCCGCTGGAGGGAGGATCTACCATGGAGTGCTTATACATCAACGCCATAGCCTCACCAATGAGTTGTGAGTAGTTTACCACAGACCTTCGGGTCCATAGTTATTAGCTAGATGGCTTCTTCTCTCTTTTTGGATCTCAATACAAAGTTCTCCTCGATCTTCGAGGAGATCTATTCGATGTAATCTTTTTACGGTGTGTTTGTCGAGATCCGATGAATTGTGGGTTTGTGATCAAGATTATCTATGAACAATATTTGATTCTTTTCTGAAATCTTTTATGTATGATTATAATATCCTTGCAAGTCTCTTCGAATTAATGGTTTGGTTTGGCCTACTAGATCTATAGTTCTTGCAATGGGATAAGTGTTTGGCTTTGGGTTCAATCTTGCGGTGTCCTTTCCCAGTGACAGCAGGGGCAGCAAGGCACGTATTGTATTGTTGCCATCGAGGATAAAAAGATGGGGTTTATATCATATTGCTTGAGTTTATCCCTCTACATCATGTCATCTTGCTTAAAGCATTACTCTGTTCTTATGAACTTAATACTCTAGATGCATGCTGGATAGCGGTCGATGTATGGAGTAATAGTAGTAGATGCAGAATCGTTTCGGTCTACTTGTCACGGACGTGATGCCTATATATAATGATCATGCCTAGATATTCTCATAACTATGCACTTTTCTATCAATTGCTCGACGGTAATTTGTTCACCCACCATAGAATTATGCTATCATGAGAGAAGCCACTAGTGAAACCTATGGCCCCGGGGTCTATCTTTATCATATTGCTTTCCCTTCAATTTTTGCTCCCATTGCTTATTTTCTTTATTTACTTTCTGTTCTTATATCAAAAATACCAAAAATATCATACTATCCTATCTATCAGATCTCACTTTCGTAAGTGACCGTAAAGGGATTGACAACCCCTTATCACGTTGGCTGCGAAGTTCTTATTTGTTTGCGCAGGTGCAAGGGACTCGCGCGTGGTCTCCTACTGGATTGATACCGTGGTTCTCAAAAACTGAGGGAAATACTTACACTACTATACTGCATCACCCTTTCCTCTTCGAGGGAATACAACGCAAGCTCGAGAAGTAGCAAGAAGAATTTCCGGCGCAGTTGCCGAGGAGGCTTACGCAAAAGTCATATACCAAGTACCTATCACAAACCCTTATCATTCGCATTACATTTTTTGCCTCTCATTTCCTCTCCCCCACTTCACCCTTGCCGTCTTATTTTCCCTTCTTTTTGCCGTGTGTTTACCGTTCGCTTGCTTCTTGTTTGCTTGTGTGTTGGATTGCTTGCTTGTCACTATGGCTCAAAACAATACCAAATTGTGTGACTTCTCCAATACCAACAATAATGATTTTATTAGCACTCCGATTGCTCCTATTACCGATGCTGAATCTTGTGAGATCTGTTGAATCTTGTCATGAAATATCAATTTTCTCGCCTTCCTAGTGAAGATGCCGCTACCCATCTAAACAACTTTGTTGATTTGTGTGATATGCAAAAGAAGAGGGATACGGATAACGATATTGTTAAATTGAAGCTATTTTCGTTTTCACTTAGAGATCGTGCTAAACTTGGTTTTCCTCTTTGCCTAGAAATAGTATTGATTCATGGAATAAGTGCAAAGATGCCTTTATCTCTAAGTATTTACCTCCCGCTAAGATCATCTCTCTTAGAAACGATATTATGAATTTTAAGCAACTAGATCATGAGCATCTTGCGCAAGCTTGGGAGAGAATGAAATTAATGATACGTAATTGCCCTACACATGGTTTGAACTTCTGGATGATTATACAATTTTTTTATGCTGGCTTGAATTTTGCTTCTAGAAATCTTTTAGATTCGGCCGCGGGGGGCACTTTCATGGAAACTACCTTAGGAGAAGCTACCAAACTCCTAGATAATATTATCGTTAACTATTCTCAATGGCACACCGAAAGATCTACTGGTAAAAAAGTGCATGCTATTGAAGAGATTAGTGTTTTGAGTGGAAAGATGGATGAACATATGAAATTATTTGCTATTAAGAGTGCTTCTTCTGATCGTAATGATATGCCTTTATCCACGTTGATTGAAAATAATAATGAACCTTTGGATGTGAATTTTGTTGGTAGGAATAATTTTGGTAACAATGCTTATAGAGGAAACTTTAATTCTAGGCCTTTTCCTAGTAATTCCTCTAATAATTATGGTAATTCCTACAATAACTCTTATGGAAATTTTGGTAAGATGCCCTCTGAATTTGAAACTAGTGTTAAGGAGTTTATGAATTCGCAAAAGAATTTCAATGCTTTGCTTGAAGAAAAATTGCTTAAGATTGATGAGTTGACTAGAAACGTGGATAGAATTACTCTTGATGTTGATTCTTTGAAACTTAGATCTATTCCACCTAAGCATGATATCAATGAGTATCTCAAAGCCATGAGAATTTCCATTGATGAATGCAGAGAAAGAACCGCTAGGTTGCATGCTAAAAAAGATTGCTTTATGAAAGCGTCTTCTTCTAGTTATCATGAAAATAAAGATGGAGATTTGAAAGTTATTGATGTGTCTCCTATTAGATCCTTGTTTTCTAGTATGAATCTTGGTAAATATGGGACTGGAGATTAGTCTACAGGCGTCCCAATGATTCGGAGTTTTTAGATCTTGATGCTAAAATTGTTGAAAGTGGGATTAAAGAGATTAAAACTTTGCATAGTGATGAACCCACTATTTTGGATTTCAAGGGATTCAATTATTATAATTTCTCTTTAATAGATTGTATTTCCTTGTTGCAATCCATACTAAATTCTCCTCATGCTTATAGTCATAATAAGGCTTTTACCGAACACATAGTTGATGCTTTGATGCAATCTTATGAAGAAAAACTTGAATTAGAAGTTTCTATCCCTAGAAAGCTTTATGATGAGTGGGAACCTACTATTAAAATTAAAATTAAAGATCATGAATGCTTTGCTTTGTGTGATTTGGGTGCAGGTATTTCTACAATCCCAAAAACTTTGTGTGATTTGTTAGGTATCCATGAGCTTGATGATTGTTCTTTAAATTTGCATCTTGCAGATTCTACCATTAAGAAACCTATGGGAAGGATTAATGATGTTCTTATTTTTGCCAATAGGAATTATGTGCCCGTAGATTTCATTGTTCTTGACATAGATTGCAATCCTTCATGTCCTATTATTCTTGGTAGACCTTTCCTTAGAACGATTGGTGCAATTATTGATATGAAGGAAGGAAATATTAGATTCCAATTTCCCTTAAGGAAAGGCATGGAACACTTTCCTAGAAAGATAATAAAATTACCTTATGAATCTATTATGAGAGCCACTTATGGATTGCCTACCAAAGATGGCAATACCTAGATCTATTCTTGTATCGTGCCTAGCTAGGGGCGTTAAACGATAGCGCTTGTTGGGAGGCAACCCAATTTTATTTTCTTTGTTTTTGCTTCTGTTTAGGAATAAATATTGCATCTAGCTTCTGTTTAGATGTGGTTTTGTGTTTTAATTAATGTTTGTGCCAAGTAGAACCTTTGGGAAGACTTGTGTGAAGTTTATATGATCATGTTGTAAAAAACAGAAACTTTAGCGCTCACGAGATTAGCTACCATATTTTACTGGAGAATGCTATTTAGTTGATTCTTTTTGCATATGATTAATAGATAAATTCCTCACGTTTACCCATTTATTTAAAAAAAATGGAGTTACAGAAGTATTCGAAAGTTACAGATTACTATAGACTGTTCTGTTTTTGACAGATTCTATTTGTCATGTGTTGTTTGCTTATTTTGATGAATCTATGAGTAGTATTGGGAAGTATGAATCATAGATAAGTTGTAATACAGTAGGTTTAACACCAATATAAACAAAGAATTAGTTCAGTGCACTACCTTTGAGTGGTGGTTTGTTTTCTTATACTAACGGAGCTCACGAGATTTTTGGCTAAGTTTTGTGTTGTGAAGTTTTCAAGTTTTGAGTATGGCTTTGATGGACTATGGAACAAAGAGTGGAAAGAGCCTAAGCTTGGGGATGCCCAAGGTACCCCAAGGTAAAATTCAAGGACAACCAAAATCCTAAGCTTGGGGATGCCCCGGGAAGGCATCCCCTCTTTCGTCTTCATCTATCGGTAACTATACTCGGGACAATATTTTTATTCACCACATGATATGTGTTTTGCTTGGAGCGTGATGTATGATTTGAGTGTTTGCTTTTTAGTTTGCCACAATCATCCTTGTTGGACACACCTTTTGAGAAAGATAAATATGATTTAGAATTTATTAGAATACTCTATGTGCTTCACTTATATCTTTTGAGCTAGATAGTTTCGCTCTAGTGCTTCACTTATATCTTTTAGAGCACGGTGGTGGTTTTATTTTGCAGAAATTGTTGATATCTCATGCTTCACTTATATTCTTTTGAGAGTCTTTTAGAACAGCATGGTAATGTGCTTTGGTTATAAAACTAGTCCTAATATGATAGGCATCCAAGATGAATATAGTAAAAACTTTCATACAAAGTGCATTGAATATGATGAGAAGTTTGATACTTGATGATTGTTTTGAGATATGAGGATGATGATATTATAGTCATGCTAGTGGAGTAATTATGGATTTTTTGAATACTTGTGTTAAAGTTTGTGATTCTCGTTGCATGCACGTATGGTGAATCATTATGTGACGAAGTTAGAGCATGAGATATTTATTGAGTGTCATCCTTTGTGTGGAGGTCGGGATCGCGCGATGGTTAACTCCTACCAGCCCTTCCCCTAGGAGCATGCGTTGATTACTTTGTTTTGATGACTCGTAATTTTTTGCAATAAGTATATGAGTTCTTTATGACTAATGTTGAGTCCATGGATTATACGCACTCTCACCCTTCCACCTTTGCTAGCATCTCTTGTACCGCGCAACTCTCGCCGATACCATACACCCACCATATACCTTCCTAAAAAAAGCCACCATACCTACCTATCATGGCATTTCCATAGCCATTCCGAGATACATTGCCATGCAACTTTCCACTGTTCCGTTCATATGACATGCTTCATCATCATTCACATAGAGTCATATTTTGTTCTAGCTTCGAGTTGTAATCTTTGAGTTGTAAGTCAATACAAGTGTGATGATCTTCATTATTAGAGCATTGTCCCATGTGAGGAAAGGCCAAATAAAAAAAAGATGGCCCAAAAAATATAGAGAGGGGCTAAAAAAGAGAGAGAAAGCCCCTCCAAAAAATGAGAGAAAAGAGAGAAGGGACAATGCTACTATCCTTTTCCACACTTGTGCTTCAAAGTAGCACCAAGATCTTCATGATAAAGAGTCTCTTGTTTTGTCACTTTCATATACTAGTGGGAATTTTCATTATAGAACTTGGCTTGTATATTCCAACGATGGGCTTCCTCAAATGCCCTAGGTCTTCATGAGCAAGCAAGTTGGATGCACACCCACTTAGTTTCTTTTGATGAGCTTTCAGACACTTATAACTCTAGTGCATCCGTTGCATGGCAATCCCTACTCACTCGCATTGATATCTATTGATGGGCATCTCCATAGCCCATTGATATGCCTAGTTGATGTGAGACCGTCTTCCTCCGTTTTGTCTTCTCCACAACCACCACTCTATTCCACCTATAGTGTTATATCCATGGCTCACGCTCATGTATTGTGTGAAAGTTGGAAGGTTTAAAAAAAATTAGTATGAAACAATTGCTTGGTTGAAACCGGGGTTGTGCATGATATGAATATTTTGTGTGATGAAGAGGGAGCATAGCCAGACTATGTGATTTTGTAGGGATAACTTTCTTTGGCCATGTTATTTTGAGAAGACATGATTGCTTTGTTAGTATGCTTGAAGTATTATTATTTCTTATGTCAACATAGACTTTTGTCTTGAATCTTTCGGATCTGAACATTCATGCCACAATAAAGAAATTACATTGAGAATTATGTTGGTTAGCATTCCACATCAAAAATTCTGTTTTTATCATTTACCTACTCGAGGACGAGCAGGAATTAAGCATGGGGATGCTTGATACGTCTCCAACGTATCTATAATTTTTGATTGTTCCATGCTATTATATATTCTGCTTTGGATGTTTAATGGGATTTATTATACACTTTTATATTATTTTTGGGACTAACCTACTAACCCAAGGCCGAGTGCAAATTGCTGTTTTTTCCTATTTAAGAGTTTCGCAGAAAATGAATATCAAACGGAGTCCAAACGGAATGAAACCTTCGGGAGAGTTATTTTTGGAACCATATCTACCCAGAAGACTTGGAGTACACGTGAGGGAACAAAGGAGGTGGCCACGAGGGTCCAGGGCGCGCCCCTCCCCCTGGGTGCGCCCCCACCCTCGTGGGCCCCCTCTGGCTCCCCCGATGCCCTCCCTCCTCCTATATATATCCATATATCCTGAAAACATCGAGGCAACAGAGAAAACCCTAATTCCACCACCGCAACCTTCTGTTCCCGTGAGATCCCATCTTGGGGCCTGTTCCGAAGCTCCGCCGGAGGGGGGATCTACCATGGAGTGCTTATACATCAACACCATAGCCTCACCAATGAGTTGTGAGTAGTTTACCACAGACCTTCGGGTCCATAGTTATTAGCTAGATGGCTTCTTCTCTCTTTTTGGATCTCAATACAAAGTTCTCCTCGATCTTCAAGGAGATCTATTCGATGTAATCTTTTTGCGGTGTGTTTGTCGAGATTCGATGAATTGTGGGTTTATGATCAAGATTATCTATGAACAATATTTGATTCTTTTCTGAAATCTTGTATGTATGATTATAATATCCTTGCAAGTCTCTTCGAATTATTGGTTTGGTTTGGCCTACTAGATCTATAGTTCTTGCAATGGGAGAAGTGTTTGGCTTTGGGTTCAATCTTGCGGTGTCCTTTCCCAGTGACAGCAGGGGCAGCAAGGCACGTATTGTATTGTTACCATCAAGGATAAAAAGATGGGGTTTATATCATATTGCTTGAGTTTATCCCTCTACATCATGTCATCTTGCTTAAAGCATTACTCTGTTCTTATGAACTTAATACTCTAGATGGATGCTAGATAGCGGTCGATGTGTGGAGTAATAGTAGTAGATGCAGAATCGTTTCGGTCTACTTGTCACGGACGTAATGCCTATATATAATGATCATGCCTAGATATTCTCAAAACTATGCACTTTTCTATCAATTGCTCGACAGTAATTTGTTCACCCACCGTAGAATTCTGCTATCATGAGAGAAGCCACTAGTGAAACCTATGGCCCCGGGGTCTATCTTTACCATATTGCTTTCCCTTCAATTTATGCTGCCGTTGCTTATTTGCTTTATTTACTTTCTGTTCTTATATCAAAAATACCAAAAATATCATACTATCATCTCTATCAGATCTCACTTTCGTAAGTGACCGTAAAGGGATTGACAACCCCTTATCGCATTGGCTGCAAAGTTCTTATTTGTTTGTGCAGGTGTGAGGGACTCGCGCGTGGTCTCCTACTGGATTGATACCTTGGTTCTCAAAAATTGAGGGAAATACTTACGCTACTGTGCTGCATCACCCTTTCCTCTTCGAGGGAATACAACACAAGCTCGAGAAGTAGCAAACCACCATAATGACTCAACTATACTTATATCGTCACCAAATGTTAAGTGTGTAGACCCTGCGGGTTCGAGAACTATGTAGACATGACCAAGACACCTCTACGGTCAATAATCAATAGCGGGGACATGGATGCTCATATTGGTTCCTACATATTCCACGAAGATCTTATCGGTCGAACCTCGATGTCAAGGATTCAGCTAATCCCGTATGCAGTTCCCTTTGTCTATCGGTATGTTAGTTGCCCGAGATTCGATCATCGGTATCTCCATACCTAGTTCAATCTCGTTACCGGCAAGTCTCTTACTCGTTCTGTAATACAAGATTCCATGGCTAACTCATTAGTCACATTTCTTGCAAGCTTCTTGTGATGTTGTATTACCGTGTGGGCCATGAGATACCTCTCCGTCATACGGAGTGACAAATCCCAGTCTTGGTACATGCCAACTCAACAGACACCCTCGGAGATACCTGTAGAGCACCTTTATAGTCACCCAGTTATGTTGCGACATTTGGTACACACAAGGTATTCCTCCGGTGTCGGTGAGTTGCATGATCTCATGGTCATAGGAACATATATACTTTAACATGCAGAAAATGATAGCAATAAACTTGATACGATCATATGCTACGTTTATAGTTTGGGTCTCGTCCATCACATCATTCTCCGAATGATGTGACATCGTTATCAAGTGACATCTCATGTCAATGGCTACGAAACCATAGCCATCTTTGATCAATGAGCTAGTCTGGTAGAGGCTGACTAGGGACATCTTGTTGTCTATGTATCCACACATGTCTTTGAGTTTCCGATCAACACAATTCTAGCATGGATAATAAACGATTATCATGAACAAGGAATATGATGATAACTAATTTATTATTGCCTCTAGGGCATATTTCCAACATGGTTGCCTTCGGCTGAACATTGGTACAACACTAATTTTCACTCAGCGCTAAGCAAGTCTCCATTCGAGGTGTTATATGGCTACAAACCATGACAATTGGGCATTGCTCATATTCCTGATTCCACACCATCTAATATGGCGGGTTGGCTACAAGAAAGAGAAATGATGCAAGAACTTGTTAAGCAACACCTAATTCGAGCTCAACACCATATGAAGCAACATGAAGATAAACATCATTCTG
Source organism: Secale cereale (assembly GCA_902687465.1). Taxonomy (NCBI): domain Eukaryota; kingdom Viridiplantae; phylum Streptophyta; class Magnoliopsida; order Poales; family Poaceae; genus Secale; species Secale cereale. The sequence continues at coordinate 242,672,496 of LR738709.1, forward strand.
ATTGGGTGTTTCTGGTGGGAGATTTTGTTTATCTCAAGCTTCAACCATATGCACAAACGTCTGTTGCTCGTCACGCAAATCACAAGTTGTCCCTCAAATTTTATGGTCCCTATGAGGTGCTTGCTCACGTGGGAAAGACAACCTACAAATTGAAGCTTCCGACAAATAGTCGTATTCATCCGGTGGTGCACGTCTCCCAGTTGAAGCCCTCTCTACCAGCAAATCAGGTGCTTTATGATGCTTCTTCTTTGCATCTACTTACGTATGCTCCAGTTTCTATTCAGCTGGAGCAGATTCTTTATTCTCGTTTGGTGTGAGCTGGTAACGGCGCTTGTGCACAAGTGCTCATTCATTGGGTTGGCCTCTCATCTAATATGAACTCCTGGGAAGACAAGAACGCACTCCAACACTGTTTTCCTTCTACAACAACATGGGGGCATGCTGCATCTCAAGGAGGAGGGCATGTTACGCACCTGCCATGTGGGCCAACCAAGACCAAGGCCTCTCCTAGAAGCTGACTCTGTCAAGCCCAACAGGTAGATGACGCTCGCGTGACCGGCTTACCCCATCTAGTGGATGTGCCCCAGCAGCAATTAAGGCTAACCCGAGGGGATAAGCATTGTAAAAGAATATTTTGTCCATCTACCTTCCTACCCGCTACTCTGTATCTCCGCTTTCCCCTCTTCTCATCTACCAAACTTTGTGGTCTTGTGTTGAATCCTTTGTGTGACACAAAGCGATTGCTACAAATCTCCGTGGGTTTGTAGCAAAGGCGATTGTCACGGAGCTAGCCAGCGTCCCCGGTAGTGCGGCACTTAATTTCCTTTCATGTGCGCGGCAGTTCCTTTCCCTGTCCTTTGAATTGTTTAGTGCTAAACATGTTTAATCGCTCACCATTAGGATAATAAGAATGGTTGGATTAACATGATTGAATGGCCGAGATGTATTGGATCTGCCTCTTTAGGTCTTTTCATATTGACTAGCACAGATGCCCGTGCGTTGCAACAGAAAAAAAAATCATAGACTCTAACAAAAGACATTAACATTTAATTCTTCATCCTGTGATACTTGATATTTGCTATAGATGGTGAACATCAAAAGATCACATCATCCGTCCTTTAATGTCTACTTTGACATTCGTGCTTCGCTACGAAACAAATGCTAGATGACATGGCCCGAGAGTTAGCCGATTGAGGAATTGGATGACGAAGTCATGTTCATGTCTAGTGGGATCAAGAGTGTTGCATGCATATAGATCCTCCATGCACCAGCTAATATGTGAAACACTTGAAATCTCGTCGGACATAAAATAAGGACATTGCATGATGTCAGGCTAGGCAACTACGAGGGCAATCACGACTTCCGGCCCATCTTCAAGGCACTAAATGCTGCCACCACATATATATCCAAGATCATTGAACCTGGTTATTTTGTGAAATTCAACCGGTGTTTCTTTAGTAGGATTGCTTATATGTTTATTGTGGACTCGATCATAATTATTCTTTGAAGAGAGAGCATTGTTCCTGTCAGTATTTTCAGTTAAAATAAACTCTCACTTGACCCGTTGTCCTTCACTATGGGACAAGAGCCACTTGCCATGAACAATGCAACGAACTGGATTGCTGCACAACACAGCATCATGACAATAGCAGTTGGGTGGTGGGGTGGGACGCTATAAGAAAAAAACTATTTGTGAGTTAAAAAAAACCTCAAATAAATATTGTGATTGCTTTGTATTTCCAAGCGATAGCATATATATAGGCATATTGGTTGCCTAATGCGGCAAATAATACCAAAATAATCGATGTATATATTTAATATTTTGTTAGAAAAATAGTAGTATGATAGGGGTTGTGAGCATCGTAGCATCGGTGTCTGCATCTATGAGGTTTGATGACATTTATTTATTCAAAGAGTTCAGAAATTTTAGCTGATACAATACCTAAGATACAATCAGGGGGCATCAGGCCACAACTGCGCTAGCTCACTACTAACTCCCTCTGTTGCTAATGCGTGCACCCACCATTAGCAGTCTACCTAACCCATTTTGTACATCATAGAATTCAGCAGCTCACTCACATCCTCGACCACCGGGCCCGTAGCAGCTGACAGGTTCTTTCCTTGTACTCCCTGCGTCCCAAAATTCTTGTCTTAGATTTGTCTAAATATAGATGTATCGAGTCACATTTTAGTAATAGATACATCCGTATCTGGACAAATTTAAGACAAGAATTTTGGGACGGAGGGAGTATGTTTAACATGCATTCCACACCCCTGCAGTCCATCTCAATGTGTACTTTCTCAAAGCCTCATTCCACTTCACGACGAGCTTCAGTTCGACATGCAAAAAACTCAGCTACTTCCAGAGACGAGACCCTAGGGAAGATGAAAGACACTGCACCCCAGAAAACACCCTCCACAACACCATGCCACCAGCACCTTGCTCCCCTCCCTTTGACAGAGCTGCATCTACATTCGGTTTGATCCAGCCATCTTCAGTTGACTACCATATCTCTATCTCCCTCTGCTTCGTTTCTGGCTAGCCAAAGTGCTTAGAGCCTCTTCACCATCACTGATCTCTCGCCGTCCAGGGCTTCGCCAAACGCCCAAACCATGACAACATCCAGCTTGCTATGGGATGGTGACCGTGAGAAGGTGGTGTCCAAGTGCAAATCCCAGTCAGCTCTAGCGCGTCCACGATAGGCCTCGCTCCGCAGTCAACAGCATTGCCACTGCCTCCTCCGTCCGCCCCTTCAGCCAAGCCACTACCTCCTCTGCCTGTCGTTTCAGGTTAGAGAGGGCAAAACAGGAGGGAAGCGGGAGAAGCGGGGTAGAAGATGGAGAAAGAGGAGGAGAAAAGTGGCGTCCTGGAAGCCAGTGCACCGGCCGTGGCCAGGTTGGACCTCGCGTGTGATAGTTTCTTTGCGTTCTTTTATTTCTCTATTTGACGAAGTACTCATGAAACAGGAGTGTGTCGCTCCCCCATCAGAGGACCACTGCCTGCCCATCCCCTTGTCAGCGGAGGTGATGCCATGTGCACGGCACAAAAGCAATTCCGACCATGGAGCCCTGGCAAATGGAAAAGCTAGGGAGATGTCGCCAGTTCATCGTGGGATCATCGGTGGCGGCGATAGCCGATCTTGGCTGCCTTCTCGTCTTCTAGCTCCATCTCAGCTCTTTCGCCTTCACGAGATCCACCCAATATTTATCGGAGAATTTAGAGGAGGAGGCGAAGGATTGTCGAGAGAGTTGAAATCACAAGTGCTGGAGCAAAAAAATCATGAGCACGATTTAGCCCCGGATTCCCACGATGTCTCAATAGGATCAAGTGTGATAGAGCCACGCTCGAAGCTATTTATCATGGGTGTTTTGGTGTCTCAGTTTGATTTGATTGTTTTTTGCTCCCACTTTTCCCTCCTTATTCAGGTCGTGCGCGTGATGGCATCGGTCTCTCCTTCGTAGTATGTTGGGTTTTTCCATGACATACGAAAAACTTATGGACACAAATCCAGAAAAACAATTTAATGAAACCATACATATGGAGAACATATTGATCGATTGGCTACGATAGTTTTTTTTGGAGACAGATCCCTCCATTGATACGTGCACCTTTTGCAGAATGGAATAGATAGATCAATCTTTTATATATGTATATGAGAGAAATCTTGGCCGTCGATCTTTATTGTTAATGTAAAATTAACAGATCTAAAAGGGCGACGTATGAAGAACTATGAAAGTTTCCGTCCTTTATAAATGAAATGATACGTACTCTCATGCGTATTTGAGAAGGAGGTAATCAAAAAGAAAAATAGATTGAACACAAATTCAGTCAGGCATCGCGATAACTTGTTGCGGCTCAGATCGAGTTTAGAGCATCTTCAGCCGTGCCCCCAATAGGCCCCCAGGCAATTTTTGAGCACCGGTGCCCAAAAATCGGTCCAGTCGCGTCCGCAGGAGTCTGTTTTCGTCGGTTAGGGCCGAAAGTGGTGCTGGCGGACCCAGGCCGAACCCGGCACGCTGGGGGCGTCGGGGACGCGGTTTTGGCGCGAACGGGGATGTGCCCGGCGAGTCAGTGAGACACTGCCTCATCGTCCTCGTCGCCTCGGTTCCCGCAGGAATCAATGCCAAGGCTGCCGCCGGTCGGTCGTCCATTGGTTCCTCTCAGGCGACGCTTCACGGGCGGCGCGACAACGCCCCCCTCCCGCCACACGTACACACGATGCCGAACCCCGACCGCTATAAAGCAACGCCTCCCCCCTCGCCTGTGTCCACACCCCGCCCACCACGCCGAGCTCTCCCTCTCTCCCCGTGCACAGCCGCCTCCGGCGTTCCCCCCTCTCTTCCCGTGCCGCGATGATGGGCGAGTGATTCCCCGTCGATGGGGCGGCGACCAATGGCTTCGTCCGCTGCTCACTACATGAGTGGGAAGCCCACTTGCTGTTTGAGGCCAACATTCCGGCGCCTCCCGACATATGCGCGCTGGGGCGGTGGAGGCTGAGCGCCGGTGACGTCCCCATCCCCCACTGCCCGACGTCAACACGCGCGCTGTCTACTTCGCCGACGAGGTCGACCGCGTGCGGGCGTCGCTGGCGGAGGAGGAGCGGGCCCTCGTCGGTGTCAAAACGGGTGGATCTCGGGTAGGGGTTCTCGATCTATGCGTCTGAGGATCGATGGTAACAGGAGACTGGGGACACGATGTTTACCCAGGTTCAGGCCCTCTCGATCGAGGTAATACCCTACTTCCTGCTATATTAGTATGGATGAATATGAATACAAGAGTTGATCTACCTCGAGATCGTAATGGCTAAACCCTAAGTCTAGCCTATGGAGATATTGTGTTTCTCCTCTAGCCTCTACGGACTAAACCTTCCGGTTTATATACACATCAGAGGGGCCTAGGGTTTGTACATGTCATCTTGCAGAGGAAGGAAAACCTACACCCGAACCTAAAACTTGCCATTACAGGAATACAGGAGTCCTATCCGGATACGAGAGATGTTCTTCTATTATAATCTTCACGGCCCACCAGGAGTTTATCTGGCCACATGAGGACCCCTCGATCCAGGACTCCCTAAGTAGCCCCTGAACCTGTCTTCAAAGACGATGAGTTCGGCTTCCGTATTGTCTTCGGCATTGCAAGGCAGGTTCCTTCTTCCGAATAGATCTTCTGCAAAAAGGTGTATTGTGTTCGGCTCTGCAAGGTTAGTACAACCCTTAGCCTCGAAGGCAAGGCTCTTAAAAAGAAAATCAATAGTGTGTCTCCACTGACAACTTTTGGGCGAAACATCGCGTCCATCCCACTAACATATCGAATCGTTTATTCGGTCCTAGTTTTGTGTTTCAAGGTATATCCTCATTGACACGTCCCATCAGAATAGAGATCATGCCCGCTTATTGTGGGATCCTTATCAATATGACGTGAGCACCCACGTCGCGCATTACACACGACCGCTTTGGGAACCGGCGAGGTTTATGGCTAAAGTGGGGGGACGTTCTGTATTTGCAGTGTTATAAAAGGACACTGATCCCTTTTATCAGCCCCGCGCCTTTCTCAAGCTTGAGCTCTCCAATCTCCCTAGCCCCATCGTTCTCATCTCCTGCGCACACTGCTCCTCGTTCCTCAACCACTACTCCCCTTCCCAGCGATGGCTGGATCCAGTGCCAGGGGCAAGTGGGAAGCTTCCACGGTCACTGAAAAGACTGTGGAGGATCTTAAGAGCGCGGGCTATCTCGCTGCCGATATCGCGCATCGAGTCCCTGCCAAGGGTCAGGTAATCCCCGCCCTTGAGGGGGGTGAGAGGGTGGTGTTTACATCCCACTTTGTTAGGGGGCTAGGGTTTCCACTCCACCCGTTTGTTCGTGGTCTTTTGTTCTTCTACGGGCTAGACTTCCATGATCTAGCCCCGAACTCAATCCTCCACATATCCGCTTTTATAGTGGTATGTGAGGCCTTTCTCCGCATCCCCCCACACTTCGGCCTATGGCTTAAGACCTTCAACGTGAAGCCGAAGGTGGTGGACGAGGAACATGCGGAGTGCGGGGGCGCCATGATTAGCAAGCTCCCGAATGCAACTTGGCCCAAGGGCTCATTCATGGAGACGAATAAGGTCTGGCAGTAGGAGTGGTTCTACATCACCGAACCCCGCGACGCCAAGTGGGCGGCGGAGCCTGCTTTCAGATCCGGACCCCCAGAGAGGCTGACCTCCTGGACCAAAAAGGGTCTGAACTGGGGGTCTACAACTGAAGTGACGACTCTTGTGAGCCTCGTGTCCGGCATGATTTCCAAGGGGCACCAGCTCTCCTCCGTGGTCCTGGTGATGCTGACCCGACTTGTTCTCCTTCGCCAAAGCCAGGACTCCTCTCTATGGGAGTTCGATCCGGCAAGAGACAAGCCGCTAAAGCATCAATTCGGCTTTACGCACAAGGAGATCTGGAAGCATCTCTTCAAGAGCCAGAAGGAATGCCTCGAAGAGACCGAGGATGCGGGCTACAACACTATGGCCTCCGCCCCAGAGGTAATAGAAATCCTTGCCGAACACATACCCTTTCCCTTATTTGACGATAATAGAAATTGGAAATTTTACGTGATAGACAGGGCTGGACGAAGAAGGCGACCGTGACTAAGAGTCCGACACCTTTGCCCGAAGACCCAGAATCGCCTCTGGTGATAGTGATGCTGGTCCCAGCGCCGTATAAGGCACCGACCAAGAAGCCCAAGAAGACGAAGGGCAAGGGGGTCGGAGACAGCCCCCGTCCTGCAGGCAAGAAGCCCGAGGACCTCCACATCCTCTCCTGTGACGAGGTGGAGGAAGATGACAAGGAGGAAGAGGAGGAACAAGAAGAGCCCCCTGCGCAAGACAGAGGGAAGAAGAGGGGGGCGTCGCTGACGCGGGTACGGCCGCGCCCCAGAGGAAACTGGACCTCGGAGGTAGTTCAGATTCGTCTGAACATAGCTTTGTGGTGAAGCCCGGGGTGAAACCCCTGCCCGTATCGTAAGTTTGTCCGGATCGGCTGCTGCACTTTTGCTTTGTTTTAGTATTTACTTAGTATTTCTTCCCTGCTGACCTACATCCCTCCCGGTGGACACCCCGATGCTATCTCATCGGAGGGGAACTCTCTTGCGCCTCGAGAGACGGAGAGTGACCCTCCGGCCCGAGCTCCATCGCCCATGATCAGCGGGGACACCAAAGTGTCCTCCCAACTGGTGTCCTCCGCCCAAAGAGACGAGGGTGGGGCAGGTGACGGGGCAGCCGGAGGTAATACCTCGGCCGCTGATGACCATGGGGAAACAACCCCCATGGAGACCAAAGACGTGAGGCCCAAACAATCCGGGGCCCCATCGAATACTATCCCGGGGCCTAGTGCGGCTCCGGGGTCTGAAGACCCGACTCCTCAAGCGGAGGAGGATACGGCGGCGCCCGGAGTTAATCCGGAGGCGCCGGACTCTATGATGGGGGCGCTGCAAAGTGCTTCCATCGTAGAGGAGCACCGCTCCGTGATGGGTGTGGTGATGAAGAAGATTTAGTCCGTCAAGGGCGGGCTGAATGAAGCTTTCAACAGCCTGTTGACGGGCTTTGAGGTAAGCCATGTAATATTCCTTATAGAACTTTTATATTTTAATGCACATATATAGCCAGTAGCCCCTGACACTTTGTGATTCTGAGAAGAATGGGACGAAGTATCCATAGTACAGCATACTTACATAGCTGAACTATTGTGCAGGCTTCACTAGTTCTGACAACTGCGCGAGACACAGAGGTTGCCGAACTAAATCAGAAGCTCTTATTGGCCAGCGCAGACCTCGACCGCGTCAATCAGTGTTTGGATGAAACGCAGGGCATGCGGCCTTTTTTAAAATGTCAATAAGACTTAATTGAGTATGTGTATAAACTCTAATGTGATATTCCGTGTTACACAGTTGGCGCCACTGAGCTCGAGGCCCTTAAGGGCGAGGTTGCCAAGGCCAAGAAGGAGGCCGAGGCGAACAAGGTGGACGCTGACAAAGCGGCTGCCGATTTGGAGGCCGAAAAGGCTGAGTGCGAGAAGCACCGTGCTCGGGTGTCCGAACTCAAGGTCGAACTGAACGATGCCATCCTTAAATGTGAGGCGTTGGAGAAGAAGACTTCGGAAGAAGCGACCGAGCTGTCTGCGGCAGTGAAATCTGCCCAGGATGCGCGAGGCGAGTCACGCAGTGTTCGTCAGGAAATTGAGGAGGGACGACAGATAGCATCTCGTAAGATATTTCTCTTACAGAGCATCTTCGGAGGGCAGAAGTATATTGGGCTAACATGATTATGGAGTTCTCCAGGCGTGTTTGCTGATCTTCCAAGGAGCAGCGCAGATGCCGCTCAATACTTTCGAGCCATGGAGGGGAACAACACGAAGAAGCTATTTTGGTCGCAATTCTATGTGGCCAAACATCCAGAGCCCCTCGGCGACCAGATGAAGCAGCTGGTCGAGCTGCACAACATGGCGGGCTCGGCCATGAAGGACTTAATAGTCCGGCTATGGCCCGCTGAGCCAATCCCAAGTAGCTACTTCGGATTGGTGAAGCGGCTCATCCAGGCGAGTCCGCGGGTCGACACACTAACGTGTTTGGCCTGCATAGAAGGTGCTCGGATGGCCTTCGCTCGTGTCAAAGTGCACAGGGCAAAGATGAACGCAGTGCATATAGCTACTACTGGCCCGCCCGCACGCATGGAGCACCGCAAGCCGGAGAAGTACTTCGAGGACGTCATCGAGGGCGCGCGCCTTGTAGAAGGCCAGTGTTCGAAGGATGTTGTTTTCGACTAATTGTATCCGGATGTAAAGAATATGCTTATGAATCTAATGTATATAACTTTTGTGCTATTTATAATATTAACGTCTTTTACCTCCTGTGTGACTGTTTATCTAAATCTGAAAGTTTCCAGTCGTCGGCTTCAACCCCCATGTACATAGTACTGGGGTGTTCGGTCATATGCATGTACGCTCTTTATCCAATGTCTTGGTCCGTATAGGAGGTGTATGCGGCGCGAACCAGGCAATCCGACTATGCGACATTATTGCTTTCACTTAGTCGTAGGAGCTTGACATGTGGGGCTAGGTACTAGCCCCTGGTGCAGATATGATATTCCTTTACTTAAGGTATCCCATTGCACCTGACTGGGCAAGAACCAACCCTTCGTATAACACGGGGTAGATCTCTATCGATCGTAGTATAAAACTAAGTCACTGGATTGTAGACCAGGTTCTCGCTTATCATGACAGTCAGTTTTCGACTTTCTCTACTGAGGTACTTGACCGGACTAGCCAGAAGTACAATCCCGATAGTTCTCCCTTTACACCCTAGCCGAACAATCGGTAACGTAGGGGTAAGCACAGGAGCCGGGCAACCCAACTATTGACCCAAGACATGACTCAGAACTGATGCATATAAGGCAAACATCCAGGATGCCGAACACTCCCTATAGGTGTTCGGTCTTTTCGACATATACCAGGGCTGAATACAGCCCCTCGTAATAAACCCTTATTGACAAGGCACATATGGCAATCTGATGCAGGAAGAGAACATTTTATGGTGAGTGAATAGAACTCCAAGCATAATGCGAGTAAAGTTGTTTTATTAATATCCCTCTATAATACGACGAGCCGTGATCTTACAGATAATGCTAAAAAAAACTTTTTTGGATATTTTACATGCCAAGAAGGTATATAACAAGAACGAGAAAAAAGGTTTACACAGGGTCTTAATCTAAAAAGAAACCTTAGTGCGAGTCTCTGCTGCACTTTTGCGGTGTTTCCTCCTCTATAATGTGTCCTTGAAGGGGTGGGAGTATGATGGCCATCAGAAAGAAAAAGAAAGGAAAATAAACCTGAAAAAGAAGAAATCAATCTGGTTTGGCCATAGCAAGGTTGGTTCGTTTGATGAACCTAAAAAGTTTAGAGTCCGAATAGGGTCTAGCCGAACTATGGACTATGTGCAGGTGCCCCCGGTCGTCGCCCAAGGAATTTTTAAGGCATAATTATGTACTCGAGGCACATATGTTATCACCTTATGGGGCAATCGACGGGGGCATAGCTGTCAATCTTGCTCAGGGTCATCTGAGCTGCCGCATTGAGGCGTGTGCCGGACACGTTTAGTTGTGTCGGCTATTGATGGATTATCCGGCTTGAATAGGCCGCTTTGGACTTCGGATGCTAAGGCCGCAGTGTCCTCCGTGCGGAGAGAGCGCTCCATATTTCGATTGACCGTGATAACACCACGTGGTCCAGGCATTTTAAGCTTTAGGTAGGCATAATGCGGGACTGCATTAAAGCGGGCAAAGGCCGTTCTTCCGAGTAGAGCGTGATAGCCACTTAGGAATGGAGCTATGTCGAAGATTAGTTCTTCGCTTCGAAAGTTGTCGGGAGAACCGAATACAACTTCCAACGTTAAAGAGCCTGTGCAGCGTGCTTCAACGCCCGATATCACTCCTTTAAAGGTCGTGCTGCTTGGCTTGATTCTTGACGGGTCGATCCCCATTTTGCGGATAGTATCCTAATATATCAGATTGAGACTGCTACCGCCATCCATAAGCACTCGGGTTAGATGGTATCAAGGTTTTCGAGTCGATGAGTCGATGAGTTGCTCACGGGGGGCGACTCTAGACTAGTCGTGACTAGTCTAGACTCATGGTCAACGAGTCGACATGATTTAAGCAGTAGGTAGTAGGTACCATGGGAGGAGCAGACCATCAACAGCTACAATTAGGGGAGGAATAGACTAACAGCAGCAGCAACCAGTGGAGGAGGGGGCAGCAGATCAACACCAACAACAACCAAGGGAGGAGGGACGAGCAGCAGCAGCAAAAACCAAGTGAGGAGAGGACGAACAACAGCAGCAACCAAGGGAGGAGGGGACGAGCAGAAAACCAGGGGTCGCGGTGGCTGCCAAGGAGAGGGTTCGATCTAGGTTTCCAGGAGGGTTGGCAAGCAAATATAGTAGAAAAACATGACAGGTGGGGCTCAAAAAAAATGAGTCGTTCGACCCAGAAACCATGACTAGTCGAGACTAGTCGCTCGACTCATTACAAGAGTCGAGTCGAGAGGTTGAGTCGACCCTGGAAGTGCGACTCGTCAACTAGTCAACGACTAGTCGAGCGACTCAAAAACAGAGGATGGTATCCACCGATTATTGGGTCGAGCACTAGGAAAGCCAAACCCCCATGTCGAATACTAGTCGGATGATCCCTGCGATCAAAAGTGATCGGACAGGCTGACCATGGGTTGAATTTGGGGGCGACAGGCTCAACGGCGTAGACATCTCGGAGTGCGCGCTTGCGCTCCCTCTTTGGGATATGAGTGGCATATATCATGTTCACTGTTTTGACCTCCGGTGGAAATTTCTTCTGCGCCCCTATATTCGGCTGGCGAGGTTCATCCTCGTCTTTGCTCTGAGGCTCCTTCCCTTTGTGTTCGGCGTTTAGCTTGCCAGCCTGCTTGAAGACCCAACAGTTGTGGTTGGCAGGTTTCTCTGGGGTGCCATGAATTTGGCGGGGCCTATCTAATATTCTGTCCAAACTTGATGGACCATCTTTGTTGCCTTTAAATGGCTTTTTCTGCTGACCGGGTCTGGAGCCACTAAATCCTGCGTTTACCGCTGTATCATCTGGGCTTCCGGAATTGTTTCGACATTTGTTTTTGTTACGTCGTGGCTTTCCATTGCCATCCCGGACTTCAGATGTTTCAGGGTCACTGGTACTGCTACGACCTAATCAGCTATCCTCACCCGCACAAAAGCGAGTCATGAGTGTAGGTAAGGCTGCCAATGTCCTCGGCTTTTCGTGTCCAAGGTGTCTAGCTAGCCATTCATCCCGGATATCGTGCTTGAATGCCGCTAAGGCTTCGGCGTCCGGACAGTCCATGATTTGGTTCTTCTTAGTAAGAAACCGATTCCAAAGCTTGCGGCTGACTCCCCGGGTTGTTGGATGATGTGACTTAGATCGTCAGTGTCCGGGGGCCGGACATAAGTCCCTTGAAAATTGGCCCAAAAAGCATCCTCAAGTTCTTCCCAACTCCCAATGGAGTTCTCTAGGATGCTGCTTAACCAGTGTCGAGCTGGTCCTTTCTGCTTGAGGGGTAAGTATTTAATGGCGTGGAGGTCATCTCCTCGAGCCATGTGGATGTGAAGAATAAAATCTTCTATCCAGACGGCGGGATCCATCGTTCCATCGTACGCTTCGATGTTCACGGTTTAAACCCTTCTGGGAAATCATGATCCAACACCTCATCGGTGAAGCACAGCGGGTGTGCAGCTCCTCTGTATCTTGCTATATTGTGGCGTATGTCCGATGGTTATGGTGTTTGGTATTGACCCCGAACTGGTATGTCACCGGCACGATTGGCTCGATGGCCGTCGTCCTGTGCGGGAGCCCGGTCCCTAGGTCCGTATATAGACCTGGTCTTGCTAGCTTTTTTATTCAGGTCCTCACGCAGATCGTGTTTTCGGACTTGAGCCGCACCCTCCTTTCCTTTACGGAGTGGTGGTGCGGGCTTGTGTACGCCATTGCTAGCGACTCTGTCCCGTCCGCGAGGTGGTCGGTCCTGCTTGTCGGCGGTGTTATTCTTCGGCGGGACGGGTGTAACGCCCCAGACACACCCGCCGGTGGTCGTTTGTGGGGACCCTGGCTCATAAGTCGAGATCACCGAATGCACGTGTACAGTGATCCCAGAGATCAATGCTCACCGAACACACAGAAGTTGAATAACAAGAGTCTTACATCCATACATACCGTTTTACACAAGTAGGACCATTATGGTCAAGTATTGAGTATATCAACGCAGCGGAAATCTTCAATAACAACTTGGACCCATGCCATCTGCCTTAACCCTACAGGCATTCTGACTGGGAAGCGTCCTAGCACGCATGTTCGTCACCAAGAAATCTTCATCATATCCTGTTCTTCCATGCCTGGCCAATAAAATAACCAGTGGCAAGCCAATGAGTACTTTGAATGTACTCGCAAGCAACCCAAGTGTGATGACAAAATAATTATGCAGGGCTCTACCACTAAATTGGCATTTTTGCGTAAAGCTAGTTTTTCATATGCAAGTATGATCAACATATATCAAGGACCTACATGTGTCTGCAACAAGTATCAGGAGGTTACATACATCAATATCGAGAAAGAGTTATAAACAACTCATGCTCATGTTCACCATGACTTCCTCAAGAATAACCTCATCAAAAATCACTAAATTGTGTTGTTTTCCTCAGACACACACCCGGTTTCGCAAACATTGGACGTAGCCCAAGAGCAGTTACCCAACTGTCCTTAACCGTGGACACGGTTATTCGAATAGTTTTACACTCTGCAGAGGTTGCACACTTTACCCACAAGATCCGGGGAACTTCCGTGTCAACCACGACCCGCGGTACCTTAAGTACCCAGGGTAAGCACCCGATCACTATCTTTCCCTAGACGACACTAACATGGAGTCCACTCGATTGGTAGCAACCCCCGTGCCCAACATTTCACATCTTAACATTGTGGAGCCTCGCTCCCATATTCATCACATACCAGTGGCACGGGGTACCAACGGTGTGTCCGGCGCCCTATGAAAATAGTCATGGCCGCCTATCCAAGCACGACCCCGTCCCAAGAATGACCTCGTGTCACCCCCATTACTAGTAATGTGGGCACCATGCTAGTATCGGCCTAGGTAATCAATAATGTCCTTTCCCATATAAGGGTAGAGTGGTTGCGCATGTAAGGTTTGAATAATGGTCGCAGCTTAAACCAATCCATTTTGAAAACAACACACACACTTGCCTCGGTACACCATTTCGTCATCAAGTGGTTACCCAACTCATCATCTCCCTCGGGCATAAGTGACACCCGACTGGGTTTTTGAAAATTCTTTTGAAAGTACTATGCTTCCACCATCATGCATTTTCTCGGCCCACTTGCATAGCCACCACCATAGCAACCTATCTACTCCCACCCGCATAACACTCATAGGAAGGTAGGGTCATGCTTGATGCAAGTTTCAATAGGAAATCAACAAGGTGACCCACACAAGTGGTCATCACCTCAACATAATTTGTATGCATTGATAATGAGGTGCAATATGACATGCGTAAAAAGGTTTCTCGAACATGGTCAAAGGGCTGCTTGCCTTGTTCCTCAAAGTCTTCAAAGCTTCTGGTCCATCTCCAAGTACTCTGTCTACTTCGTCAACTAACGTCGGAAACAAATCACAATAAGCAACACAACAAGGCAAAAATAAAAGTGCTCTAATAATATGAATTTGACTTTTCTAGGACAACTCTGGTTATATGAAAAATAACCAGAGTGGTTACATTGGAATTGGATCTGTGGGTATTTCTGAACATTTCAATATGGTCAGATCAAGGGATTATTGGATTTGCAAGAGGTGCACAGAAACATTATTTTCGAAAATGAGCAAAGGCACCCATTTAACAAAGCATGATTTTAGAAGCATCTGGGAATTGGTTTCACTGGATTTGGAGTTCAAATAATTTTCTTATGAATTTGCAAAGTTGGCTATACATGGATAAATAGACCAATATTTGATGTGGTACAGAAAGCATTGGGAAAAATGTTCATAAACTAGGCTAGGATCTTAGAAGTGCCTAGAAATTTAAATCAATGGATTTGGGTCATCTATGAGCTCTCTGTGATTTTCTAATGTTTATTACAGAAATGAAAAAACAGCATTTTGATAAATATCTGTGAAGAAAATGTTTCTGTAAAAATGTGCAAATAGCACCATGTGATAGAACATGATTTATGGAGTAACTAAAAATTTAAACTATCAAATTTGGTGTCTATTTGATTTGTTTATGGATTTTAGAAGTTCACTGAAAAAGAAAAAGGAAAAAGGAAGGAGTGGTTATACCTATACTGCGAACTGAGCGCAGTATAACGCCGAAGCACCCTGGGCCGGCCCAGCTGCACGGCCACGCGCGCTGGAGGCCACGCCGATGGAGCCGTCCGCGGAATATGCCTTCATCGCTGGGAGCCGTGGCAGCTGAAGCC
Source organism: Secale cereale (assembly GCA_902687465.1). Taxonomy (NCBI): domain Eukaryota; kingdom Viridiplantae; phylum Streptophyta; class Magnoliopsida; order Poales; family Poaceae; genus Secale; species Secale cereale. Next base: position 242,687,519 of record LR738709.1, read on the forward strand.
GCCTCCACTTAAACGATGTGGCGGCTGGCGGGGTCACTCACCCGTCGGGCCCACCTGCAGTTCGCCTCGTCGCCCCTGGTCGTCTTCTTTGGCCCGACGCCGGGCAAGGAAGGGCTTGGCCGCTGGCGCAGTTGTCGCCTGGCGACACGGGAGGGCCGGCCGACGAGCCCAGGAGCTCCGCCTCTCCTCTCCGCACCCGAGGGTGGCTGCGGGCTCGCACATGGCAGCCTACAGCGCCGCCACCATAGGGAGGCCGCAGCGGCTGTGGAGCTTCGGCGGCGCCACGCCGGGGAGGCTTCCCAGGCTAAGACGAAGATGGGTTCGACCTTGGGACTTCCTGAGGAGGGCATGGACATGGAATAAAGGAAGGGGGAGAGCCATGGCGCTCGGATTTGAGAGGAGGCCGACGGCGACACGTCGGTCACGGAGGTGGACAGAGGGCACTAGGGAGAGAAGGAACGTGTCTAGGAGGTGCAAGGGAGAGAGGTGAAGTGGGAAGAGGCAACACGAGAGCTCGGGAGGGCCTCTAAGTAGAAGGGCCGCGGTGCACCGTGAGCACGGTCTAGGCCGTTCTCGCGCGAGCTCGCATAGGGGAGAGGAGAGAGGGTCAGGTGGGGGCCGGCGACGTGTCATGTCCCAGACGCCGAGACGGCCTCGGGGGACATGATGGGGAGTCCCGAGGTTGTCGGGTGGCTCGGGCAGTGAGCGGCTACAGTGCTCTGGTGCACTGTAGCACGCTCCAGAGCACGCATATGGCTGTCACTGGCATCTTTTTGGCGCCCAGGGTGTGGCCACTAGTGTCTAGGGGGTCAGGGGAGGAGTAAACAAAGGGGTGGTGGCCTTGGATGCCCTGGTAACCCAATGGGAGAGAGGTGGGGTTGAGAGAGAGATGAACATGGGATGTCCAGAAGGGTAAAAGTGAGGGTTTTCACCTCTCAATCGTTGATCTCTGGCCTTGGGAGAGTTACAGGCGTTAGAAGATGTCTAGGAGGAGCTGTGGTAAAAAGCTTAGCTCATGGAGAAGAAGGAAAGAGGTGAAAATAGCAGCTTTGGTAAATCACCAGAAGGTGTTTGATGATGTTTTGGGCAAGAAAATGGAGTCCAGATGACATGAGACTTAACGGGATCAAATACCATAGAGAAATAGGGTGTTACACTAAGTTTGAGCTCATCTGGGAAAAGTTGCCAATGTAACTTTGGCAAACCCTAGAAATCAACAGAAATGACTTTTCCAAGATTTAGGCATGCAAAGCATCCCTCCTTGATCCACCACTTGGTGTAGTGTCATAATTTGGGATTGCGAGCATGTCCACAAAATTTGAGGTCACAAGTACAAAGTTGGTAATGTAGAGTTGTTCAAATTTGGATCTGGTCAGAAAGGGTTTTGGAGCACTTTGATCAAGTTATCATTATCCAATACTTGTGCCATTTTGTCTAGATGCATAATTAGACCATTTTAGCATGTGCACCAAGTTTGAAAGCATTTGGACAAGTTTGGCTATGAAAAGTTGCTCAAACTTCAAAATAAACAGAAATGGTTTTGAGGGGATTTGATGATGTTTTCTTGTTCTCCAAGGCATGAGGCTTGGCAAGATCATCAAATATGTCATATTTGAGATGATAGAATTTTCCTGGAATGTTAGAGAATATTTCTTTTGTAAATATTTCAAAAGCTTGAAATATACATAAAGGGTTTTTGTGGGATTTGACCAACATTTTGAACATGACCATGTGTTGAAACTCTTATATATGGACAATATATGTCCTATGAGCTTCCCTGGATTTTGACAAATATTTTTGAAATAGTTAAATAATTTTAACCTATTAAAGACCATTTCTGGCCAAAAGAAAAACCCTTTAAATAAAATAGGAGAATAACTTTTAAAATTATGTTTTTGTGGTTTAAGGGAGTCATATACCTAATAGGACTCAAATATACTTTTTGAAAGATTTTTCACACCCCAAATCAAGTACTTGCAGTACAAACCTCAATTCAGGGGGTTTTGGAAAACTAAATTTAGAAAATACTTTTTGGCCAAAATATTTTTCTAAGAAAATACTATTATGTCCTATACACATGGCATGATCATGGGGAAGATGTTTTGGATCAAGGAGAAGGAGTATAAGAGTATGAGGATTTATTTTATTTTTAGAGCACTTGCAAACAGTAAACAGAAAACCAATCAAGCAAGGTCAAAAACACTCAAAAGTTTTTGTAAAACCACATTTTAGCATGATTATTAGCTTAAGTGTTGTGGCATGAAAATCAGGGTGTGACAGACCTACCCCCCCTTACAAGAATCTCGTCCCCGAGATTCCCAGACTAGGCGTGGAAAGGAATACGGAGACGTGGATCTGGGGTAGTCTTCACGTCATCATACTGCTTATGATTTCGAGTGGTGCTCCTTTGAACCTTGAAGTACTTGATGGTGTGGCTTCGTGTATGACGTTTTGCTTGATCCTGGTTGCTAATGGATCCCTTACGTAGGTCATAATGAGCTGGAGGTTGATGGCTTGGTGATCGATGTCCTTGCAGAGGCCGGGCTAGTTAGGAAGTTGGAAACGTTCCTGGAGTGGTATCGTGTGGAAAGACGTTGTGCACAAGGGGTAACTCAGGTGGCAACTCCAGCTGGTAACCGTCTACTCCTCATCTTGCAGTTGCCTTGGAGGGGGAGCGTTAAATCTTGGTGTGGGTGTCCCTTCGACATGGAAGTGCTTGGTTCCTTCGAGAGAAGTGGTTTGCAGATACGCCTGGTCTTCGACACAAAAGTTTACTTCTTGATGACGGTGGTCGGTGTAGTTCTTCCTTCTTGACATGGCGGTCTTCAAATGTCTTCTAACCAGCTGAACGGCTCTTCTTCCGTTTTTGGGTAGACAAGTATGTCACCAAATAAAGATGGCAACTAACTTGTCTGAGTACTCCATGTAGTCTATGGGGTACACAAGGTAGGCTGGGGTATTGGTGGTGGTCTCGGTTGAGTATTGGCAAAGGTCTTCTCGACCTAGAGCCAAATCCCGTGGTCATGATCCGACCATGTTGTGGCTTGGTGGGGCTTAAGGGTTTCAAGGATTCTAACGTGCGAGTGAACGTTTATCATCTTATCCTTAAGCACGGTTTCTGAGATGCCAATAGTGTTATCTAGTCCTCTAAACATATCACTTCATACCACCGAAAGCATCATCTTGCATAGGTCACTCCAATTATCACTCATGCTATAGATATCCTCATGGCTCCTTAGAGGAGATGTAACAGAATCATACATGTCTACGATCCCCAAACTCATATGTATGTCTACCCCTAAAATCCATGGGTAGAGCATACAAGCCGCTAAGCTTGGATTAAACACGACAATCCAAGTGCTCATCCCATTCTTCCAAGGTTCAAGATAATGCATCTCTATTCTAAGGAAACACGTCATATGCCACTCCAAGATCTTGTTTCCTTCCCATGAATAAACTCCTATAGGACATTAACTTCCATCAATCACCACATAATCCATTAATTCTACAAATCTGATGTCTACGGTGTTCCGCGAGATCTAAAGTCCCTATAATACCCAAATACTTGGAAGGGATATCCATTACTATAGTAAGTCCACCAAATTCCCACCATCATGGTCAAGTAAACTCCAAGGTCATGCTTATATAGATCCCTAAATCAACTCCGAGAAGTAATCCAATCTCCTAGTCGCCATACATCGAGAGAAACATGGTATCATGATCAAGATCAATAGTCTAATTCCAATTTACTCCAGACCATGTAGACATATTTAGCATCTATGCCCAATCAGAATCACCTACTTAAATCCAAATCTCATGTCCAACGAGAATTCCTACATTTTCCCGCAAGTCATTATTGTAACATCAACTATCTCCTGTTAATATCCCCTGGCTAAGCCAAATCCTCATACCTCCAAGAATTTCAGCTTGCGAACACAATTGCCCTGCAAATCCAAGTTACTCCAGGGTGATGAAAGTTACGCTACTCTATTAATCATGATCCCACCAACGTGAAAACCACACAATCCATCAAGGTCTCAGATAATTCCTCAAAGTCATTGATATAAAGTCACCAACTCATATGTCCTTTATTCCTATATCCTCAATTTGGTCTTCCCTAAGGCATCGCTGCTATTTCTCGAGCTTGCGTTGTATTCCCTCGAAGAGGAAAGGGAGATGCAGCACGGTAGCGTAAGTATTTCCCTCAGTTTTTGAGAACCAAGGTATCAATCCAGTAGGAGACCACGCGAGAGTCCCTCACACCTACACAAACAAATAAGAACTTCGCAGGTAACGCGATAAGGGGTTGTCAATCCCTTTACGCTCACTTACAAAAGTGAGATCTGATAGAGATGATAGTTTGATATTTTTGGTATTTTTGGTTATAAGAATAGAAAGTAAAATCGGAAAAAGTAAAGTAAGTGTAGATTGATAGGTTGAGAATAGACCCGGGGGCCATAGTGTTCTCTAGTGGCTTCTCTCATGATAGCGATATTCTACGGCAGGTAAACAAATTACTGTCGAGCAATTGATAGAAAAGCAAAAAATTATGAGACTATCTAGGCATGATCATTATATATAGGCATCACATCCGAGACAAGTAGACCGAAACGATTCTGCATCTACTAATATTACTCCACGCATCGATCGCTATCCAGCATGCATCTAGTGTATTGAGTTCATAAGAACAGAGTAACGCCTTAAGCAAGATGACATGATGTAGAGGGATAAACTCAAGAAATATGATATAAACCCCATCTTCTTATCCTCGATGGCAAGAATACAATACGTGCCTTGCTGCCCCTACTGTCACTGGGAAAGGACACCACAAGATTGAACCCAAAGCCAAGCACTTTTCCCATTGCAAGAACTATAGATCTAGTAGGCCAAACCAAACCAATAATTCAAAGAGACTTGCAAGGATATTATAATCATACATAAAGAGTTCAGAGAAGAACGAAATATTTCTCATAGATAATCTTGATCATAAACCCACAATTCATCGGATCTCGACAAACACACCGCAAAAAGAGATTACACCGAATAGATCTCCTCGAAGACCGAGGAGAACTTTGTATTGAGATCCAAAGAGAGAGAAGAAGCCATCTAGATACTAGCTATGGACCCGAAGGTCTGTGGTAAACTACTCACAACTCATGGTGAGGCGATGATGATGATGTAGAAGCACTCCGTGGAAAATCCCCCCTCCGGCGGAGCTCCGAAACAGGCCCCAAGATGGGATCTCACGGGAACAAAAGGTTACGGCGGTGGAACTAGGGCTTTCTCTGTTGTTCTGATGGTTTAGGCATATATATAGGAGGAAGGAGGGCACCGGGGTCCATACGTGGGACCCACGAGACAGGGGGCGCGCCCTAGGGGGCGCCCCCACCTTCGTGGGCACCACGTAAGCCCTACTCCGTGGTTCTCAAGTCTCCCGTGCGTGATTTTCTCCAAAAATATATCTCCCGAAGGTTTCATTTTGTTTGGACTCCGTTTGATATCCCTTTTCTGTAAAACCCTGAAACAAGCAAAAAACAGCAATCTGGACTGGGCCTTTGGGTTAGAAGGTTAGTCCCAAAAATAATATAAAAGTGTATGACAAAGCCCATTAGACATCCAAAACAACATAAATAATAGCATGGAACAATAAAAAATTATAGGTACGTTGGAGACGTATCAAGCATCCCCAAGCTTAATTCCTGCTCATCCTCGGGTAGGTAAATGATAAAACAGAATTTTTGATGTGGAATGCTAACCAACATAGTTTTTCAATGTAATTCTCTTAATTGTGGCATGAATGTTCAGATCTGAAAGATTCAAGACAAAAGTCTATATCGACATAAGAAATAGTAATACTTCAAGCATACTAACAAAGCAATCATGCCTTCTCAAAATACTATGGCTAAAGAAAGTTATCCATACAAAATCATATAGTCTAGTTATGCTCCCTCTTCATCACACAAAATATTCATATCATGCAAAACCCCGATTTCAGCCAAGCACTTGTTTTCATACTCTATTCTTTCAAACCTTTCAACTTTCACGCAATACATGAGCATGAGCCATGGACATAGCACTATGGGTGGAATAGAGAGGTGGTTGTGGAGATGACAAAAAGGAGGGAGATAGTCTCACATCAACTAGGCGTATCAACGGGCTATGGAGATGCCCATCAATAGATATCAATGTGAGTGAGTAGGGATTGCCATGCAACGGATGCACTAGAGCTAAATATGTATGAAAGCTCAACGAAAGAAACTAGTGGGTGTGCATCCAACTTGCTTGCTCACGAAGACCTAGGGCATTTGAGTATGCCCTTCGTTGGAATATACAAGCCAAGTTCTACAACGAAAATTCCCACTAGTATATGAAAGTGACTAAACATGAGACTCTCTATCATGAAGAACATGGTGCTACTTTGAAGCACAAGTGTGGAAAAAGATAGTAGCAATTGTCCCTTTTTCTTGGGCCTTTTTTTTCTTTGGCCTTTTTTTGAAGGGGCTTTATTGATTTAGCCTTTCCTCACATGGGACAATGCTCTAATAATGATGATCATCACACTTCCATTGAATTACAACTCGATATTACAACTCAATACTAGAACAAAATATTGCTCTATATGAATGCCTCCGGCGGTGTACCGGGATGTGCAATGAATCAAGAGTGACATGTATGAAAAATTATGCATGATGGCTTTGCCACAAATACGATGTCAACTACATGATCATGCATGGCAATATGAAAATATGATGCATGTCATATGAACGGAACGGTGGAAAGTTGCATGGTAATATATCTCGGAATGGCTATGGAAATGCCATGATAGGTAGGTATGGTGGCTGTTTTGAGGAATATATATGGTGGTTGTTTTGAGGAAGGATATATAGTGGGTTTATGGTGCCGGCGAAAGTTGCGCGGTACAAGAGAGGCTAGCAATGGTGGAAGGGTTGAGAGTGCGTATAATCCATGGATTCAACATTACTCATAAGAACACATATACTTATTGAAAAAATCTACGAGTCATCAAAACAAAGCAATCAACGCATGCTCCTAGGGGGGAGGTTGGTAGGAGTTAACCATCGCGCGCCCCCGACCTCCACACAAAGGTTGACACTTTACAAATACCTCATGCTCTAACTTCGTCACATAGTGGTTCACCATACGTGCATGCTACGGGAATCACTAACCTTAACACAACCATTTCTCAATTTCATAATAACTCCACTAGCATGACTCTAATATCACTATCCTCATATCTCAAAACATTTATCAAGCATCCAACTTCTCATCATATTCAATGCACTTAGTGTGAAAGTTTTTACTACATTGATATTGGATGTCTGTCATGTGAAGACTAGTTTCATAGCCTAAGCACACTACCATGCTGTTTTGTGACGCCCGAGACCGACGTCCCAGGAGATTCCAGAAGATTCCAGATGTTCCGGGTTGCCCGTGTGTTTTATTTGTACTTGTGTTATTTATTTTTGCATTGCATCATATCATCATGCCATCATCTCATTAATTTTTTGCAACTAAATAAATCGTGTGGGCCTTCGGTCCATTTAAATCGAGGGAAGATGTCTTCTCTTTATAACATATAAAAGCCTCCTAATATTATGGAGCTATATTATAAATATTCCATTTGCTTCGGAATAACTCAACACACTTGCATTTATTCCCCATGCCTTTCCTTCTTCAAGTTTCACCGTCAAAAACCCTCCCTATAATTCTTTTCCTATTTATCGAGGTTCCTCCGAAAATTCGAACATTTTTGGACACTTCATTAATCAAGTCTTAGTTCAAACCTATTTGAATTAAATTCAAATAAGTTTGAATTATTTTTCCGTTCATGCCTTTGCTATTTTTCTCGGACCTTGCTCATTTTATGATACCCGAGAAAAATAGTTCCATGTGCTAGTTTTGCCCATAACCCTTCCTTTCTCCTCCTTTTTCTTCTTTGTCTTTTCTATTTTTTTGGAGATAACAAAAGGAAGGAGTCCAGCCTTTGGCCCATCAGGCAATCAGCCTCCAGGGCCACACAGCAGCCGCAGTGGGCTTCTCCTCTTCCCCTAGCCAGCCGGCCCACTTCTCCCTCCAGGCCCGACCGGCTAACCCTAGCCCGACCGAGCCAGCGCTCGCTCGACCCTCTTCTCCCGCACCCCGCCGCCGCTTCTCCCGATCCCCTCTCTCGCTCTCCCCCTCGCAGCCCGCACCAGTCCCCTCGAGCGCTCGCTCGCTCTAACCGAACCCCAGCTCGTTCCTCCCCCCGATTCCCAGCGCCTCGCCCGCGACCCCTCCTCGTCCGGCCCGCGACCGCGGCTCCTCCATCCCGAGCGCCTCGTCCCTCCCTCGGCCAGGCGGATCGCCCCCTTCCTCCCGAGGCCACGAGCGCCGGCCACCAGCACCCCGCGTCCGAGCCGTGCCGCCTCCCCTATCCGTCTCCAGATCGCGCCAGGGCCGCGCCATCTCCTGCGACAGGCGGTGCACCGTGCCCCGTTCCTCGTCCTCTGCCTCCTCTCCAGCGAGGGCCATCGCCTCCTGCGCCGCGGGCAGGCCAGGAGCCCGACGCGCCCCCGCTTTCGCGCATCTCCAGCGCGCGCCAAGGTCGCCGCCGTCGCCGCCGAAGGGTGCCCGCGCAGGCCCTTCCTCCTCTGGCCGCGGCGCTCGCACCCTCCCTGCGCGCCCTACATCTCCATGGCACTCCTGCGCGCCCCGGGGGTCCATCCCGTCGACCACCAGCGGCTGCAGCGCCGTCTTCCATGCTCCGGCCGTAGCCATGGTCTCCCAAGGACTCTTCCCGCGGCGCCAAGCCTCTGCCTCGTCGCCCTACCGTGCTGCCCCTTTTGTTTTTGCTCCTGTTTTGTGTTTTGTTGCGTTGCCGTGTGCTGTTGCAAGTGTCCAGGAACCGTTTCGTTTGCCAAGTGGAGACCGGAGAACGGGGATGCATCAAGTTCCTCTACGGAAAACTCGAACGTCTACGAACCGTGACGAGTACGGCTACACGACGATACGACCAAGTACCCCGACATCGATGACATGCACGACTACGAACGAGAACGACTTCATGGACAAGTACCACTACTGTCGCCGAGACCCTCAAGTACCTCTACGAACGGAACGACTACTCGTTGGCGACCTCGTGTACAACTACTTCCTCTCCGATGAACGAGAACAACTACTTCCCTCTACGGCATGTACCACTACCGTCGCCCCGTGTACCACGACTCGTGTACCACTACTTCCACTACTACGGCTACTTCCTCTCCGAACGTGAACGACTTCTTCCTCTACGATCTCGAACCGCCCCGAAACGCACGCTTCGAAGGTATAACCCCGAGATGATGAACCGTGGATGCTTGTTGTGGTTGTATGAAATGTCTCCCGTGTGTGCTTCGTGCCCGTTCCATCTTTTGTCATGTTCCTCGGTTGCCTCGTCACCGACTCGTGGGAACCCGGCAACGGGATCGCCCCACCTTTCACCTTGTTGGACTCGCTCACGCCATCTTTCTTTTTGCACCGGACTCTCAACGAGTTACCGGAACCGATATGTTGCCGTGGCATCATTTTCGGAAATCGTTGTCGTGGCACCCTTTTTCTTCCACCACGGTGACAATACTTCTTATCTCTTTTATGTTAACCTTTTAATAAAAATTGCATAAACTTGATCATGTCATCCGCATCATGTTAACAACACTAAAATGCTTAATTGTTGTTTGCTTATAATTATTAAACATGCTCATGGGGTTTTTCCGGATATGTTGTTGTTATTTTCCGGCCTCATTTAAAATGTCTTAATAGTGTAGTTTTATTATGCTTCACCTCTTGCCATGCTAAAAACATTTAATCTTGTCTTGTTAATAATCGAGAGTCAATTAAATAATTAATGTGGTGTTTCGTAAATATGCAACTCGTTGCATATTGAGCCCCACTTAACTTGTAGTATTGTTTGTGCATCTTGCCATGCCTTGCATATTTAAACCGGACATGCATCATACTTGTTTGTGCATCGTATGCCTTGTTTAAGCTTGTGTGTTTACCGTGTTGTTTCCTTCTTTCCGGTTGCTTCTCTTGTTAGCTTCGGTTTCGTTCCGGAGTTGTGAGGATTCGCTCGACTGTTGCTCCGTCTACTTCGTGGATCCGTTCTTCTTCCTTGTGGAATCCCAGGCAAGATGACCGAACCCGGATACCATTACTATCTTTGCCTATTGCTAGAGTATCGCTCTATAGTTTTGCCTCGATGCCCATGTTTTCCTGTCAGCCTCCTACTTGTAACCATGAACCTGTTTAACCACCCTACCTATGCAAACCGTTGCTTGGCTAAGTACGCTTCGCTCAGCCCCTCTTATAGCATTGTTAGTTGCAGGTGAAGATTGAAGATGCTTGCTTCATGTTAAAGTTTGGATGGGTTATATCACACTATATAAATGCTTAAAATGAAATCATCTATATACTGGCAGGGTGGAAGGCTAAGCCTTTTGCTTGGTGTTTTGTTCCACTCATGTCGTTAGGAACCGTATAAACCGGTGTTATGTTCCTTGATTATGCGTTCCTAACACGGTTGGGGTGTATGGGACCCCCTCGATAAACCGCTAAGTGCTAAGTCTTTTCCAGCAAGTCCCAACATTTGGTACTATTTGCCTCATAATAACAACTTAATTAATTAATTAAAAATTGCATAGGGGGTCGCTCCCTCGAGGATTCTTAATTCTACATAGCAGGGGGGCCAGTGCCGATGGTGTTGGTCCCAAACGGGGAGTCTGCGGGAACCACCACGGGGAAACTCGAGGATTGGGTCCTGTAGAATCGCCCATCCGGTCGTGTCCTGAGACTTAGATACGCGCGGCTACTATCAGGGTGTCGACACGCCGGGAGGATTTGCTGGATTAGCCTTACCTTAGTTCGGTTTAACTTGAGCACGGGATTCCGAGAATACTCGGGTCTTCCCACCTATGGAGTTGCGACTCCGCGGATCGTGGGCTTGTAATGGGTCAAGTTGGAACACCCCTGCAGGGTTATGAACTTTCGAAAGCCGTGCCCGCGGTTATGTGGCAGATGGGAGCTTGTTAATATCCGGTTGTAGAAAACTTGACACAATGATTCAATACACTACCAGCGTGCGTACCGTGACTGTCAATTTCCGAATAGGGATTCGGGAGTTGAACACGATGGGGTTATGTTTGACCGGATTTAGTTAGGATCACTTCATGATCATCTCTCGACCGAGGCACTTCTCTTCTTGCTCTCTTTTACGTAAGTTAGTGCTAGTTGCTGCTGCAGACTCTTGTTGTTCCTTCACCTCTCGTTCTTTCTTCAGCCTTGTCCTCACCCAAGGCTTAAATAGTCTTGTTACCCAGGAACGGGATTGCTGAGTCCTCTGTGGCTCACATTTACTTCACAACACCAGATGCAGGTTCAGCCGAGTTTGATGCAGAAGCTGGTTCAAGTACTTCACTGGGAGCTCGGTGAAGAGTTTGGCCGTATGCTTGTGACGTTTCGACGATCAGTAGTGGTTTCTTCTAGGATTCGATCCTGACCTGTGGCTTTATGTTGTTTTGGTATCTTTCTTTTGGATCTTCACCCGTAGTCGGGTTGTGATGTTTTGAATGATGATTGTTTATGTAATGTATTGTGTGAAGTGGCGAGTGTAAGCCAACTATCTTCTTTTGCAATTTAATCCCTCTTTTACATGAGTCGTCCAAAGATACCAAACTTGAGATCATTCTAGGATGGGCTTATACCTTTAAGTCGTGCCTCGACACGTAGGAGGTATAGTCCCATCCTGGGCATTACAAGTTGGTATTCAGAGCCTTCTCCGACCTAGAAGCCCCCACTGATTGATCGAATCGTTGACGGTTGAGTCTAGGCACACACTGAAAATGTTTTGAGTCCTATATATATATCGGAGAGTAGGATTTCTTTTGCTTTTCATCTCTTTTCATTCTGGTGAGGACTCCTGACGATTACTCTTATCTCTTCTACTTTCAAAAATCGCACCAATTTTTTTTTAGGATCTCGCGAGTATTGTTTGGATTGTTCCGATGTCTTTGTGACGAGAACATTGTTCTCGATGCCTCCTGACATTAGGGGTTGTGGCAGTGTCCCGGGGAGTTAAGCTCCGAGGTGTTGTCGTCACAAATCCATCGCGGCAGTACTAGAATACTTAAGACGGCCGACATCGAAAACTCTCCTATGCGGTTAGTGGCAAGATAACCCCGACATCACCCAGTACTGGGGAGGTAGCTCGAGAGTATTGCCATAGCTTGTTATAGTGGATGCTTTTCGAAGGTCCGAGGTAAACAGTTTCCGAGAAAGACTGGTTATGTGTTGAAGGATGGATACACCTGGATGTAGGTTTAGAGTTGATTGCGCGGTGCTTCCCGTGTATCCCCAACACCTGATTGCATAACTGGAAACTTTCGGAAATCTATAGGTGGGTTCATCTAGTAGTTCTAGGCATTCTTCCAACTGATGCACGATATGAAGTTCGGGGTTCTACATTGAGTGAAGTGGTTTTATGGACTTGTTCTGATCGGGAGTTGCATCTTAAAGGGTCCTTGGCTATGCTGATCCGGGGATTGCAAAACCCTTTTGTAACACGTTCCATGAGCTTTCAGCACGAATATGTCGGACGAAGCTTCTATCTTGTATTTGTTCTATCTTATCCTTGTTCCTTTTTATTTATCTTTTGTTCTCCAAGTGGCTTCTCGTCAAGCTGATGTACCTACGGAATTCATTCGTTCAATCCTCTGTTCGAATGATATTATGAAGATCATGTTGCATATCTATCCTTTGTTCTTGTTTTGATTCTGGTATTCGAGTTGCTTCGATGTCAAATGTTGATTCCATACCTTTCCTAATCGGTGTTCTCATATTTCTATGGGAGTGCTAGTCCTTCTTAATCATCAAGATGGTTATGTTAAATTCTTTTTCAACCGGTGTCCATTTTGTTCGTCTCAAGTTGTCCTTGTTTTCCCCACCCTCCCACCCTTCTTCTTCTCGGAGTCAAGAATTCTTAATGAAATATCCATTTTATTCATGTGATATTTCTTCATTCTTTTCCTTCAATGTTCTTATCCGGTGATTATCGTGAAGAGGCTCAAGAGCTCCAAGTTCATCATTCTTTGTTCTCATATTCTTCTCCGGTGGATGTAATTCAAGAATTTGGTGTTGATCTTATCCTTTTCCTCTTTTCACAATGCTTTCTTATTCCGGTGTACCAATTAATCATTCTCCTCTTGCTATTCATATCCGGAGTGCTGAAGATTCAAAATTCCATTCTTAATCCGTTCAAGCTAATTTGAGGATTGTTATCTTATTCAAGTCATTTAATTCAACCGGTTCAATATCTCTTAAGCAATCTTTTCCAACGGTGATTTCTTTGAGTGGGCCATAACCCAGAGGTCTTTTTCCAGGATCTTACCTGACTCTTCTTTTTCCGGAGAATTCTTTCAAAGTGTGACGTAAGTATGAATCACATCAGTCACAGTCCTTCTTTAAATTCTTCATTCCGGAGTGCTCAACAATTCTTATGGCATTTCTCGTCTTCATTCTCAGCATTTGGAGACCGGAGAAGTGTTTCTCTTAAATCTTGGCCCGTTCTCTTGAAGATTCGTGGTTCTAGCTTCATGCCTTCCTCATTATTGTTTCGATTGTGAGGAATTCTTTTTATACTCGTCTGGAGCTTTTCATGAATTCTTTTATTTGTGATCCTCCGAAGGCCATCATTTCAGAAGATTCTTCGTTCTCAGTTTTCAACTTCGTCCTCCAAATATTCTTCATTGATGTCTCTTCGTTCGTCTCCCTATTCTTACGGTGGTTCTTTCAAGATTACCCTTCCGTTGTTATCGTTTTTAATTCATTTGTTCTTTTCACAATCCTTTGGTTGAAGATTTATCCAAGCTTGTGCTATATCTCTCTTAATTCCTTGCAACGAGAATAAGTATTATGCCAAATCCGTTTGCTTGTCATCAATTTAATTGGTGAAGGAGATGCATGACATAATTCTTATTCTTATTCCTTCAAGGTGATTTAATTCTTTTTTCCGGAGCTTGTTCATCATATCATATCCTTGGTTCTAAGTTGTTCATCTTGTTTTCCGGAGTTCCAAGTGATTTCAATTATATCATTTCAAAGCTCCATCTTATTCATCGCAGGCCTTGAATCTTTTTCTTTTCATCTTTCGCTTCTCATGCTTTCATTACCGGAGTTCTCATGGTGGTTCATTATGATTTAATTCATCCTCGAAGTCTTCATCAAGATTCTTGTTGGAGGAGCTCAAATATTTCTTCTTCTTGCATTTCGAAGTGCAATTCTTTCTACCTTATCTTTTCAGATGGTGTTATGTCATTCTTGACAATTCCTTCATGTTTTATGATTCACGAGTTTCAAGAATGAGATATTTAAAACCATCATTTTCTTTGTTCAGGAGATCTTTCCAACCATTCAATTATTCGTTGGAGTTATCTTGGGTTATAATTCACCTAAAAGCTTTTCCCTAAGGTTTTTGCTATTGTGGTGCTTAAATGACCCAAGTTCTTCATTTATCATTCCGGTGAAATAAGTTTTTCATCTCCTTGTTGATCCCAATCCAGTTAAATGTTTCTGTCAGTGGCTGGTTGTCACCTCATAATTTTGAGATGTTTTCCATAAGCCCACAACGAGCTTATTCTTTTCGTTGTTGATTTTTCCATCAACTCCATTCAACCCTTCTTCGTAATGATGCTCTTTCAAATTCAATTTTGAGAGAAGTTGTCATTTTCTTTCTCCGTTCAATTCTTCATTGATTTATATTCTATTCTTTCATTCCGGAGGCTTTGTGATATTGCTCTCTTTGACCATCATCTCGTTTTTTATCAAGATCATATTACCCCTTGCTTGTCTATTTAACCGGAGTGTTGTATTCTTCATTCAAGTTCTCTCATCTTATCAAGTTTTGCCTATCTTTTCAACCGGAGTGCTGTCTGAATCTTTCTTAACCTTGTGCCATTCTTTTAATTGTTTCGGAGGCAATATGTTGTTGTTTTCATCAACTATCATTCCATCTCCTCAAGTTTTTGTTCATTTCCTTCCATTTTCAGACGGAGTGCTGTCCAAATTATGTCATTCTTATTCCTTGGCTATACCATTGCGGTTTTATATTCTTTTGGTCCGTGAGCTCTTGTTTCATGTCTTTCAACCTCCAAGGTTCTCATAATACTCCTTGTTACTCATTTTACCGGAGTACTCTTAACTTCGTTCATCTCCGTTGTATTCTTCTTTCAACTTGTTCAACCTCTCAAGGTTCTTTGGTTTCACGCGTCTGTCAAAGAAGAAACTTTGTTTTACCTCTTCCTCTTCCGTTTTTACCCGGTGATATCTCTAGGATCTCGGGTCGAGATCCTCTGTTAGTGTGGGAGAGTTGTGACGCCCGAGACCGACGTCCCAGGAGATTCCAGAAGATTCCAGAAGATTCCATATGTTCCGGGTTGCCCGTGTGTTTTATTTGTGCTTGTGTTATTTATTTTTGCATTGCATCATATCATCATGCCATCATCTCATTAATTTTTTGCAACTAAATAAATCGTGTGGGCCTTCGGTCCATTTAAATCGAGGGAAGATGTCTTCTCTTTATAACATATAAAAGCCTCCTAATATTATGGAGCTATATTATAAATATTCCATTTGCTTCGGAATAACTCAACACACTTGCATTTATTCCCCATGCCTTTCCTTCTTCAAGTTTCACCGTCAAAAACCCTCCCTATAATTCTTTTCCTATTTATCGAGGTTCCTCCGAAAATTCGAACATTTTTGGACACTTCATTAATCAAGTCTTAGTTCAAACCTATTTGAATTAAATTCAAATAAGTTTGAATTATTTTTCCATTCATGCCTTTGCTATTTTTCTCGGACCTTGCTCATTTTATGATACCCGAGAAAAATAGTTCCATGTGCTAGTTTTGCCCATAACCCTTCCTTTCTCCTCCTTTTTCTTCTTTGTCTTTTCTATTTTTTTGGAGATAACAAAAAGAAGGAGTCCAGCCTTTGGCCCATCAGGCAATCAGCCTCCAGGGCCACACAGCAGCCGCAGTGGGCTTCTCCTCTTCCCCTAGCCAGCCGGCCCACTTCTCCCTCCAGGCCCGACCGGCTAACCCTAGCCCGACCGAGCCAGCGCTCGCTCGACCCTCTTCTCCCGCACCCCGCCGCCGCTTCTCCCGATCCCCTCTCCCGCTCTCCCCCTCGCAGCCCGCACCAGTCCCCTCGAGCGCTCGCTCGCTCTGACCGAACCCCAGCTCGTTCCTCCCCCCGATTCCCAGCACCTCGCCCGCGACCCCTCCTCGTCCGGCCCGCGACCGCGGCTCCTCCATCCCGAGCGCCTCGTCCCTCCCTCGGCCAGGCGGATCGCCCCCTTCCTCCCGAGGCCACGAGCGCCGGCCACCAGCACCCCGCGTCCGAGCCGTGCCGCCTCCCCTATCCGTCTCCAGATCGCGCCAGGGCCGCGCCATCTCCTGCGACAGGTGGCGCACCGCGCCCCATTCCTCGTCCTCTGCCTCCTCTCCAGCGAGGGCCATCGCCTCCTGCGCCGCGGGCAGGCCAGGAGCCCGACGCGCCCCCGCTTCCGCGCATCTCCAGCGCGCGCCAAGGTCGCCGCCGTCGCCGCCGAAGGGTGCCCGCGCAGGCCCTTCCTCCTCTGGCCGCGGCGCTCGCACCCTCCCTGCGCGCCCTACATCTCCATGGCACTCCTGCGCGCCCCGGGGCTCCATCCCGTCGACCACCAGCGGCTGCAGCGCCGTCTTCCATGCTCCGGCCGTAGCCATGGTCTCCCAAAGACTCTTCCCGCGGCGCCAAGCCTCTCCCTCGTCGCCCTACCGTGTTGCCCCTTTTGTTTTTGCTCCTGTTTTGTGTTTTGTTGCGTTGCCGTGTGCTGTTGCAAGTGTCCAGGAACCGTTTCGTTTGCCAAGTGGAGACCGGAGAACGAGGATGCATCAAGTTCCTCTACGGAAAACTCGAACGTCTACGAACCGTGACGAGTACGGCTACACGACAATACGACCAAGTACCCCGACATCGATGACATGCACGACTACGAACGAGAACGACTTCATGGACAAGTACCACTACCGTCGCCGAGACCCTCAAGTACCTCTACGAACGGAACGACTACTCGTTGGCGACCTCGTGTACAACTACTTCCTCTCCGATGAACGAGAACAACTACTTCCCTCTACGGCATGTACCACTACCGTCGCCCCGTGTACCACGACTGGTGTACCACTACTTCCACTACTACGGCTACTTCCTCTCCGAACGTGAACGACTTCTTCCTCTACGATCTCGAACCGCCCCGAAACGCACGCTTCGAAGGTATAACCCCGAGACGATGAACTGTGGATGCTTGTTGTGGTTGTATGAAATGTCTCCCGTGTGTGCTTCGTGCCCGTTCCATCTTTTGTCATGTTCCTCGGTTGCCTCGTCACCGACTCGTGGGAACCCGGCAACGGGATCGCCCCACCTTTCACCTTGTTTGACTCGCTCACGCCATCTTTCTTTTTGCACCGGACTCTCAACGAGTTACCGGAACCGATATGTTGCCGTGGCATCATTTTCGGAAATCGTTGCCGTGGCACCCTTTTTCTTCCACCACGGTGACAATACTTCTTATCTCTTTTATGTTAACCTTTTAATAAAAATTGCATAAACTTGATCATGTCATCCGCATCATGTTAACAACACTAAAATGCTTAATTGTTGTTTGCTTATAATTATTAAACATGCTCATGGGGTTTTTCCGGATATGTTGTTGTTATTTTCCGGCCTCATTTAAAATGTCTTAATAGTGTAGTTTTATTATGCTTCACCTCTTGCCATGCTAAAAACATTTAATCTTGTCTTGTTAATAATCGAGAGTCAATTAAATAATTAATGTGGTGTTTCGTAAATATGCAACTCGTTGCATATTGAGCCCCACTTAACTTGTAGTATTGTTTGTGCATCTTGCCATGCCTTGCATATTTAAACCGGACATGCATCATACTTGTTTGTGCATCGTATGCCTTGTTTAAGCTTGTGTGTTTACCGTGTTGTTTCCTTCTTTCCGGTTGCTTCTCTTGTTAGCTTCGGTTTCGTTCCGGAGTTGTGAGGATTCGCTCGACTGTTGCTCCGTCTACTTCGTGGATCCGTTCTTCTTCCTTGTGGAATCCCAGGCAAGATGACCGAACCCGGATACCATTACTATCTTTGCCTATTGCTAGAGTATCGCTCTATAGTTTTGCCTCGATGCCCATGTTTTCCTGTCAGCCTCCTACTTGTAACCATGAACCTGTTTAACCACCCTACCTATGCAAACCGTTGCTTGGCTAAGTACGCTTCGCTCAGCCCCTCTTATAGCATTGTTAGTTGCAGGTGAAGATTGAAGATGCTTGCTTCATGTTGAATTTTGGATGGGTTATATCACACTATATAAATGCTTAAAATGAAATCATCTATATACTGGCAGGGTGGAAGGCTAAGCCTTTTGCTTGGTGTTTTGTTCCACTCATGCCGTTAGGAACCGTATAAACCGGTGTTATGTTCCTTGATTATGCGTTCCTAACACGGTTGGGGTGTATGGGACCCCCTCGATAAACCGCTAAGTGCTAAGTCTTTTCCAGCAAGTCCCAACATTTGGTACTATTTGCCTCATAATAACAACTTAATTAATTAATTAAAAATTGCATAGGGGGTCGCTCCCTCGAGGATTCTTAATTCTACATAGCAGGGGGGCCAGTGCCGATGGTGTTGGTCCCAAACGGGGAGTCTGCGGGAACCACCAAGGGGAAACTCGAGGATTGGGTCCTGTAGAATCGCCCATCCGGTCGTGTCCTGAGACTTAGATACGCGCGGCTACTATCAGGGTGTCGACACGCCGGGAGGATTTGCTGGATTAGCCTTACCTTAGTTCGGTTTAACTTGAGCACGGGATTCCGAGAATACTCGGGTCTTCCCACCTATGGAGTTGCGACTCCGCGGATCGTGGGCTTGTAATGGGTCAAGTTGGAACACCCCTGCAGGGTTATGAACTTTCGAAAGCCGTGCCCGCGGTTATGTGGCAGATGGCAGCTTGTTAATATCCGGTTGTAGAAAACTTGACACAATGATTCAATACACTACCAGCGTGCGTACCGTGACTGTCAATTTCCGAATAGGGATTCGGGAGTTGAACACGGTGGGGTTATGTTTGACCGGCTTTAGTTAGGATCACTTCGTGATCATCTCTCGACCGAGGCACTTCTCTTCTCGCTCTCTTTTACGTAAGTTAGTGCTAGTTGCTGCTGCAGACTCTTGTTGTTCCTTCACCTCTCGTTCTTTCTTCAGCCTTGTCCTCACCCAAGGCTTAAATAGTCTTGTTACCCGGGAACGGGATTGCTGAGTCCTCTGTGGCTCACATTTACTTCACAACACCAGATGCAGGTTCAGCCGAGTTTGATGCAGAAGCTGGTTCAAGTACTTCACTGGGAGCTCGATGAAGAGTTTGGCCGTATGCTTGTGACGTTTCGACGATCAGTAGTGGTTTCTTCTAGGATTCGATCCTGACCTGTGGCTTTATGTTGTTTTGGTATCTTTCTTTTGGATCTTCACCCGTAGTCGGGTTGTGATGTTTTGAATGATGATTGTTTATGTAATGTATTGTGTGAAGTGGCGAGTGTAAGCCAACTATCTTCTTTTGCAATTTAATCCCTCTTTTACATGAGTCGTGCAAAGATACCAAACTTGAGATCATTCTAGGATGGGCTTATACCTTTAAGTCGTGCCTCGACACGTAGGAGGTATAGTCCCATCCTGGGCATTACAAGTTGGTATTCAGAGCCTTCTCCGACCTAGAAGCCCCCACTGATTGATCGAATCGTTGACGGTTGAGTCTAGGCACACACTGAAAATGTTTTGAGTCCTATATATATATCAGAGAGTAGGATTTCTTTTGCTTTTCATCTCTTTTCATTCTGGTGAGGACTCCTGACGATTACTCTTATCTCTTCTACTTTCAAAAATCGCACCAATTTTTTTTAGGATCTCGCGAGTATTGTTTGGATTGTTCCGATGTCTTTGTGACGAGAACATTGTTCTCGATGCCTCCTGACATTAGGGGTTGTGGCAGTGTCCCCGGGAGTTAAGCTCCGAGGTGTTGTCGTCACAAATCCATCGCGGCAGTACTAGAATACTTAAGACGGCCGACATCGAAAACTCTCCTATGCGGTTAGTGGCAAGATAACCCCGACATCACCCAATACTGGGGAGGTAGCTCGAGAGTATTGCCATAGCTTGTTATAGTGGATGCTTTTCGAAGGTCCGAGGTAAACAGTTTCCGAGAAAGACTGGTTATGTGTTGAAGGATGGATACACCTGGATGTAGGTTTAGAGTTGATTGCGCGGTGCTTCCCGTGTATCCCCAACACCTGATTGCATAACTGGAAACTTTCGGAAATCTATAGGTGGGTTCATCTAGTAGTTCTAGGCATTCTTCCAACGGATGCACGATGTGAAGTTCGGGGTTCTACATTGAGTGAAGTGGTTTTATGGACTTGTTCTGATCGGGAGTTGCATCTTAAAGGGTCCTTGGCTATGCTGATCCGGGGATTGCAAAACCCTTTTGTAACACGTTCCATGAGCTTTCAGCACGAATATGTCGGACGAAGCTTCTATCTTGTATTTGTTCTATCTTATCCTTGTTCCTTTTTATTTATCTTTTGTTCTCCAAGTGGCTTCTCGTCAAGCTGATGTACCTACGGAATTCATTCATTCAATCCTCTGTTCGAATGATATTATGAAGATCATGTTGCATATCTATCCTTTGTTCTTGTTTTGATTCTGGTATTCGAGTTGCTTCGATGTCAAATGTTGATTCCATACCTTTCCTAATCGGTGTTCTCATATTTCTATGGGAGTGCTAGTCCTTCTTAATCATCAAGATGGTTATGTTAAATTCTTTTTCAACCGGTGTCCATTTTGTTCGTCTCAAGTTGTCCTTGTTTTCCCCACCCTCCCACCCTTCTTCTTCTCGGAGTCAAGAATTCTTAATGAAATATCCATTTTATTCATGTGATATTTCTTCATTCTTTTCCTTCAATGTTCTTATCCGGTGATTATCGTGAAGAGGCTCAAGAGCTCCAAGTTCATCATTCTTTGTTCTCATATTCCTCTCCGGTGGATGTAATTCAAGAATTTGGTGTTGATCTTATCCTTTTCCTCTTTTCACAATGCTTTCTTATTCCGGTGTACCAATTAATCATTCTCCTCTTGCTATTCATATCCGGAGTGCTGAAGATTCATAATTCCATTCTTAATCCGTTCAAGCTATTTTGAGGATTGTTATCTTATTCAAGTCATTTAATTCAACCGGTTCAATATCTCTTAAGCAATCTTTTCCAACGGTGATTTCTTTGAGTGGGCCATAACCCACAGGTCTTTTTCCAGGATCTTACCTGACTCTTCTTTTTCCGGAGAATTCTTTCAAAGTGTGACGTAAGTATGAATCACATCAGTCACAGTCCTTCTTTAAATTCTTCATTCCGGAGTGCTCAACAATTCTTATGGCATTTCTCGTCTTCATTCTCAGCATTTGGAGACCGGAGAAGTGTTTCTCTTAAATCTTGGCCCGTTCTCTTGAAGATTCGTGGTTCTAGCTTCATGCCTTCCTCATTATTGTTTCGATTGTGAGGAATTCTTTTTATACTCGTCCGGAGCTTTTCATGAATTCTTTTATTTGTGATCCTCCGAAGGCCATCATTTCAGAAGATTCTTCGTTCTCAGTTTTCAACTTCGTCCTCCAAATATTCTTCATTGATGTCTCTTCGTTCGTCTCCCTATTCTTACGGTGGTTCTTTCAAGATTACCCTTCCGTTGTTATCGTTTTTAATTCATTTGTTCTTTTCACAATCCTTTGGTTGAAGATTTATCCAAGCTTGTGCTATATCTCTCTTAATTCCTTGCAACGAGAATAAGTATTATGCCAAATCCGTTTGCTTGTCATCAATTTAATTGGTGAAGGAGATGCATGACATAATTCTTATTCTTATTCCTTCAAGGTGATTTAATTCTTTTTTTCGGAGCTTGTTCATCATATCATATCCTTGGTTCTAAGTTGTTCATCTTGTTTTCCGGAGTTCCAAGTGATTTCAATTATATCATTTCAAAGCTCCATCTTATTCATCGCAGGCCTTGAATCTTTTTCTTTTCATCTTTCGCTTCTCATGCTTTCATTACCGGAGTTCTCATGGTGGTTCATTATGATTTAATTCATCCTCGAAGTCTTCATCAAGATTCTTGTTGGAGGAGCTCAAATATTTCTTCTTCTTGCATTTCGAAGTGCAATTCTTTCTACCTTATCTTTTCAGATGGTGTTATGTCATTCTTGACAATTCCTTCATGTTTTATGATTCACGAGTTTCAAGAATGAGATATTTAAAACCATCATTTTCTTTGTTCAGGAGATCTTTCCAACCATTCAATTATTCGTTGGAGTTATCTTGGGTTATAATTCACCTAAAAGCTTTTCCCTAAGGTTTTTGCTATTGTGGTGCTTAAATGACCCAAGTTCTTCATTTATCATTCCGGTGAAATAAGTTTTTCATCTCCTTGTTGATCCCAATCCAGTTAAATGTTTCTGTCAGTGGCTGGTTGTCACCTCATAATTTTGAGATGTTTTCCATAAGCCCACAACGAGCTTATTCTTTTCGTTGTTGATTTTTCCATCAACTCCATTCAACCCTTCTTCGTAATGATGCTCTTTCAAATTCAATTTTGAGAGAAGTTGTCATTTTCTTTCTCCGTTCAATTCTTCATTGATTTATATTCTATTCTTTCATTCCGGAGGCTTTGTGATATTGCTCTCTTTGACCATCATCTCGTTTTTTATCAAGATCATATTACCCCTTGCTTGTCTATTTAACCGGAGTGTTGTATTCTTCATTCAAGTTCTCTCATCTTATCAAGTTTTGCCTATCTTTTCAACCGGAGTGCTGTCTGAATCTTTCTTAACCTTGTGCCATTCTTTTAATTGTTTCGGAGGCAATATGTTGTTGTTTTCATCAACTATCATTCCATCTCCTCAAGTTTTTGTTCATTTCCTTCCATTTTCAGACGGAGTGCTGTCCAAATTATGTCATTCTTATTCCTTGGCTATACCATTGCGGTTTTATATTCTTTTGGTCCGTGAGCTCTTGTTTCATGTCTTTCAACCTCCAAGGTTCTCATAATACTCCTTGTTACTCATTTTACCGGAGTGCTCTTAACTTCGTTCATCTCCGTTGTATTCTTCTTTCAACTTGTTCAACCTCTCAAGGTTCTTTGGTTTCACGCGTCTGTCAAAGAAGAAACTTTGTTTTACCTCTTCCTCTTCCGTTTTTACCCGGTGATATCTCTAGGATCTCGGGTCGAGATCCTCTGTTAGTGTGGGAGAGTTGTGACGCCCGAGACCGACGTCCCAGGAGATTCCAGAAGATTCCAGAAGATTCCATATGTTCCGGGTTGCCCGTGTGTTTTATTTGTGCTTGTGTTATTTATTTTTGCATTGCATCATATCATCATGCCATCATCTCATTAATTTTTTGCAACTAAATAAATCGTGTGGGCCTTCGGTCCATTTAAATCGAGGGAAGATGTCTTCTCTTTATAACATATAAAAGCCTCCTAATATTATGGAGCTATATTATAAATATTCCATTTGCTTCGGAATAACTCAACACACTTGCATTTATTCCCCATGCCTTTCCTTCTTCAAGTTTCACCGTCAAAAACCCTCCCTATAATTCTTTTCCTATTTATCGAGGTTCCTCCGAAAATTCGAACATTTTTGGACACTTCATTAATCAAGTCTTAGTTCAAACCTATTTGAATTAAATTCAAATAAGTTTGAATTATTTTTCCATTCATGCCTTTGCTATTTTTCTCGGACCTTGCTCATTTTATGATACCCGAGAAAAATAGTTCCATGTGCTAGTTTTGCCCATAACCCTTCCTTTCTCCTCCTTTTTCTTCTTTGTCTTTTCTATTTTTTTTGGAGATAACAAAAAGAAGGAGTCCAGCCTTTGGCCCATCAGGCAATCAGCCTCCAGGGCCACACAGCAGCCGCAGTGGGCTTCTCCTCTTCCCCTAGCCAGCCGGCCCACTTCTCCCTCCAGGCCCGACCGGCTAACCCTATCCCGACCGAGCCAGCGCTCGCTCGACCCTCTTCTCCCGCACCCCGCCGCCGCTTCTCCCAATCCCCTCTCCCGCTCTCCCCCTCGCAGCCCGCACCAGTCCCCTCGAGCGCTCGCTCGCTCTGACCGAACCCCAGCTCGTTCCTCCCCCCGATTCCCAGCACCTCGCCCGCGACCCCTCCTCGTCCGGCCCGCGACCGCAGCTCCTCCATCCCGAGCGCCTCGTCCCTCCCTCGGCCAGGCGGATCGCCCCCTTCCTCCCGAGGCCATGAGCGCCGGCCACCAGCACCCCGCGTCCGAGCCGTGCCGCCTCCCCTATCCGTCTCCAGATCGCGCCAGGGCCGCGCCATCTCCTGCGACAGGCGGCGCACCGCGCCCCGTTCCTCGTCCTCTGCCTCCTCTCCAGCGAGGGCCATCGCCTCCTGCGCCGCGGGCAGGCCAGGAGCCCGACACGCCCCCGCTTCCGCGCATCTCCAGCGCGGGCCAAGGTCGCCGCCGTCGCCGCCGAAGGGTGCCCGCGCAGGCCCTTCCTCCTCTGGCCGCGGCGCTCGCACCCTCCCTGCGCGCCCTACATCTCCATGGCACTCCTGCGCGCCCCGGGGCTCCATCCCGTCGACCACCAGCGGCTGCAGCGCCGTCTTCCATGCTCCGGCCGTAGCCATGGTCTCCCAAGGACTCTTCCCGCGGCGCCAAGCCTCTCCCTCGTCGCCCTACCGTGCTGCCCCTTTTGTTTTTGCTCCTGTTTTGTGTTTTGTTGCGTTGCCGTGTGCTGTTGCAAGTGTCCAGGAACCGTTTCGTTTGCCAAGTGGAGACCGGAGAACGGGGATGCATCAAGTTCCTCTACGGAAAACTCGAACGTCTACGAACCGTGACGAGTACGGCTACACGACGATACGACCAAGTACCCCGACATCGATGACATGCACGACTACGAACGAGAACGACTTCATGGACAAGTACCACTACCGTCGCCGAGACCCTCAAGTACCTCTACGAACGGAACGACTACTCGTTGGCGACCTCGTGTACAACTACTTCCTCTCCGATGAATGAGAACAACTACTTCCCTCTACGGCATGTACCACTACCGTCGCCCCGTGTACCACGACTCGTGTACCACTACTTCCACTACTACGGCTACTTCCTCTCCGAACGTGAACGACTTCTTCCTCTACGATCTCGAACCGCCCCGAAACGCACGCTTCGAAGGTATAACCCCGAGACGATGAACCGTGGATGCTTGTTGTGGTTGTATGAAATGTCTCCCGTGTGTGCTTCGTGCCCGTTCCATCTTTTGTCATGTTCCTCGGTTGCCTCGTCACCGACTCGTGGGAACCCGGCAACGGGATCGCCCCACCTTTCACCTTGTTTGACTCGCTCACGCCATCTTTCTTTTTGCACCGGACTCTCAACGAGTTACCGGAACTGATATGTTGCCGTGGCATCATTTTCGGAAATCGTTGCCGTGGCACCCTTTTTCTTCCACCACGGTGACAATACTTCTTATCTCTTTTATGTTAACCTTTTAATAAAAATTGCATAAACTTGATCATGTCATCCGCATCATGTTAACAACACTAAAATGCTTAATTGTTGTTTGCTTATAATTATTAAACATGCTCATGGGGTTTTTCCGGATATGTTGTTGTTATTTTCCGGCCTCATTTAAAATGTCTTAATAGTGTAGTTTTATTATGCTTCACCTCTTGCCATGCTAAAAACATTTAATCTTGTCTTGTTAATAATCGAGAGTCAAATAAATAATTAATGTGGTGTTTCGTAAATATGCAACTCGTTGCATATTGAGCCCCACTTAACTTGTAGTATTGTTTGTGCATCTTGCCATGCCTTGCATATTTAAACCGGACATGCATCATACTTGTTTGTGCATCGTATGCCTTGTTTAAGCTTGTGTGTTTACCGTGTTGTTTCCTTCTTTCCGGTTGCTTCTCTTGTTAGCTTCGGTTTCGTTTTGGAGTTGTGAGGATTCGCTCGACTGTTGCTCCGTCTACTTCGTGGATCCGTTCTTCTTCCTTGTGGAATCCCAGGCAAGATGACCGAACCCGGATACCATTACTATCTTTGCCTATTGCTAGAGTATCGCTCTATAGTTTTGCCTCGATGCCCATGTTTTCCTGTCAGCCTCCTACTTGTAACCATGAACCTGTTTAACCACCCTACCTATGCAAACCGTTGCTTGGCTAAGTACACTTCGCTCAGCCCCTCTTATAGCATTGTTAGTTGCAGGTGAAGATTGAAGATGCTTGCTTCATGTTGAAGTTTGGTTGGGTTATATCACACTATATAAATGCTTAAAATGAAATCATCTATATACTGGCAGGGTGGAAGGCTAAGCCTTTTGCTTGGTGTTTTGTTCCACTCATGCCGTTAGGAACCGTATAAACCGGTGTTATGTTCCTTGATTATGCGTTCCTAACACGGTTGGGGTGTATGGGACCCCCTCGATAAACCGCTAAGTGCTAAGTCTTTTCCAGCAAGTCCCAACATTTGGTACTATTTGCCTCATAATAACAACTTAATTAATTAATTAAAAATTGCATAGGGGGTCGCTCCCTCGAGGATTCTTAATTCTACATAGCAGGGGGGGCCAGTGCCGATGGTGTTGGTCCCAAACGGGGAGTCTGCGGGAACCACCACGGGGAAACTCGAGGATTGGGTCCTGTAGAATCGCCCATCCGGTCGTGTCCTGAGACTTAGATACGCGCGGCTACTATCAGGGTGTCGACACGCCGGGAGGATTTGCTGGATTAGCCTTACCTTAGTTCGGTTTAACTTGAGCACGGGATTCCGAGAATACTCGGGTCTTCCCACCTATGGAGTTGCGACTCCGCGGATCGTGGGCTTGTAATGGGTCAAGTTGGAACACCCCTGCAGGGTTATGAACTTTAGAAAGCCGTGCCCGCGGTTATGTGGCAGATGGGAGCTTGTTAATATCCGGTTGTAGAAAACTTGACACAATGATTCAATACACTACCAGCGTGCGTACCGTGACTGTCAATTTCCGAATAGGGATTCGGGAGTTGAACACGGTGGGGTTATGTTTGACCGGCTTTAGTTAGGATCACTTCGTGATCATCTCTCGACCGAGGCACTTCTCTTCTCGCTCTCTTTTACGTAAGTTAGTGCTAGTTGCTGCTGCAGACTCTTGTTGTTCCTTCACCTCTCGTTCTTTCTTCAGCCTTGTCCTCACCCAAGGCTTAAATAGTCTTGTTACCCGGGAACGGGATTGCTGAGTCCTCTGTGGCTCACAGTTACTTCACAACACCAGATGCAGGTTCAGCCGAGTTTGATGCAGAAGCTGGTTCAAGTACTTCACTGGGAGCTCGATGAAGAGTTTGGCCGTATGCTTGTGACGTTTCGACGATCAGTAGTGGTTTCTTCTAGGATTCGATCCTGACCTGTGGCTTTATGTTGTTTTGGTATCTTTCTTTTGGATCTTCACCCGTAGTCGGGTTGTGATGTTTTGAATGATGATTGTTTATGTAATGTATTGTGTGAAGTGGCGAGTGTAAGCCAACTATCTTCTTTTGCAATTTAATCCCTCTTTTACATGAGTCGTGCAAAGATACCAAACTTGAGATCATTCTAGGATGGGCTTATACCTTTAAGTCGTGCCTCGACACGTAGGAGGTATAGTCCCATCCTAGGCATTACATGTTTTAATAGAATCTCAAATGAATATAAGTGAAGCATGAGAGTTCAACAATTTCTACAAAATATTATCACCACCGTGCTCTAAAAGATATAAGTGAAGCACTAGGGCAAAACTATTCAACTCAAAAGATATAAGTGAAGCACATAGAGTGTTCTATCAATTCATAGGCCATATTTAACTCTCTCAAATAGGTGTGTACAGCAAGGATAATTGTGGCAAACTAACAAGCAAAGAATCAAATTATACAAGACGCTCCAAGTAAAACACATATCATGTGGTGAATAAAAATATAGCTCCGAGTATATTTACCGATAGATGAAGACGAAAGAGGGGATGCCTTCCCGGGGCATCCCCAAGATTAGGCTTTTGGTTGTCCTTGAATTTTACTTGGGGTGCCTTGGGCATCCCCAAGCTTAGGCCCTTGCTACTCTTTGTTCCATAGTCCATCAAAGCAATACTCAAAACTTGAAAACTTCACAACACAAAACTTAGACAAAAATCTCGTGAGCTCCGTTAGTATAAGAAAGCAAACCACTACTCAAAGGTATTGTAATGAATTCATTCTTTGTTTATATTGGTGTTAAACCTAATGTATTCCAACTTCTCTATGGTTCATACTTCCCAATATTACTCATAGATGCATTGAAATAAGCAAACAACACACGGAAAACAGAATCTGTCAAAAACAGAATAGTCTGTAGTAATCTGCAGGTTTCGCATACTTATGTAACTCCAAAAAATTCAAACTAAATTGGTAAACGTGAGGAATTTGTCTATTAATCATCTGCAAAAATAATCAACTAAATAGCACGCTCCAGTAAAATCTGATGACCATTCTAGCGAGCGCTAACGATTATGTTTTTCACAGCAAGATCACATAAACTTCACACAAGTCTTCCCAAAGGTTCTACTTGGCACAAACACTAAACAAAACACAAAATCACATCGAAACAAATTCTGGATGCAATATTTATTCCTAAACATAAGCAAAAACAAAAAATATAAAATTGGGTTGCCTCCCAACAAGCGCTATCGTTTTACGCCCCTAGCTAGGCACGATACAAGATAGATCTAGGTATTGCCATCTTTGGAAGGCAATCCATAAGTGGCTCTCATAATAGATTCATATGGTAATTTGATTTTCTTTCTAGGAAAGTGTTCCATGCCCTTCCTTAATGGAAATTGGAATCTAATATTTCCTTCCTTCATATCAATAATTGCACCAATCGTTCTAAGGAAAGGTCTACCAAGAATAATAGGACATGAAGGATTGCAATCTATATCAAGAACAATGAAATCTACAGGTACATAATTCCTATTGGAAACAATAAGAACATCATTAATCCTTCCCATAGGTTTCTTAATAGTGGAATCCGCAAGATGCAAATTTAAAGAACAATCATCAAGCTCATGGAACCCTAGCAAATCACACAAAGTTTTTGGGATGGTGGAGACACTTGCACCAAAATCACACAAAGCATAGCATTCATGATCTTTAATTTTTATTTTGATAGTAGGTTCCCACTCATCATAAAGCTTTCTAGGGATAGAAACTTCTAACTCAAGTTTTTCTTCATAAGATTGCATCAAAGCATCAACTATGTGTTTAGTAAAAGCTTTATTTTGACTATAAGCATGCGGAGAGTTTAGTACGGATTGAAACAAGGAAATACAATCAATCAAGGAGAAATTATCACAATTGAATCCCGTGAAATCCAAAGTAGTGGGTTCATCACTATGCAAACTTTTAATCTCTTCCCTCCCACTTTTAACTATTTTAGCATCAAGATCTAAAAACTCCGAATCATTGGGACACCTTAAAGTAGAATCATCTCCAATCCTATATTCATCAAGACTTACGCTAGAAAACAAGGATCTAATAGGAGACACATCAATAACTTTCAGATCTTCATCTTTATTTTCATGCTCTTCAGGTTTAGTAGCCATCTTATTGATAAAGGTGGAATGTTTATCCGAAATTTGGGCTATTAAGTTCTCAAGATGGGCAAACTGAGATTTCAAGCCATAAAATTCCTTAGACATATCATCAAGGTCCTTATTCATATATTCCATAAATTTTTTCTGTTCTTTAAGCTCACTTCTGAAAAAATCATTGTGCTCAAATTGTATAGTCATAAAATTTCTAACATTTTTTTTCAATCTCCTCCAACCTCTTGAGGTGAGGGTCAACACTGATAGGTAGCGCCATAGAGACAAGCAAGCAATCCAACACACACAAGCAAACAAGAGGCAAGCGAACGATAAACACACGGCAGAAGAAGGGCAAATAAAACGGTAAGGGTGAAGTGCGGGAGAGGAAAACGAGAGGCAAAAATGTAATGTGAAGGATAAGGGTTTGTGATAGGTACTTGGTATATGACTTTTGCGAAAGCCTCCCCGGCAACGGCCCAGAAATTCTTCTTGCCACTTCTCGAACTTGCGTTGTATTCCCTCGAAGAGGAAAGGGAGATGCAGCACAGTAGCGTAAGTATTTCCCTCAATTTTTTAGAACCAAGGTATCAATCCGGTAGGAGACCACGCGCGAGTCCCTCGCACCTGGACAAACAAATAAGAACTTCGCAGCCAACGCGATAAGGGATTGTCAATCCCTTTACGGTCACTTACAAAAGTGAGATCTGATAGAGATGATAGTTTGATATTTTTGGTATTTTTTGTTATAAGAACATAAAGTAAAAGCGAAAAAAGTAAAGTAAGTGTAGATTGATATGTTGAGAATAGACCCGGGGGCCATAGTGTTCTCTAATAGCTTCTCTCATGATAGCGATATTCTACGACGGGTAAACAAATTACTGTCGAGCAATTGATAGAAAAGCGAATAATTATGGGACTATCTTGGCATGATCATTATATATATGCATCACGTCCGAGACAAGTAGACCGAAACGATTCTGCGTCTACTACTATTACTCCACACATTGACCGCTATCCAACATGCATCTAGTGTATTGAGTTCATAAGAACAGAGTAACACCTTAAGCAAGATGACATGATGTAGAGGGATAAACTCAAGCAATATGATATAAACCGCATCTTTTTATCCTCGATGGCAACAATACAATACGTGCCTTGCTGCCCCTACTGTCACTGGGAAAGGACACCGCAAGATTGAACCCAAAGCCAAGCACTTCTCCCATTGCAAGAACTATAGATCTAGTAGGCCAAACCAAACCAATAATTCAAAGAGACTTGCAAGGATATTATAATTATACATAAAGAGTTCAAAGAAGAACCAAATAGTTCTCATAGATAATCTTGATCATAAACCCACAATTCATCGGATCTCGACAAACACACCGCAAAAAGAGATTACATCGAATAGATCTCCTCGAAGACCAAGGAGAACTTTGTATTGAGATCCAAAGAGAGAGAAGAAGCCATCTAAATACTAGCTATGGACCCGAAGGTCTGTGGTAAACTACTCACAACTCATGGTGAGGCGATGATGATGATGTAGAAGCACTCCATGGAAGATCCCCCCTCCGGCGGAGCTCCGAAACAGGCCCCAAGATGGGATCTCACGGGAACAGAAGGTTATGGCGGTGGAACTAGGGTTTTCTCTGTTGTTCTGATGGTTTCAGGATACGTAGGCATATATAGGAGGAAGGAGGGCACCGGGGGCCATACGTGGGACCCATGAGGCAGGGGGCGCGCCCCCCACCCTCGTGGGCACCACGTAAGCCCTACTCCGTGGTTCTCAAGTCTCCCGTGCGTGATTTTCTCCAAAAATATCTCTCCCAAAGGTTTCAGTCCGTTTGGACTCCGTTTGATATCCCTTTTCTGTAAAACCGTGAAACACGCAAAAAACAGCAATCTGGACTGGGCCTTTGGGTTAGTAGGTTAGTCCCAAAAATAATATAGAAGTGTATGACAAAGCCCATTAAACATCCAAAACATCATAAATAATAGCATGGAACAATAAAAAATTATAGATACATTGGAGACGTATCAATCGTCAGTTCTTGTGCTATATTAGGTGACAATATGCTCGTTCACTGTGTCCACTAGTTCCATTACAAACCCAGTGTTGTGCAAGGTTATAGAGGCTTAATTGGTTCTCTTGTAATTCTATGGGTTAAGCACATGGTTAAGGATTCGTTCTGGGGTATGTGTGAAGTCTCGAAGGGTCTGGGGATGGGTTTCTAATCTTGAGGGGTAAACATAACTTCACGGGGTTGCACTTGGTCGTGGAGGTTGTAGCAGAAGTCTTCATTGTTAGTTGGTTGCCGAGTTGGATTCCTTGGTACTTCTTGTCTTGCCGGTCTTTGGTTGAGGCGAGAGAAGAGAGGGAAAAAGTAGCATAGAGGAGGAGAATGCCTAAAGGGGGTTCTATAGTGCAAGTGCAAACAAACAGGTGCAAAAAGGGCGAAACAAAATAAACAAGGTAAGGAATGTGATATAGTCGTGTACTTGTTGCCTAGGGCAAAAGTGTGACTTATATCAAAACACAAACAATAAAAACAAGCAACACACCATCATGGTTTTATATGAACCATCATACGGACTCGACTGTGCATAGGGGGTACATGACTCATCCTACCCTAGGGGTTCTCGGACTCAGTAGCCATGCCTTGTGCCTCGTGCAGTCTTCTGAGTTTTCCTGAGGTGTTGCTATGTCCCTTGTAGTTGTCTGATGAACAATCCGGGTTGGGCCTGAAGAATCTTCAACAAATCCTCGCCTGACAAGGTGATGGGGTGAAGGTGTCTCCTCGTCGCTGGCATTGACTTGTCTTCTACTGTCTTCTTATTCATGACGATCCCTTTTGTCTTCTAAGGCGTCGACGGTACTGGGTGGGTAATCCCTTATGCAATGACAATAACAAGGCATAATAGAGGTCCAACATGTCGGTTACGTTGATGAAAACATCAACACCAAGAGCGTGGGATGAAAAGAACCGTTTTCCTGCTCACTATAGTGAGGCGGACCAAATGGCGAGGTTCTCATCCACCCGTGGTTGCCGATACAACAACGGTAAGGACATGGTTGCACTATTAGCGATGTATATCATGATCTTGTGTAACTTATGCCATGTTCATCATAGGCCAAGGTTGCATCATCTTGGGGCAGTGTCAAGGGTGTCACCATCTTCTGGGTCTTGAAGTCCTCATTCCTCGAGGATGTATCTTCTATTGGTATCGTATCATTGTGGTGTCGCCAATCTTGTGTTCGGAAGATGTGGGTGGATGTCTAGCAAGACATCTTCCTTCTAGATTATCCACGAGGATTACAAAGAATCCAGTGGTCAGGGGCATAAGGGTTCTAGCGACCAAAAGTTTTGAAGGGGAAGAGATCAATAAGGAAAGTATACCTTAGTTTACGAAAACTCGGAAGGGAAGAGAAGTATATATAGTTTTGAAAACTAGTAATAGTTTTGGCAATAGTTTACCCTAACTAACGACCATGCTAACTAAGGCTTCCTACAGTCAGGATGGCTCTGATACCAGCTCTGTGGGGACCCCGACTCATAAGTCGAGATCACCGAATGCACGTGTACAGTGATCCCATAGATCAATGCTCACTGAACACATAGAAGCTGAATAACAAGAGTCTTACATCCATACATACCGTTTTACACAAGTAGGACCATTATGGTCAAGTATTGAGTATATCATCGCAGCGGAAATCTTCAATAACAACTTGGACCCATGCCATCTGCCTTAACCCTACACGCATTCTGACTGAGAAGCGTCCTAGCTCGCATGTTTGTCACCAAGAAATCTTCATCATATCTTGTTCTTTCATGCCTGGCCAATAAAATAACCAGTGGCAAGCAAATGAGTACTTTGAATGTACTCGCAAGCAACCTAAGTGTGATGACAGAATAATTATGCAGGGCTCTACCATTAAATTGGCATTTTTGCGTAAAGCTAGTTTTTCATATGCAAGTATGATCAACATATATCCAGGACCTGCATGCGTCTGCAACAAGTATCAGGAGGTTACAGACATCAATATCGAGAAAGAGTTATAAACAACTCATGCTCATGTTCACCATGACTTCCTCAAGAATAACCTCATCAAAAATCACCGAACCGTGTTGTTTTCCTCAGACACACACCCGGTTTCGCAAACATTGGACGTAGCCCAAGAGCGGTTACCCAACTCTCCTTAACCGTGGACATGGCTATTCGAATAGTTTTACACTCTATAGAGGTTGCACACCTTACCCACAAGATCCGGGGAACTTCCATGTCAACCATGACCCGCGGTACCTCAAGTACCCAGGGTAAGCACCCGATCACTATCTTTCCCTAGAAGACACTAACATGGAGTCCACTCGATTGGTAGCAACCCCCGTGCCCAACATTTCACATCTTAACATTGTGGAGCCTCGCTCCCATATTCATCACATACCACTGGCACGGGGTACCAACGGTGTGTCTGGTGCCCTGTGAAAACAGTCATGGCCACCTATCCAAGCACAACCCCGTCCCAAGAGTGACCTCGTGTGACCCCCTGATACGTCCAAAACGTATCTATAATTTCTGCTTGCTCCATGCCACTTTTGGGTGATATTTCTATGATATTCATACACTTCCATACACTTTTGATCATATTTGGACTAACTTACTAATCCAGTGCACCCCAGTGCCAGTTTCTGTTTTCGGCTGTTTTTGTATTTCAGGTTTTCACGTTTCGAGAACTGCCCAGAAAAATACAGAAAAAATAAATAAAAAATCAGCGTTCTGGGAACGACACTGCTTCCGAAGGGGAGCCTGGGGGGGCCACAGGGGCTCCAGGCGCCCTGTGGGCGCGCCCCCCCTGGGCCGCGCCGGGGGGGCGCCTCGGCCCCCCGAGAGCCCCCCGGTGCCCTACTTTGGCAGATATTTAAAGGGTCCCCCGTAACCCTTGAAACATGACTTCTTTTCGCGATCCCATCTCTGTTCCGCCGCCGCCGCCGCTTCCAAGATCGGGAGCACCAGGAGAACTCTTCCCGACACCCTGCCGGAGGGGAGGATCACCACCGGGAGCTTCTCCACCACCATGGACGCCTCCCGGATGACTTGTGAGTAGTCTCCCTTGGACCATGAGTCCATGACCAGTAGCTATGTGATGTTCTCCTCCCGTTCTTGTGCTTCACTAATTAGTCCTCGTGAGCTGCCCTACATGATCGAGGCACCTATGTAATCCTTATGCTGTTGCTATGTTGAGTTTGCTGGGATCCGATGGATTATGAGATTATGTTCAGATTGATCTTGAGTAATATATTTGATTCACCTCTTTTATATTTTAGTTCATAAGTAATTCTTGCATGTTCTCTGTTGTTATTTATTGCTTTGGCCAAGTAGTAAGTAGTGACTCCAAGAGGGAACGTTATGCTCGATTGTGGGTTCATGCCCCTCGATGACTAGCTTGAGTGACAGAAACATGAGTCTAGGGGATGTGATGTTGCCACAAGGGGGAAAACAACGGTGCTTGTGCCCGCGGGTGCAAGGATTGTTTACTTTACGCAAAGTTCTTTTAATGCAGTTGTCTATTGCATTGAGTTTACACTATGGGTGGGACTCGCAACTTAATACCAGCGAGATGTTCTGGATAGATATCTCAAGGTGGATGATTAGTAGTAGATGCAGATGGATTTCGGTCTACTTACTTTGGCGTACCGCCCATGCTTTGAACCTCAACCTTTCTTGTAATGTAATCAGCATTGGTTTGCGTTCGTGGTCTTGTCAATTGCCCAGCTGTAATTTGTTACCTCACATAGCTGTTTTATTGTCTTTTGGGAGAGAGAGATCACTAGTGAACATCATGTGACTCCGGTCCATATCACCATCATTGATCACCTACACTATTTTACTTTTTCGCTATTTTACTTACTATTGCAAAACACTATCTATCACTACTATCATATTGCTTTTAACCCTTTGTGAACTACAAGGCCGGAGAGATTGACAACCTCTCTGTACTCGTTGGGAGCAAAGTTATTTGTATCTGTGTGCAGGTCCACGTTGATTGCTAATTGCGCCGTTAGCGGTTGACACCTACCTATTGAACCTAGGAGTCTCTGGGGATTCGATCATTGGCATCTTTGCTAGGGGAAAACACTTCTACTTACTGCATCTTACACCTTCCACTTGGGGTAATCCAACGAGGGGTTCGAGGCCCATCAAGGAGTATTTTCTGGCGCCGTTGCCGGGGACTCCACTCTTCAGGATAGGGGAGTTGCATGCTATCTTTTACCTTTACTTTTTAGTCTTGTTAGTTTACCTTTCATTATTGCTTTAGTTCATTTTATCAAAAAAAATCACAAAGAAATTATTTACCTTCCTGTTAGTAGTCCTATCTGTTTAAGTTAAACATGTTAGGATTTGGTGCTTTAAGGGAATCCGAAGTTTTAGATTTCCATCAAAGGGATGGAGAAAATATGAAGAAGGCATGGGACAGGATTTCTGATGCACATAGGAGAATTATGCCTTGGATACCTATAAAAATTGTGCTTAGAAATTTTTACCATGGTCTTTTAAATGGTGTAAACACTCCCTTGACATTATATCCGAGGGAGATTTCTTAGAATGTGATGAAGCTAGGGCTCTTGAAATTATACATGGTATATCTAGTTACTTTGTTTATGATCATAACTTTGATACTATCATAGATAGACTTGCCACTATTGAGAAAAGAATGGATGCTATAGACTTAACGAAGGTAGAGAAACCCAAACCCAATAAGAGAGATATTTTGGAAATAGATAATGACTGGGAACCTCTTGTTAGGATTAGCATCTCTAATCAAGACTTCCTTGCTTATTGTGATATTGGATCTATGGTTTCTACTATGCCAAAAATTGTTCATGATTCTTTAAAATTTAATATAGATATGCTACCATCTTATCATGAACACACTAATGGAGATATTTCTGAAATCCAGGGAAAAATAAAAGACGTGCCAGTTAAATTCCTTAAGGGGATTGCAATGATTGATTTCTTCATCATGGAGCCAAACCAAGGAAATATAGTGCTTGGAAGGGACTTCCTCCGAGCAGTTAAAAGCTTCATTGATATAGGTAAGGGACAAATCCGCTTACGCGGGAAGGCAAAAGGTGTGTACCCCTTTCCTAGAAGGAACAAGAATGAACTTGTTGAGGAATCATTTGAACCAATTTATAACTCCGATTATTATGATGAATATTGATTCCTCTATGCATTATGCCTAGCTTAAAGGCATAAAAGAAAGCGCTTTTGGGAGGCAGCCCACATGATTTTTTTTTGCTTTTGTTGTGTCTTGATGTTGTTTACTGCTGTAGCATCATCATTGTATCTTTACTTTTCATATTTGTGCCAAGTATAGCCTCTGATTGCTAGAAAGTTCAAAAGTTGTGAGGTGCTGTCCAGGAAACAGATTCTGTCCTTGGATAGAAAAAATCGTATAAAATCACCAGATCATCTTTTTGGTCTGAATTTTTTCGACAGCATTCTCTATATAATTGTCTTTCGTGCGTCAGTTCTGAGTTTTTTGATTTGAGTTGCATAAGTATCCCGAACAGGTCAATTACTGCCTGATGTTCTGTTTTTCACAGATTCTGTCCTGTTTTGCCTTACCTTCACTTTGCAAATTGAGAACTTACTTTTTCTTTGCAAAAATCTTTTGGCAATCTTGAGAAACAGTAGAACTTCAAGAATATCCTTATTTCCAGCAAGTTATAATTATTTTATTAAGGGTACTAACCTCGCTAATCAGATTATGAATGAGTTATGTATGAAGGGAGTTTTCAAGTGTGCGAGGGAAGATGATAAAAAGATTCAGGAGTGTCAATCGCTCAAGCTTGGGGATGCCCCCGTGCACCCCCAAGAAATATTCAAGGAGACTCAAGCGTCTAAGCTTGGGGATGCCCCCCGTGCATCCCCTTCTCCATCAACATTATCAGTTCGTCTTTCGTTCCGCTATATTTTTATCACTTCATGTGTTATGTGCTATGCTTGGAGCATCTTGCTTTTAGTCTTCTTTTTAGTTTTTCATAACGAGTCGGAACCCAGCATTCCTTTATGTGGGAGAGAAACACGCTCCACCTCTACCTAGAACATTACATAGAATTTTCATGTCTATCTATGCTGTGTGTGTTCTTTGTCTTTGTAATAGCTACTATCGTGCTTTGCTCTTAGTATTCATGCTTATCTTTTCAAAGAGCTTTTATTTAGTTGGTTGCTTGAACTCTCTTTAATTACCATGCTCACCTTATTAAGAGAGTTTGCTTCCGTTGCATGGGTTAATATGTCTATGATAAATATGCTACTTTCATGATGGTGCTTAGTAGTTCAGGTTTTCTTATGGTTAATCTCAGATAGCTGGGGGGTTCCCAATGTGTCATTGGAGTACCAACTTGGTTTGTTTGCCTATGATGTGGTATGGTTTAGTAATATCTTCCTTCGAGAATTTATTTTGATTGACTTGACGTTTGCTCACGCATATTCAAGACTGTAAAGAAAGTCTGTCAAGCCTTGATGATCTTTTGTTTCTAAGTAGCGATATAACTACAATGCCTGATTCAGTATTGCTTTGTCGCTCTGCATGATTATGACCGTCATTGCTCTCTTAGTTGGTCGCTCCCAGTCTTTTGCTAACCTCCACCTGCACTAAGCAAATTAACCATGCAATACATAGCTCATGGGAAAGTAGCCTAAAAACTATTGTGGTAAAGAATATGTTGCTTATGTATCTTATTTCTTATGAGTTGCTTGCTGAGCGGTAACCATGTTTCTGGGGACGCCATCAACTGTCACACTTTTGTTGAATATCATGTGAGTTGCTATGCATGTTCGTCTTGTCTGAAGTAAGGGTGATTCACCGTGGGTTGAATTAATAAGCATATTGTTAGAGAAGAACATTGGGCCGCCAACCAAAGCCATGCATCATGGTGGAAGTTTTAGCTTGGACCTTAATTCTCAATCTCTCATGAGAATATGCTTATGCATTTAAGAGGAGTCCATCATCTATTTTCTATGTTGTCCCGGTATGGATGTCCTCAAGTTGAGATTTATCAAAAACGAGAAATCGAATGCGATCTATCTCCTTGGACCTTTGTACAGGTGGCATAGAGGTACCCCTTTGTGACACTTGGTAAAAACATATGCAATGTGATGATAACCCATGGGGATCCGAGCTAATTAGGACAAGGAGCGAGCACTATTGGTATTCGATGCATGAGGCTTGCAACTTATAAGATGTTTTATACATGACACATATGAAGTACTACTACCGTTGACACAATTGCTTCCATGTTTCATAATAAAAAGCTCTAGCACTCCAAGCATCAACTACTGAGAGCATGATTGTCATTCTGAGTGTAATGTGCATTGTCCCAAAGTAGCATTGTCTTTTGCATGATTGTGATATCGTATATTCTGAAATGATTGTATCTAGTCATCACTTAAACCTTGAAGGTGCCCTTGCATTTATGTTTTGCATCACTAAAAGGGGCAAGCTAGATATCACTTGATCATATTTGCACATCATGTTCATTGCAAATCTTTTTGATGTTTCAGTTTCATATTGTAAAACTTTCAGTCATTTGTGATTTTCTCTTGAGACTACTTAGTTACTTTAGAATCATTGTCT
Source organism: Secale cereale (assembly GCA_902687465.1). Lineage (NCBI taxonomy): Eukaryota > Viridiplantae > Streptophyta > Magnoliopsida > Poales > Poaceae > Secale > Secale cereale. Next base: position 242,726,919 of record LR738709.1, read on the forward strand.
CAGTAAGCTTTTGTCATATGACTATGAGAAAGTCCTATATGGTTAATAGCATGTCACCACATAAATTATTCTTGTTATCATTTACCTACTTGAGGACGAGCAGGAATTAAGCTTGGTGATGTTGATACGTCCAAAACGTATCTATAATTTCTGCTTGCTCCATGCCACTTTTGGGTGATATTGCTATGATATTCATACACTTCCATACACTTTTGATCATATTTGGACTAACTTACTAATCCAGTGCACCCCAGTGCCAGTTTCTGTTTTCGGCTGTTTTTGTATTTCAGGTTTTCACGTTTCGAGAACTGCCCAGAAAAATACAGAAAAAATATATAAAAAATCAGCGTTCCGGGAACGACACTGCTTCCGATGGGGAGCCTGGGGGGCACAGGGGCTCCAGGCGCCCTGTGGGCCCCCCCCCTGGGCCGCGCCGGGGGGGCGCCTCGGCCCCCCGAGAGCCCCCCGGTGCCCTACTTTGGCAGATATTTAAAGGGTCCCCCGTAACCCTTGAAACAGGACTTCTTTTCGCGATCCCATCTTTGTTCCGCCGCCGCCGCCGCTTCCAAGATCGGGAGCACCAGGAGAACTCTTCCCGGCACCCTGCCGGAGGGGAGGATCACCACCGGGAGCTTCTCCACCACCATGGACGCCTCCCGGATGACTCGTGAGTAGTCTCCCTTGGACCATGAGTCCATGACCAGTAACTATGTGATGTTCTCCTCCCGTTCTTGTGCTTCACTAATTAGTCCTCGTGAGCTGCCCTACATGATCGAGGCACCTATGTAATCCTTATGTTGTTGCTATGTTGAGTTTGCTGGGATCCGATGGATTATGAGATTATGTTCAGATTGATCTTGAGTAATATATTTGATTCACCTCTTTTATATTTTAGGTCATAAGTAATTCTTGCATGTTCTCCGTTGTTATTTATTGCTTTGGCCAAGTAGTAAGTAGTGACTCCAAGAGGGAACGTTATGCTCGATTGTGGGTTCATGCCCCTCGATGACTAGCTTGAGTGACAGAAACATGAGTCTAGGGGATGTGCTGTTGCCACAAGGGGGAAAACAACGGTGCTTGTGCCCGCGGGTGCAAGGATTGTTTACTTTACGCAAAGTTCTTTTAATGCAGTTGTCTGTTGCATTGAGTTTACACTATGGGTGGGACTCTCAACTTAATACCAGCGAGATGTTCTGGATAGATATCTCAAGGTGGATGATTAGTAGTAGATGCAGATGGATTTCGGTCTACTTACTTTGGCGTACCGCCCATGCTTTGAACCTCAACCTTTCTTGTAATGTAATCAGCATTGGTTTGCGTTCGTGGTCCTGTCAATTGCTCAGCTGTAATTTGTTACCTCACATAGCTTTTTTATCGTCTTTTGGGAGAGAGACATCACTAGTGAACATCATGTGACTCCGGTCCATATCACCATCATTGATCACCTACACTATTTTACTTTTCCGCTATTTTACTTACTATTGCAAAACACTATCTATCACTACTATCATATTGCTTTTAACCCTTTGTGAACTACAAGGCCGGAGAGATTGACAACCTCTCTGTACTCGTTGGGAGCAAAGTTATTTGTATCTGTGTGCAGGTCCACGTTGATTGCTAATTGCGCCGTTAGCGGTTGACACCTACCTGTTGAACCTAGGAGTCTCTGGGGATTCGATCCTTGGCATCTTTGCTAGGGGAAAACACTTCTACTTACTTCATCTTACACCTTCCACTTGGGGTAATCCAATGAGGGGTTCGAGGCCCATCACCCCCGTCACTAATAATGCGGGCACCATGCTAGTATCGGCCTAGGTAATCAATAATGCCCTTTCCCATATAAGGGTAGAGTGGTTGCGCATGTAAGGTTGGAATAACGGTCGCAGTTTAAACCAATCCGTTTTGAAAATAACATACACACTTGCCTTGGTACACCACTTCGTCATCAAGTGGTTACCCAACTCATCATCTCCCTCGGGCATAAGTGACACCCGACGGTGTTTTTGAAAAGTCTTTTAGAAGTACTATGCTTCCACCATCATGCATATTCCCGTCCCACTTGCATAGCCACCACCATAGCAACCTATCTACTCCCACCCGCATAACCCTCATAGGAAGGTAGGGTCATGCTTGATGCAAGTTTCAATAGGAAAGAAACAAGGTGACCCACACAAGTGGTCATCACCTCAACATAATTTGGATGCATTGATAATGAGGTGCAATATGACATGCGTAAAAAGGTTTCTCGAACATGGTCAAAGGGCTGCTTGCCTTGTTCCTCAGAGTCTTCAAAGCTTCTGGTCCATCTCCAAGTACTCCGTCTACTTCGTCAACTAACGTCGGAAACAAATCACAATAAGCAACACAACAAGGCAAAAATAAAAGTGCTCTAAAAATATGAATTTGACTTTTCTAGGACATCTCTGGTTATATGAAAAATAACCAGAGTGGTTTCATTGGAATTGGATCTGTGGGTATTTCTGAACATTTCAATATGGTCACATCAAGGGATTATTGGATTTGCAAGAGGTGCACAGAAACATTATTTTGAAAAATGAGCAAAGGCACCCATTTAACAAAGCATGAATTTAGAAGCATCTGGGAATTGGTTTCACTGGATTTGGAGTTCAAATGATTTTCTTATGAATTTGCAAAGTTGGCTATACATGGATAAATAGACCAATATTTGATGTGGTACAGAAAGCATTGGGAAAAATATTCATAAACTAGGCTAGGATCTTAGAAGTGCCTAGAAATTTGAATCAATGGATTTGGATCATCTATGAGCTCTCTGTGATTTTCTAAAATTAATCACAGAAATGAAAAAACAACATTTTGATAAATAGTTGTGAAGAAAATGTTTCTATAAAAATGTGCAAATAGCACCATGTGATAGAACATGATTGATGGAGTAACTACAAATTTGAATTATCAAATTTGGAGTCTATTTGATTTGTTTATGGATTTTAGAAGTTCACTGGAAAAAGAAAAAGGAAAAAGGAAAAAGGAAGGAGCGGTTATAACTATACTGCGTACTAAGTGCAGTATAACGTCGAAGCGCCCTGGGCCGGCCCAGCTGCACGGCCACGCGCGCTGGAGGCCACGCCGATGGCGCCGTCCGCAGAATACGCCTTCGTCGCTGGGAGGCGTGGCAGCCGAAGCCGCCTCCACTTAAACGACGTGGCGGCTGGCGGGGTCAATGACCCGTCGGGCCCACCTGCAGTTCGCCCCATCGCCCCTGGTCGTCTTCTTCGGCCCGACGCCGAGCAAGGAAGGGCTCGGTCGCCGGCGCAGTCGTCGCCTGGCGACGCGGGAGGGTCGGCCGACGAGCCCAGGAGCTCCGGCTCTCCTCTTCGCACCCGGGCGTGGCTGCGGGCTCGCACATGGCAGCCTACAGCGCCACCACCACATGGAGGCCGCGGCGGCCGTGGAGCTTCGGCGGCGCCATGCCGGGGACGCTTCCCAGGCCAAGAGGAGGACGGGTTCGACCTTGGGACTTCCTGAGGAGGGCGCGGACATGGAATAAAGGAAGGGGGAGAGCCATGGCGCTCGGATTTGAGAGGAGGCCGAGGGCGACACGTCGGTCACGGAGGTGGACAGAGGGCACTAGGGGGAGAAGGAACATGTCTAGGAGGTGCAAGGGAGAGAGGTAAAGCGGCAAGAGGCAATAGGAGAGCTCAGGAGGGCCTCTAAGTAGAAGGGTCGCGGTGCACCGTGAGCACGGTCTAGGCCACGCTCGCGCGAGCTCGCAGAGGGGAGAGGAGAGAGGGTCAGGTGGGGGCCGCCGACGTGCCGTGTCCCAGACGTCGAGACGACCTCGGGGGACATGCTGGGGAGGCCCGAGGTGGTCGGGTGGCTCGGGCAGTGAGCGGCTATAGTGCTGTGGTGCACTGTAGCGCGCTCCAGAGCTCGCATATGGCTGTCATTGGCATCTTTTTGGCGCCCAGGGTGTGGCCACTAGTGTCTAGGGGGTCAGGGGGGAGTAAACAAAGGGGCGGTGGCCTTGGATGCCCTGGTGACCCAATGGGAGAGAGGTGGGGTTGAGAGAGAGATGAACATGGGTTGTCCAGAAGGGTAAAATGAGGGGTTTCACCTCTCAATCATTGATCTCTGGCCTTGGGAGAGTTACATGCGTTATAAGAGGTCTAGGAGGAGCTGTGGTAAAAAGCTTAGCTCATGGAGAACAAGGAAAGAGGTGAAAATAGCAGCTTTGGAAAATCACCAGAAGGTGTTTGATGATGTTTTGGGCAAGAAAATGGAGTCCAAATGACATGAGACTTAACAGGATCAAATACCATAGAGAAATAGGGTGTTACACCAAGTTTGAGATCATTTGGGCAAAGTTGCCAATGTAACTTTGGCAAACCCTAGAAATCAACAGAAATGACTTTTCCAAGATTTAGGCATGCAAATCATCCCTCTTTGATCCACCACTTGGTGTAGTGTCATAATTTGGGATTGTGAGCATTTCCACAAAATTTTAGGTCACAAGTAAAAAGTTGGTAATGTAGAGTTGTTCAAATTCGGATCTGATCAGAAAGGGTTTTGGGGCACTTTGATCAAGTTATACTTATCCAATACTTGTGTCATTTGGTCTAGATGCATAATTAGACCATTTTAGCATGTGCACCAAGTTTGAGAGAGTTTGGACAAGTCTGGCTATGTAAAGTTGCTCAAACTTCAAAATGGACAGAAATGGTTTTGAGGGGATTTGATGATATTTTCTTGTTCTCCAGGGCATGAGGCTTGGCAAGATCATCAAATATGTCAGATTTGACATGATAGAATTTTCCTGGAATTTTTAGAGAATATTTCTTTTGTAATTTTTTCAAAATCTTGAAATATCCAAAAAGGGTTTTTGTGGGATTTGACCAACATTTTGAACATTACCATGTGTTGAAACTCTTATATATGGACAATATATGTCCTATGAGCTTCCCTAAATTTTGACAAGTATTTTTGAAACAGTTAAATAATTTTAACCTATTAAAGACCATTTCTGGCCAAAAGAAAAAGCCTTTAAATAAAATAGGAGAATAACTTTTAAAATTATGTTTTTGTGGTTTAAGGGAGTCCTATACCTAATAGGAGTAAAATATACTTTTTTAAAGATTTTTCACACCCCAAATAAAGTACTTGCATAACAAACCTCAATTGAGGGGTTCTTGGAAAACTAATTTTAGAAAATACTTTTTGGCCACAATATTTTTTTAAGAAAATACTATTATGTCCTATACACATGGCATGATCATGGGGAAGAGGTTTTGGATCAAGGAGAAGGAGTATCAGAGTAGGAGGATTTATTTTATTTTTAGAGCATTTGCAAACAGCAAACAGAAAACCAACCAAGCAAGGTCAAAAACACTCAAAAGTTTTTGTAAAACCACATTTTAGCATGATTATTAGCTTAAGTGTTGTGGCATGAAAATCAGGGTGAGGCATCGTTACTCCTGAAGGGATCTAGACTGGCCCCACATGTCAATACTAGTCTTTTTTGCGCACTTTGTCCGCACTTGTGCGCACCCGGGAGCAACTTCCCGGTCGGTCACCCATCCTGAAACTACTCCAAGCTGAGCACGCTTAACTTTGGAGTTCTATTCGAATGGGTTCCCAGAAAAGAAGGAATTCCTTATTGATATGAGTAGCCTATCATCCCTAATAAGTCAGGATATCACATACACCCCTACTCAGAGGAACCGACATCCTCGTCGGGCCACAGGAAAGTTCCCTCTTGGCACAAACGGTTGTGCATCCAGTCCGGTACATGTGCCATGTCGTGTGCCTCGACGGGTCACAAACGTCATGAACAACAAGACCGCGTACCTGTCCGCAGACATCCATGTAACCGCGAGGGTCGGCTCTGATACCAACTTGTAACGCCCTGGACACACCCGCCGGTGGTCGTTACTCCTGGCGGGATCTAGACTGGCCCCACATATCAATACTAGTCTTTTCTATGCACTTTGTCCTCACTCGTGCGCACCCGGGAGCAACTTCCCGGTCGGTCACCCATCCTGAAACTATTCCAAGCTGAGCACGCTTAACTTTGGAGTTCTATCCGAATGGGTTCTCGGAAAAGAAGGAATTCCTTATTGATATGAGTAGTCTATCATCCCTAATAAGCCAGGCTATCACAACGGGCGCAATGGCCTCGTTGTCGAATTCGGGCAGCAGTTTACGCTTGGGGTAGTCTTTGGTTTGGCCGTTATAGTCATGTTTCTGTCCGGCGTCTAGCACCTCATTCCATCTATCATTGAGCATGTCCTGTGTGGCTAGAAGCCGTCTCTACTGCTTTTCAGGCTCCTTGCGGTGGCAATAAGCATCCGGTGGAAGCACTTTTGTTCTGAGGGTTCTTCTGGGACGATGAATTCATCGTCGTCCAGGCTACCCTCTTCTTCGGAGAACGGTTCATAAGTACCATCTTCGGCATCGCTGTCATCAGACTGCGGCTTTGGACTATGTTCGTCGTCCTCTTGCTCCTCCTGATCCATCGCTGGGTCTGCGGGGTCCGCTGCTTGTTCCGGAATATCACCGTCATTAGTCATAGGGTTGCTATCTTTTCCTTTACGGGATTTAGTTCGGCGTTTTGGACGCCGAAGTTTGGGAGGTTCTTCGGCGGGCTTGTCCTCTACGGGATTGTTTTCTCCGTCGCACTTCGCCTCTTTGGGTGTATCCACCATGTACACGTAGTACAAAGACGTGGTTGTCCACCGCGCGGTTACGGGCCGGCCTTGATCTGGATCCGCTTCAGTTTCGAGGTCCATCCCTTCGAAGTCTTCGGAAGCATAGTCAAGTAGATCAGAACAGTGGTTACCAAGTGGGTGGTGGGTGGGGAACGAAATTCTCCATCAGTCTCCAGTTCGAACTGGGTACAATGCGGCTGGGTGTCCTCTTCTAGGCAGAGGTATCTTAACGACTTTAACATGTCGTCAAAGGGTGAGTGCTGGAAGATATCTGCGACACTGAATTTGACGATAGATGCCTGATCGGGTTTGAAGGGCGCGGATGCGCGTGATTCGAAATCTGAGGCCGGAGTTGAGTCCGGGGTTCCGGTAACAGGAGACTTGGGACACGATGTTTACCCAGGTTCAGGCCCTCTAGATCGAGGTAATACCCTACTTCCCGCTATATTAGTATGCATGAATATGAATACAAGAGTTGATCTACCTCGAGATCGTAATGGCTAAACCCTAAGTCTAGCCTATGGAGATATCGTGTTTCTCCTCTAGCCTCTACGGACTAAACCCTCTGGTTTATATACACACACCGGATGAGCCTAGGGTTTGTACATGTCATCTTGCAGAGGAAGGAAAACGTACACCCGAACCTAAAACTTGCCATTACAGGAATACATTAGTCCTATCCGGATACGAGAGATGTTCTTCTATTATAATCTTCACGACCCACCAGTCCGGCCCACCAGGAGTTTATCCGGCCACATGAGGACCCGTCAATCCACGACTCCCTCAGCCCTCCCGCAGTATGCCGCCGACAACCACGAGGCGTGGGCGGCGTACTTCCAGCACCGACACGCGCATCTACTCGCCTCCACCAACGGGGCGTCGATGGTGCGGGGTACCAAGAGCAGCGATGGGCGCCGCCTATGGTGGGGCACCCCCGACCGTACGCTCCACGCCGTTCCCCGGCACCTTGAGGGCGGCAACGACCCGCCCTTGACGTACGCCGCGACCCCTTTCTGAAGCGGCAGCCAATGGATGCCGAGGAGGACGGTGTCCTCTTCTTCCTCCTCCTTCCGCTCCTCCTCCTCTGGAGACGCCCCTCGGCCGGTACACCCGCAGCGCCGACATCGTCATTAACGAGGGTGGGCGCGCCTCCTCCTCGACTCCTCCCCGCTTCGTCAAGCCGAAGACAGAGCCAGGGCTCGTCGCCGCTGTGAACCCGGAGTCGGGGCTCACCTTCGTGAAGACAGAGCCGGGGCTCGCTGCCGTGAAGACACAGCCCGGGCTCTCCGACGAGGCGGCCTTGAAGTGGGCGCGTGAAGACTGGGCGCAGACGGAGCTAGAGCGCCAGTGCCGCGCCCTTGAGCAAATCGCCGCTCGGCGCCGTGGCCGTGACGAGGGTGGTGTCGTCGTTCTCGACGACGACGCGCCGCCGCCGGTCCGCCAGGGCGACCCCGGGCAGGGGTCCAGCAGGGGCGGCCGCATGAAGGAGGAGAATGACGACGAGGACAACGGCGATGGCGGCAACGACGACGACTTCGCCGCGCTGAGCACGTTCTTCGGCGTGTAGTTGCGTTTTTTAAGTATTTCACTTTGTTACGTGGAAAACTATTTAGGCCGCCTAAGTAAATTGTCATGTTCACCGAATTTTAGCCGAATTTATGGAATCTTAGCCGAATTCCTTCTGAAAAAATAGTTTAAAACGCCTTCTAAAGACGATCCTGAAGCCGGCGGCTGGTAATCTCAAAGTCCCCGTACCGATTTTAGCGCCGGTTCGCCCACAACGGTGATTTTAAGAGCCCTACGGCTGGAGATGACAGCCTGTTTGGTTGGGGGTAATTAGAGCTAGGGAATGGGAATTTAAAAGGTACGAGACTTCAAATCTATTGTTTGGTTGGAGGGATTGAGAATTCATAAGGGGATAATCATGGGACTTGAGGCTCCAACTCCCACCGTTTTATTAACCAGGGAGGGGGTGGGAGTTGGGAGGGAATTGTATTAGTGAATCAATCTTAACAGTTCATCATAACTTATGTTAAATTCCTTTGTCTAGTCCCTCGTCAATTCCTACGAACAAAAAAGGAATACAATTTGTCCTCAATTCTCACACATAATTCCAATCATGCGCCAAACAAAGGATTAAGAATAAAATGACTCATCCCATATTTAATCTCAATACAACTCCCTACTTTAAACTCCAATTCCCCTTTCCAAATATTGTCAAACACGCTGTGATCTTAGGCCCAAGTCCCGGTCTACCGCGAATGCATCACATCGCCACTATAAAATGCGCACCCTTGACCCCGTCGGAAATCCATCATTCTGCCGCCGCCACCGCGATGGCGTACCGCCGGAAGCCGCAGTCCTCCTTCGAGCACCACCACCCGCAGCCCGTTAGCCCCCCCTCCCCGCCGCAGGACTCCCTCGCCGCGCAGGCCATGCGCGCCTCCGCCGCCCACCGAGACGCCTCTTCTCTCTCCTCCGCCTACTCCTCCTCGGCTGCCTCCGCGGCCGCCGCCGCTCGCAGGAGCCACGAGCCCTCCGTCTCCACCCCTTCCCGTGTAAGCTACGCCAGCCTCTTAATTACCCGTCCGCCGTCTTCGTCCCTGGATGCGTCGGATGCGTTGGCGGATCTGGTCCGATCGGCGGTTCCCGCGTCCAGGGGTTCTTAGGATTTGTGACGGGGATCCGATTTTACAGGGATTAGCGACGGATTGCTCCATACTTGCGTCTACCGACTAACCTTTTTATTCGAGCTGGATGGGCGTTGAACCTCTCGTGCTTGACTTATAGACTGTTGTTGTTCTTTGGTTGGGGCTCCTTGAAATCGGTGGTACTCATTGGTTAGTGTTTTACCTGCTGTTTTGGTGTGTGAAGAGTTATGTTTATCCCCACATGGGCGCAGGACTCTTCCAGCTATGGGTACACGTCCATGAAGAGCTTGAACGAGGCCAAGTATGGATTTTGGGGGACGCTTGCTCGGAAAGCAAAGTCACTTATTGACGAGGATGGGTCGCCGGGGCAATATGATTCCCCGACGAGACAGCAGCCGCCAAGAGTTGGTACATCACCAGCTTTCCATGTGAGACCTGCTATCTTGTACAGCACTTCGTAATGCTACTTGACTGAACTCTAATGTGCGAATTTGTTCCATTAATTATGTACCGATCACCTCTTCAATAGGTAGTACTAGTACAGCCTGAACTTTGACTTCTGCGATGAATCCTTGCAACGGCAAGCTTTCTTATCTGTACTTTGTTTTTACACACCATGTTTAGTACGTACTTCGTACATGTTGGTCTGTATAGTATAATCTTTCCTTTTTAATCTTGTGCATTTTACTGTGATCATCATTCTGTGTAGTTCACTTTGAACTGCTCATGTGGCTCATCGACAATCTTTACTGATGTAATGTAACAGAGACGACACTTGCAACAGCCAGCGCCAGAGAAATGGAAATCCGAGACACCTCCATCTCAGAAGAGGTCTGAGGCATTAGCTTCCTCCCTTAACTATATTGGAGGCACAATAAAGAGTGCTCTCGAAGTAAGTTCGTGTTCAAAAATCTGTTAATTTTTTGTTTCCAGAAGTTAATCTGAAATTGTGTCTGTTGAGTATCGTGGGGATAAACTAGGAATTATTCTGGATCGTCTTGTACTCCAAGTAGATCATGTACTCATATATATGCCCACGAGGCTCAAGCAATAAACATTGAATCCATCATATTCCGCACCAATCCCTCTCTATCCTTTCTAACATGGTATCAGCCTAATTGGTCCAACCCTGGCGCCGCCGCCGCCGTCAGGCCGCCGCTCTTCCTCGGCCGTCGCCGCTACCTACATAGCCGCCGCCGCCCTTCCACCCCTTCATCTTTGACCAAACACTAGCCCATCGTGAGCGTCGACGTCATCTACCCCGACCACTTCGTCTACTCCAACCATCGTTGGTGACATCGGCCCCGCGCTGATAGACGTCGCAATCATCGTCGAGTTCTTTCCTGATGGCCCCTGCGACTTCTCCGACATGGCGTACAGCTCGTGCAGGTCCCTCGCCTACGCATGCCCGGTGCTGGCAACATCGATGCATGCCTTCGTCCATGACGTGTCCCCGGGCCTGGCAAGCTTAGTGCGGCGCTTCGTCACCTTCGTCTTCGCCCGTCTACGCATGCTCGGTGCTGACAACACCGACGCGTGCCTTCAAGGTCATAAAGATCGGTCATCTAGCGTGGACTTCTTTCTCATCTACCTCTTCCATCCAACACCTTTTTTCCGCATTTTTTCTGCCAAGTTACTTAAATCTATATCGAAGCTATATGATCGGTCTCGTCTACGACGTGTCCTTGGGTTTGGCACACTGTGGGGACCCCGACTCATAAGTCGTGATCACCGAATGCACGTGTATAATGATCCCAGAGATCAATGCTCACTGAACACACAGAAGCTGAATAACAAGAGTCTTACATCCATACATATCGTCTTACACAAATTATGACCATTATGGTCAAGTCTTACATAGATAAAGCCTCAAGGGCTGAATTCAATAAAACACAAGCAGCGGAAATCTTCGTTGATAAGTAGAACCTATGCCATCTGCCTTAACCCTACATGCATTCTGACCGGGAAATCGTCCTAGTTTGCATGTTCGTCATCGAAGTATTCTTCCTCATATTCCTGCTCTTCCATGCCTGGCCAACTAAATAGCCAGGGACAAGCCAAAGAGTACGTTTGAATGTACGCGCAAGCAGCCCATAAATGGAAACATAATGACATATGCATGACAATACCACTATGTTGGCATGATGGTGGTAAGATGGTTTTCTTTCTATGCAAGAATGATCAATACCTATGGTGTTAATAATGCGTCTAGGATCATGAATCAAGGGACTGCAGATATCATCATTAAAAAGGAGTTATAAACAACTCATGCTCACGCTCATCGTGACTGTCTCACGAATCACATTAACAATATTACCAAACCGTGTTGTTTGTCAGAAACATGTGGACATAGTCTAAGCAGGCAAAGTTTTTGAGTCGCCGAGTCAAGCCAAGTCGCCAAGGCTGCGACTAGTGGCTTGCTGGCTTGAGTCAGTGACTTGCCTGGACTAATCGCCCCAAGTCGCCATGGCAGTACAGTGCACTCCCGCACCTGTTTCTCTCCTTTGCATAGCCCATTAATGCCAGATAAGCAAAGTTATCAGGCCGAACATGCCCAGCACGGCCCAGCTAACCACTCCCAGCCCTCATCCACTCGCTAAACCTAGCGCTGCCAGCCCGCATTCCTTCATCTGCGCCTCTCCCCTCGAACCTCTTCCTCTGCGCCGCCGGCAAGGAGAGGCGGCGCCTCCTCCCCCGCCTCCTCCCCAGCCTCACCCGCCTCCGGCTCAGTCCTGCAGCTTCATCTCCTCCTCCCCTGCCTTAGTCTGCGCCGCCGCAGCCTCGCTCGAGGTCACGGCCGTTGCCGCGGAGGTCCAGCCGCCGTCGATCTGAAGGGGGTGCGTCGCCGGCGAGCTGCAGCGGCAGTTGCTAGGTCACGGCCGCGAGCGCCATGGCTTCCTCTCCTCCCGAGCTCCCTCCCTTTCCCTCTCTCTGTCGAGCCAGCAAGCCAATTAATCGACTAATCGCAGCGATTAGTCGCAGAAAATCGCTGTTGAGCCAACGAGTCGGGCGACTCGCTCCGCGAGCCAAGTCGCCCGCGCAAGCCAGTCACGGCGCGACGACTAGGCGATTAGTCGGCGATTAGTCGGCGACTAATCGGCGACTCAAAAACCTTGTAAGCAGGACCACCCAACTGTCCTTGACCGTGGACACGACTATTCGAATAGTTTGTCACTCTGCAGAGGTTCCACACTTCACCCACAAGATCCGGGAAGCTTTCCTGTCATCCACGATCCGCGGTACCTCAAGTACCCGGGGTAAGCACCCGATCACTACCTTTCCCTAGACGCCATCAACATGGAGTCCACTCGATTGATATCAACCCCCCGTGCCACAATCGTGCTCACATGTTTAATTCGGTGGAGCCATGCTCCCATATTCAACACATAGCACAAGCACGGGGGTGCCAACGGTGTGTTCGGTGCCCTGTGAAAACAGTCATGTCCGCCTATCCAAGCACGACCCCGTCCCGAGAGTGACCACGCCACTTCCGTCACTAGTAATGTGTCCTCCATGCTAGTGCGGACTAGGTGATCAATAGTGCCCCTTCCCCATATAAGGGTAGAGTGGTTGTGCATGTTTGGTTGGGATGGTCAACAAATCTTAAATCTAATCTGTCTCTGTAAACAACACTTTCACCAAGCCTCGGTACTCTACCTCTCCACCAAGTAGTGACCTAGTTCATCAACATCTCCCAGGGGCATTAGTGGCACCATCTGGGGCTTTCGAAAGATTGTAACCAAGGGATGATCATGCGTAGATGCAACATCATGCTTCATCATCAAGAGTTCATCGTACCTCTAAGCACAAGGTAGAGCTACTAACATGTAAGTATCAACGGGGATGCATCAATGCAACATGCATGACAAGCTCATCATCAACATCATTATCGTGCATACGGAAATGTAACAAGGCACATGAGAGGGGTATCATGGTCAAAGGGCTGCTTGCCTTGGTTGGCTTGGTCTTCAAAGTCTTCAAGTCCTTCTCCATCTTCTCCTACTATGTCGTCAAACACGGGATCTATTTGTCACAAAGGAACAACGAGAAAATAAGGCAATTGCAAAAACAGAAAAATCAAAGTGCTCATAAGAATGTCCACCTATTTTTGTTAAATAATAGGGTTAAAACTAAGAAGGTAAAAATTCTTTGTTTCGGATTTGGAGTTATAGAATAAGAGAAATGGAATTTAAGGGATGGATTTGAATGTTCAAATTTGAATTTAAATTTGAATAGTACAAAAAAGTTTGTTGGGTATGTATGGAAGTTACACCATTAAATAGGTGGGATTTTTAGAAGAATATAAGAGTTGGAGATATTGGATTTGGATAAATATTTTATTCTGTGGAATATTTAGAAAACAGACAGAAAAAGGAAAATGAAAGGGCATTGTGCCACTCGGCAGATTCGGCCATAGTGCAGCAGGCCAGAGGGGATCCAGCCCACTCCAGCCGACGCAGCGAATCGGTACACGCGCGGTGGAATTTTGAACCTGACAGGTGGGGCCCCCTGTCAGGGCGTGAGGCTGACCGACTGGCCCCAAGGCCGTTGTAGTCAACCTCCGGCCAGAGAGGACGGTGAGCTGAGCTTCGGCGATAGGGGGCACGGCGAGGTAGGGCTAGGGCACAGCTGGACTCAGCGTCGAGTCGCCGTTCGGATGGAGTTAGTGGTGGTCGCTGGGGTTGCCTGGTTCGCCGGCGACGAGGTAGGCCGGTGGCGCTACGGGAGGTGCTCGCTCCAGTCGCCCTGAGCTGCGAGAGAAGGGGAAAAAGAAGGGGAAATGATCAGTGGGCTGTAGTGGTTCCAGATCGAGGCCAAGCAAGGGCTGGGGAGGCTTGTACCGTGCGTACTCCGGCGACCCGAGGCGGAGGAGTTTGAGCTCGAGACCCTTTGCGAATGAACGAGTGGCTCTGGGGGTCGATAGGGAGTGAGAGGGAGTGGATGGCGTCGAGAGAGGTGGTCAGGGAGGTTTAAATAGGAGGGGGTGACGATGCATCGTAGGCTCGTATACCGGCGAGCTCGCAGCCGTCGCTGGAGGCCACGGGGGCTCGCGGGGTTGAGTATGGGACGTTTGTGGGGATGGTCTAGGACAGGGGAAGGAAGAGAGAGTGGGGGATTGCCAGTGTGTCGCGTGTGTGAGCTCGCCCATTGGAGATCTCGGGCGGCCGGCACGTGTGCAAAGAGAGGCAGCAGGAGGAAGAAAGAGGAGGGGGACAGGGGCGTAGCGTGTCGCGGACGCCGAGGGGCCTCGGCAGGCGTGCAGGGGAGGCCCGAGGTCGTCGGGGACATCGGGCAGAGAGCAGCTACAACGCGTGGCTGCACTGTAGCGTGCTCCAGAGCGTGCCTTTGGCATGCCATGGCATATAAAATGCAAAGTGGGCGCAGCCATTGGTGTCTAGGAGGTAGAGGGGAAGTAAACAAGTGCTTTGGAGCATTGGATGCTCTAGTAGGCTTCTGGTGTGAGGAGGGTGAAAAAGGGTTGAACTGCTGCTGTCTAGGGAGGGAAATGAGGGTTTTCACCCCTCAATCATTGAGCTTTGGAAGAGGGGGATCCACTGGAGATAGAGGGTGACTAGCTGAAGCTCTGGTAAAAAAGTTGAGCTCAAGGAGAATAGTGGAAGGGGTCAAAACAGTGGTTTTGGTAAAATGGCAGAAGGTGTTTGATACAAATTTGGGCAATCAAATGAAGTCCAATTGACATGAAAATTATCAGGATCCTATGGCATATATAATTTAGGTTGATCGCCAAGTTTGAGCTCATTTGAAGAAAGTTGCCAATGTAACTTTGGCAAACCCTAGAAATCAACAGAAATAGATATTCCAAGATTTGGTCATGCAAATATTTTCTCCTTGATGCACCACTTGGCGTAGTGTCATCATTTAGGTATTTGAGCATGTCCACAAAATTTGGGATCAATAGGAGAAAGTCGGCAATGTAGAGTTGTTCAAACTTGGATCTGGACAGAGGGTTTTGGGGCACTTTGATCAAGTTATCTTGTTCTAAAACTTGTGCCATTTGGTCTAGATGAATAATTAGACCATTTGAGAAGGTGTACCAAGTTTGAGAGCATTTGGACATGTTTGGCAATGTAAAGTTGCTCAAACTTCAAAATGGACAGAAATAGTTTTGAGGGGTTTTGGTGATGTTATCTTGTTCTCCAAGACATGAGACTTGGCAAGATCACCAAATAGGGCATTTGTGACATGCTAGAATTTTCTTGGAATTTACAGAGAATATTTCCTTTGTAGATTTTTTTTTTGAGA
Source organism: Secale cereale (assembly GCA_902687465.1). Classification (NCBI taxonomy): domain Eukaryota; kingdom Viridiplantae; phylum Streptophyta; class Magnoliopsida; order Poales; family Poaceae; genus Secale; species Secale cereale. The sequence goes on from LR738709.1 coordinate 242,742,517, forward strand.
AAACGCAGAAGATTTGCGTTTCATTGCATTGAAAAGGAAGGGGTTTCAGTTACATCCTCCTAGGAGGCAATTATATAGAGTGAGGGTGCTGCAATTAGTGTACATCCCAGGTCGGGGGAATGAGGGCGCGCAGGCTCTGGCCCAAAGGGTCGCCTCCTCCTTGATCTTGTCCATCAGCGTAGGTATGGAAGGGGTGGCTCTGTCAAAGACGCAGTCGTTCCGATGCTTCCACAGCATCCAAGGGATGAGTAGTGTTGCCGAGGCGAGGCCCTTGCGCATAGGCTTGGGCGTGTGCTGCCGCGCAGAGAGCCACCAGGTGTTGGTTGATGGCTCGCCATCAGGCGGGTTGCAGGGAACCCTTAGCCAGCTCAGGATCTCATACCATACCTGCCGGGAGAACGGGCAGGCGAGGAGGAGTTGCTGGAGGGTCTCCGGCGCCTGGTCATAGAGTGGGCAACACGCAGGGTGCTGCAAGCCGCGACGGGCGAGGCGGTCACCGGTCCAACACCGGTCTAAGTGGGCAAGCCAATGGAAGAAGCGTACTCGGGGCGGCGCCCAGCTTCTCCATGTGAGCTTCCAAGCATCGCATGCGGTGGATCCGTGGAACGTGGCGAGGTAGGCGGACTGCGTGGTGTAGGCGCCTTTGGGGCTCCACTTCCATAGTAGGTGATCTGGCTTGGTGGAGAGCGTTGTGTGCTCAATCATGTGCCAGAGTTGCAGGTACTCGCCGATCTCTTGAATCCCAATGGTGCCCTGTATGTCGCGCGCCCAGCTGTTGGCCTGGAGGCCATCCGCCACCGTCCGCAGCTTGCGGCGTCTCTTGGGGATGCAGGAGTATAACGCCGGCGCGATCTCGCTGACGGAGTGTCTGTCGATCCAGCGGTCCTCCCAGAACAAGGCGAGCTGGCCGTTGCCTATCTGCATGATGGTCGAGGCGAAGAAAAAGGCGCGTTCCTCGGTGGAGAACTGCAGGTCAAGACCACTCCAAGCCCTGGCGCTGTCGGTGCGGCTTAGCCACAGCCAACGTGTGCGGAGAGCGAGGCCTGTGCGCTCGAGGTCGTGGACGCCAAGTCCTCCAAGCGAGATCGGTCGTGCTACGCGCCGCCAGTTGACATGGCAGTTGCCTCCATGGGCTTCGGCGCGTCCGGCCCAGAGGAATCCCCTCTGTATCTTCTCCAGCGCCTTGATGATCCGCTTTGGTGGTGCGAGCGCCAGCAGCTGGTGGATGGGGATGGCGCTGAGCACGGCCTTTACAAAGGCTAGGCGTCCAGCCCTGTTCATGAGGCGCGCCTTCCAGGTAGGCAGCATGCCAGCAGTTTTGTCGACCACGGGTTGGAGTAGGGCAGCGGATGGGCGCTTGATCGTGAGCGGGATGCCAAGGTATGTGATAGGCAGGTCCACAATGGGGCAGCCAAGCGTGTCGATGGTGGGTGCCACGTCGTCGGCGTCGCAGCAGATGAGTGTGGCAGAGCTCTTCAGGAAGTTCACCTGGAGGCCCGACGCGCGTCCGAAGAGCTGCAGGACTCCTTTCACAGCCAATGTGTCTCCCTGGGTGGGGTGGCAAAATAGGATCACATCGTCCGCATATAGCGAGACGGCTGGGATCGGGCGTCGCGGATGAAGCTGCTGCAAGATGCCCGTTTCGGTGGCTCGATGGAGGAGACGGCTGAGCGCGTCGACCGCGAGGACAAATAGCTGGGGTGAGAGGGGATCACCTTGTCGAAACCCGCAGCGATGCCAAATGGTCGGGCCGGGCTTGCCGTTCAGGAGCACCTTGGTGCTGGCCGACGAAAGCAGGATGGCCAGCCAATCCAGGAAGCGGCCGCCGAATCCGTATTGGCGCAGTACCTCGAAGAGGAACGGCCAGCTGATCGTGTCGAAGGCCCGTGCCAAGTCGAGCTTCAGCAGCAAGCGGGGGGCCTTGAGCTGATGGAGTAGGCGCGCGGACTGCCGGACGAGGACGAAGTTGTCATGCAACGTGCGCCCAGGGATGAACGCGTTCTGGTTCACGCTGACTAGGGCATTGAGCTTGGGCGCGAGACGCAGCGAAAGGACCTTCGCGAAGATCTTGGCGACGAGGTGGATGAGGCTTATCGGCCTGTAGTCTTCGAGACAGCGAGCGTCCGCGCGCTTGGGCAGCAACGTGAGGAGCGCCTGGTTAAGGCAACTGAAACCTCGGCCCCGGAGCACGTAGAGCTGCTGGAACACGTCGATGAGGTCCTGCTTGACGATGGGCCAACATGCGCGCAAGAAGTCCGCGGTGAAGCCGTCAGGGCCGGGTGCTTTGCGTGCGGGTAGGCGCTTGATGGCCTGCCAAATCTCCTCGGCGTCAAAAGGTGCATTGAGGTCATCGAGGTTGGCGGGCGTGATGAGGGTGGAGAGGTCCAGAGTACACTCCTGAGGCGTGGCGGTGCCAAGCAGAGCGTCGAAGTGCGCGTAAGCTGCCGCGACCATGTCTCCCTGGTCCGTGATGATTTCCTCGTCAACCATCAGGCTGTGCACCGTGTTCTTCTGCCGCTTATAGGAGCATAGCCGGTGGTAGAAGGATGTGTTGGCGTCGCCGTCTTTCAGGGTCGCAAGGCGGGCGCGTTGGCGGGCGATGGATCGCTCCAGGGAGGCAAGGCCAAGGTAGGTGGCCTTGATCTGGCGACGTAGCCAGTCTTCGTGCGGGGAGAGAGCTCTACTCTCCAAGGCAGTGTCAAACCTGAGGAGAAGCTCGCGGGAAATCGCCAGCCTAAGGCGCACATTGCCCACGGTCCGCGAACTCCAACTAGTGAGCTGGCGTGCGGTGGCCTGCATGCGCAACATGAATCGTCGGAATGGGTCCGTCACGTGGACTGAGTGCCATGCAGCCGCGACGACGTCGTGGAATCCGTTGAGGCGTATCCAGAAATCCTCGAAGTAGAAGCGCCGGTGAGGAGGCACTATCGGAGCGCAGTCCAGGAGCAGGGGGGTGTGGTCGGAGACGACGGAGGCGAGGCAGCGTAGGAAGCACACGCTATGAAGCTCCTCCCAGTCCGTGGTGCAAAACACCCTGTCGAGGCGGACAAGGGTCGGGGGCGATTGCTCATTCGACCAAGTGTAGCGTCTCCCGCTGAGGTACACTTCTTTGAGCGCTAGGTCGCTGAGCATGCGTCGAAAGCGACCCATCATGCGGCGGTTGACGTTCCCGTTGTTTTTGTCCTCGTCACGATATATGAGGTTGAAGTCCCCGCACAACATCCAGGGTCCGGGGCACTCGTCGCGAATGTCGCGGAGCTCTTGCATGAAGGCAATCTTGTCATCGTCAAGTTGGGGCTCGTAGACAACGGTGAGCCACCATGGAGTGCCGAAGCCAGACGCGGTGGAGACCTTAGCAGACAAGGCGTTGGTGGTGAAAAGAGGATCGGTGATGGCCACCTCTCTACTCTTCCATGCCAACAGGATGCCGCCACGGGTCCCGTCCGCGGGCAAGTACACATAGTCGTCAAAATCCAAGCCAAGAGTCTCGAGGACAGTCGACGAGCAAACTAACTGCATCTTAGTTTCTTAGAAGCAGGCGATCGATGAATTGGTGGTTACAACAAGCGACCTAATGGCGGTGCGGTGAGCGCGCGCGTTGAGGCCGCGCACGTTCCAAACCAGGACCTTGGGGGCGTGATCCATGACACAGAGATCGACGAGCAGGCGCACAGGCGTGGCTAGACCCCGATCGGGCAGCCAGCGACCACCGTGGTGATCGGCGCAACGGCGGGGTCGGAGGGGAGCTCGCGACCTATCAGCGCGGCCATGGCCGAGAGGACAGACGTAGGGAGAGGCGTCACAAAGAGCCCCTCGTAAGTCTTCATCTCCGTGGCCGTGATCTTCTGGTGCAGCCCAACGATCCCGAGAGTGCGCAGGATGTGGATTTGCATGTCGATGTCGAGGCAGATCTTCCACGTCGCGGGGCAAAGTTGGGCGGGCATCGCCGCTGACGTTTCCCAGGGGTTGGGAGTGCGGCGTCGAGCTGCTTAGTGGCAGCAGCGAGGAAGTCGCCAAGGGTCCAGGTTGTCATTGTTGTTGCGCGCGGACGAGTGCGACGCAGGGTCACCGGGGGCGATGCTAAGCGCGTTGGAGTTCTTTCCACAGCGGGGCATGCAGCTTGGGCCGGGTGGGGGCATGCAATCTGGGCCGGCTGGGCAGGTGGGCCGCCTAGGGGGGGGGGGCGGTGCTGACACATTATCCAGCACAGCCTGTCCCTCGTGTGGGGCCGCAGGGCAGGAATCCATGCGCGGCGCGTGTGGCGCGGTCGCGGAAGACTCCAGAAGCCCTCCCTCTTGGTCGCTTGGCGGGGCATGTTCCATGGTTTGAACCTGTGGGCCAGCAGGCGCTAGGGGAGCAGGGTCGAAGGACCGGTCGTCGTGGGACAGAATCGCTGCGGTCGCAGACGAGGGCGAAACACCACTTTGCCCCGACAAAGGATCGTCCTGGGGGGGTGGGATGGGCGAATCGGGCCCCTCGCTGTCCAGCGACAAGTGACCTTTGGGGCCGTCCTGGCCTGCGTGGCTGTCAGGATTGGCCTGGGCCGGCGCAGCTTTTGCATGGCACCGGTCCGGCCCGAGAGGCGACAGCAGCGTTGCATGGTTCTCAGCCAATGGGAGTAGGCCGTTCGACGTCGTCGGGCCCAGCAGCGCAGGGGCAACGGACGGGCCAGCGGGCAGTGGTGCAGCTTTAGCGATCCGTGCCGCGTCAGAAGCGCGCCTTTTCTTTCCACCGCGCCTGCCTCTTTTGGAAAGCCGACGAGAGCGCAGCTGCTCGCCTGCTGTGGGCCAGGGCTCCATCGTCCTTTCCTGGGTACGGGCACGCTGCGGCATGGGAGCGTCCGTACGACGGCGTGAGGCGGACCATCGGGCGACGACGGTGATCCCATCCGCGAGGCCATGGTGGTCGGAGGCGCGCCAACCAATGGAGTCCACCGCCATGCCATCCGCGCGGCCGTCACGGGCGTCAGACGTGCGCCGTCTCTTGCGGCTATGGCGACGGCCGCGACAAGACCCATCTCGGCGTGTCTCCTCACCGGCCTCGCCACCCGACGCATCATCACTAGGGCCGCCGCTGTTGCCGTCAGCAGCCGAGGCGGCAGGTGCGACGGTGCCATCGGTGACCATGATAGACACGGGGTAGCTCAGTGTGCGGATGGTCGGCAGCGCGCCGCGTCTGGCGGCGGGGACGGATTCCACGATCTCCAGGACGGCCGCGCGGCGGATGCTGGCTGGCTCGTGCGTGCGCGCTGTCAACCGGAATACGGCGAGGTCGGCGCGCGAGCGTGTGCTTGGGTGCAGCCGCTCGATCCAGCAGCTGGAAGCGAGAAGGTGCTCGACGGTGGAGAGGTGCCAAGCCTGCGCAGGGACGCCATGGAGCTCCACCTGGACCGTGTGCTCGAAGGAGCTCACGTCGGCATGCGCTAGCTTGTTCCAAGGCCGAAGCGACAGAGTGAAGCCGGGGCCGTTGATGAAGTGGTCGCCCGCGAGCCGCGCCATGATCTCGTTGGTGGAGAAAACGATGAGGTAGTCCTTCGGGGCATGCACGTGGATGGAGAAGTCGCCTGGCTGGAGGCAAAGGGAGGAGTGCAGGACGTCCTCGACCTCTCGCGGGGTGACCGCCGGCCTGGATCCTGTGATGGAGACCACCATCCCGCGCCACAGCACGAGCTCGGCCTCCTCCATCTTGACGGAGCGGGACATGACCACGCGCACCGGAGTGGAGGGCTGGGCCGGCCCGCTGGCGGAGGAGCAGGCAGCAGGCGGGGCCTGCAGGGGCGATGGCACGCGCGGCGCCGCGGCGGGGAGGGGGTGGCGCGGGGAGGTGCACGGAGAACGCCGTGGCAGAACTTGTGGCAGTCCCGGGAGCTGTGGCCGGAGTAGAGGCAACGTCGACAGCGGACGTCGTTTGTGCAGTCCCGGACAGGGTGACCGGGGTCGAGGCAGCGGAAGCAAAGGCCGGCGCTTTCCTCCGGGGACGGGCTGCGACGGCGCGGCAGCAGCTGGGCGCGGGGGGTGGCCTCAGTGCGCGCGCGGCGGCGGCGGTTCCTGCGCCGGGGGAGCTGGAAGCCGTTAGCGTCGACCTCCGCGCCACCCTGTACACGGTGGACCTCGGAGCGAGGGCCCAGGCGAGACGCGGCCGGGGTGCGCCGGGGGGTCGTGGCGCGCTCGCGCGCAACCGCAGGGGGGAGGCGCGGCGCGGCGGGCACCGGGGAGCTCCTAGCGACGTCGTTGTAGGACCGGCAGGACTCGCCCTCGGACTCCATCCAGCGGCTCGCGCTAGTGGGGCTGAGGCCGAGGTCGCCGGCGGAGTCGGACGGGGGCGCCATGGGGCGACGGGGAGGGGCTGGGGGG
>LR738709.1:242756118-242768466 GCA_902687465.1 Secale cereale
GGAAGGCCATCGATCGAAGGTCGGCGAGGACAGTGTTGATGACGTCCCGGTCCTGCGGGCAGCTAAGCGGCCGCCAAAGCTGCAAGTAACCACACATTTAAAGATTGCGTCAGTAGCACGTCGAAGAGGCACCTTCTGGATGACAAGCTTATTGCGAACGGTCCAAAGCGTTCAGGCAAGGACCCCCACACATAGTCATCTAATATGGCGGTAGCGGGGAGGGGAGGCTTGGATTTCCGCAAGTAGGTCAGGGAAGTTGGTGTTGCACCACTGGCCACCGACTGTCTCACGGAAACATGACCATAGAAAGTGAGCCATGGAGCAAGAGAAGAAGATGTGGTTAGCATTCTCCATCGTGCCGCACAGGGGGCACATCCCATCTCCCGGTCCATTACGCTTAAGGACCTCCACCCCGGACGGGAGGCGTCCGCGGATCCACTGCCATAAGAAGATCCTGATTTTCAGGGGCAAGCGGATATCCCAAATCAGACTAAAGGGCTCGGGGGCTGTCGAGGGGGCGATGGCCGCATAGAGGGATTTGGTGGAAAAGCATCCGGAGGGTTCCGGTCGCCAAGAGATGGAGTCGGGGGTGTCATCAACGTTCATTGGGAGGAGGGCAATGTCCTGGAGCAAGGCGTCCCAAGCGGCCATTTCAGGTGGGCCAAAGGGGCAACGGAAGGCGAGGCGCCCTAAGTCAATAAGGGCCGACTCGGCAGAGACCTTACGGTCCACAACAATGGCGAAGAGCTCCGGGAATTGATACAGGCAAAGGTGTCCCGTCTTTCGATGAGATGGTGGCTATCGTTTTGGAGGAAGTCGACTTTGACGATCCGACTACGAACGTGCGAGGACGTCGCGCCTTAGCAATCGCTAAACCAACTCCGAGAGGTTATTGACCACGCCGGAGCACGATCAACCTCACCACGAAGGTCTGTTTCCTGCAGGCAAATGAAGAACAAGCAAGAAACTGAGATAGCAATCTGGATATTGCGAATTCAAGAGGAAATCTTTATTGATCAAGTGGGGTTCTGTGACGTCTTTGTCTGGTCGTTGAACACAAACGAAGTACGCGAAGTTGCAGCTATGGCGAACTTTAATCTAAACAAAACCCAAAGTCTAAACGACGCCCTAAGGGTTGTATATATGGGGGAAAGAGGGGGGAATTTCTTGGCCCTTGGTGGAGGGGTCCGAAACCAACCCTAACTCTTGTTTCCCCACACCTACAGACTCTAAAAACAGCCTATACTCAAGTATTTCGAAATTACATGGGCCTGGCCCAATAATAAGGTGACGCAGCACTTATAATAGCCTCTGGACGAAATTTATGAAGTGGCATCTTGTATATTTCGTCCAAGGCTTCTCGCACTCATTATGGTGGCTTCAAAGTCCTGAAATCATCAATTGTAACTCCATTCTTGTTCCCCTTGCACATGCCATCATCTCCATGCTTGATCTTGCTCCAATGTTCATCCTTCTTGTCCAAGCTAGGCCCTTCATTTGTAAGCAAGGCAAATGTATCCAATTTAGGCAGCATCATATTCTCATGAACATTAGATTCATTAACAAGAAACGAAAGTACCTGGTAATTTAATTGGCGTGCGCGAGCTCTAGTAATTGGTCCTGTATATGTGTCAGTTGGAGCTGTGGGTGTAACCTTGTTAGTGATGTCCTCATTATCCTCCCCTTCTTGAATTGAAGTCGTCCTCGACGGAAGCTCATCTTCCTCACCCAAGTAAGGCTTCAAATCTGCAATGTTAAATGTGGGACTAACCCCAAAATCTGCAGGCAGCTCAAGTTTATATGCATTATCATTTATTTTCTCTAACACCTTGAAAGGACCATCAGAACATGGCATTAGCTTTGACTTGCGCAAATTAGGAAACCTATCCTTACGCAAATGTAACCAAACAAGATCTCCAGGTGCAAAGACAACACGTTTTCTACCCTTATCTCCAACAAGTTTATATTTAGCATTCATGCGCTCAATATTTTCCTTAGTTAACTCATGCATTTTTAAGATCAATTCAGCACGTTGTTTAGCATCAAAATTAACCTTCTCCGAAGATGGAAGAGGCAACAAATCAATAGGTGCACGAGGTAGGAAACCATAGACAATTACAAAAGGGCACATCTTAGTAGTAGAATGCAACGAACGATTATAAGCAAATTTAATATGAGGCAAGCATTCTTCCCACATTTTCTTATTATTCTTAAAAACAACCCTAAGCATAGTAGACAAAGTTCTATTGACTACTTCACTTTGTCCATCAATTTGGGGGTGACAAGTAGTACTAAAAAGCAGTTTAGTCCCCAACTTAGCCCATAAACATCTCCAAAAGTGGCTAAGAAATTTAGTATCATGATCTGAAACAATAGTATTTGGTACACCATGCAAGCGAATAATTTCACGAAAGAACAAATCAGCAACATTAGCAGCATCATCGCTTTTATGACATGGTATAAAGTGTGTCATCTTCGAGAACCTATCCACGACAACAAATATGCTATCGCTCTCCTTCTTTGTTCGAGGTAAACCCAAAACAAAGTCCATAGATATATCTTCCCAAGGAACACTAGGGACAGGCAAAGGCATATATAAACCATGAGGATTGAGTCGTGACTTAGCTTTTTGACATGTAGTGCAGCGACCAACAAAACGCTCAACATCCCGTCGCATCTTTGGCCAAAAGAAATGTGTAGCAAGTACGTCCTCCGTCTTCTTCACGCCAAAGTGTCCCATTAATCCTCCTTCATGCGCCTCCTGCAACAAAAAAAGACGAACAGAGCTAGCTGGAATGCATAGCTTGTTAGCACGAAACACAAATCCATCGTTAATGACGAACTTGTTCCATGTTCTCCTTTCTTTACAATCCTGCAATATATCTTTAAATTCAGCATCATGCACATATTGATCTTTGATGGTCTCCAAACCAAATATTTTAAAGTCAAGTTGTGAAAGCATAGTATAACGACGAGACAATGCATCAGCAATAACATTTTCTTTTCCCTTCTTGTGTTTAATAACATAAGGGAAAGTCTCTATGAATTCAACCCATTTAGCATGTCTACGGTTTAGTTTTGCTTGACTTTTAATGTGCTTCAAAGATTCATGATCAGAATGTATAACAAATTCTTTGGGCCATAAATAATGTTGCCATGTTTCCAAAGTCCGAACAAAAGCATATAATTCCTTATCATAAGTAGAATAATTCAGACTAGGCCCACTCAATTTTTCAGAAAAGTATGCAACAGGTTTACCATCTTGTAATAACACACCTCCTAACCCAATTCCATCAGCATCACATTCAAGCTCAAAAGTCTTATTAAAATCAAGAAGTTGGAGTAAAGGAGCATGTGTCAACTTATCTTTCAATACCGTGAATGCTTCTTCCTGTGCAGTACCCCAAACAAAAGGCACATCCTTCTTTGTAAGCTCATTGAGAGGTGCAGAAATTGTGCTGAAATCTCTCACAAAACGCCAATAGAATCCAGCGAGGCAAGGAAACTCCTCACGTGTGTGACCGTTTTGGGCTGCGGCCAACTCTCAATAGCTTCAATCTTGGCTTTATCAACCTCAATTCCCTGTGGAGTAACAACATAGCCAAGAAAAGATACTCGGTCGATGCAAAAGGTGCACTTTCCAAGGTTACCAAACAAACGTGCATCACGTAGAGCAATAAAAACAACACGTAAATGTTCCAAATGTTCCTCCAAAGATCTGCTAAAAATCAATATATCATCAAAGTAAACTACCACAAATCGTCCAATGAAAGCACGTAAAACTTCATTCATTAATCTCATGAAAGTACTAGGTGCATTAGTTAACCCAAAAGGCATGACTAACCACTCATATAATCCAAACTTAGTTTTAAATGCCGTTTTCCATTCATCTCCCAATTTCATACGAATTTGATGGTATCCACTACGCAAATTAACTTTGGAGAATATTGTAGAGCCACTCAATTCATCAAGCATATCATCTAGCCTAGGAATAGGATGACGATAACGAATAGTAATATTATTAATGCTTCTACAATCAACACACATACGCGATGTACCATCCTTTTTCGGCACTAGAATAATAGGAACATCACAAGGACTAAGGGATTCGCGTATATAACCTTTGTCGAGTAGCTCTTGTACTTGACGCATAATCTCCTTCATCTCTTCTGGATTGGTACAGTATGGTGCGCGGTTGGGTAGTGATGCACCGGGAATTAAGTCAATCTGATGCTCAATCCCTCGAATAGGTGGTAATCCCGGTGGCACGTCTTGTGGAAAGACATCGGGGAACTCCTGCAAAATATTAGTGACAGCAGGAGGCAAAGAGGAAGGCACACCCTCGAATGAAAATAATGCCTCTTTGCACACAAAAGCATAGCAAACAGATTTGCTTAAATCTAGATCATCAATATCAGATTTGGTGGCAAATAAACATGTAGTTTTCAATTTAATTTCAGAAGCAACAATAGATGGTTTATTATTAGGCTTCATTTGTTGCTCAAATTCTTTTGCCACAATCTGATTTTCACTCATATTTTTCTCTTGTTTTGCTTTATTAGCTCTATTAATATCATCTTTCAAAATGGAATCAGGAGTCATAGGAAGCAAAGTAATATTTTTATCCTTATGAACAAGAGTATACTGATTGTTTCTACCATGGTGTACATAATTTTTATCAAATTGCCATGGTCTACCAAGTAATAAGGAACATGCTTGCATAGGTACCACATCACAATCAACATAATCATCATATGTAGAGATACTAAAATGCACACGAACAGTACGTGTTACCTTAACCTTGCCGCTGTTGTTGAACCATTGGATGTAGTAAGGATGTGGATGTGGTCTTGTGGTGAGAGATAGCTTCTGCACCATCTCCATGCTAGCCAAGTTATTGCAACTCCCTCCATCTATGATCACGCGAACAAAACATTCCTTCACAACTCCCTTTGTATGGAACAAATTATGCCTCTGATTTTGCTCAGCTTGTGTAACATGCACACTCAAAACACGTTGAGCAACTAAACATTCATACATGTCAGCATCTTCAGGAGCCATGTATTGCGTGTCATGATCAGAATCGTCTCCATCGTGTTCTTCACGTGTAATTAGAGCCAAAGTCTCCTCATCATAGTCACTAGCGGACTCATATCCACCATCCTCAGTAGCAAGCATCACACACTGAGATTTGCATTCTCTCGCAAAATGTCCTCTTCCCTTACAACGACGACAAATAATATCACTGCTGTGCCCCGTTGATGCCATGGAAGAAGAAGAACTCTGTGCAGGCCCAATAGGTGTGCTCTTGGCAGATAATGGTGGTTGTGCCTGCTTCCTTGTATCACGGCTGGAGGTAACAGCTGATGGAGGTGTTGGTGCAGTAGAATGTGTGGAAGTAAAGGATACACGCGGTGTCCATGATGAAGGTCGACCTGCAGAAAAGTTAGTCCGCGCCAATGCCTGTCGATCTTGCACTTCACGTTCAGCTTTACAAGCAAGATGGAATAAATGAGTGATATTATTATAATCCTTATACTCTAGAATGGTCTGAATCTCTCTATTTAATCCACCCATAAAACGTGCAAGCATATCTTCATTCTCCTCAACTATACCACATCTAATCAGGCCAGTTTGTAATTGCTGATAATATTCTTCTACATAATTTTTTCCTTGTCTTAAGCACTGCAATTTTTGAAGTAATTCACGTTGATAATATGGTGGAACCCAACGAGTACGCATAGCAGTTTTTAAAGCAGCCCAAGTAGCTGGAATAGGATATAATCTACAATGTTCAGACCACCAAACACATGCAAAACTAGTGAAAGCATAAACAACAGCAGGAACACGTCTCTCCTCGGGATAGTTTAAACATGTAAAACGTTGTTCAGTTTCTAACTCCCAAGTAAGATATATATCATGAACATATCTACCCTCAAATGGTGGAATATTCAATTTCAGTTTAGGAAGATGGTCGTGTACCTCAGGTGGTGGTGCAGCCCTACCGTTGCGATGATATGCATGAGGACGACCTGGTGGTGGTGGTGCTGGTGGTTGCACATAGTTCTGATTTTGGTCAACCTCATCCTCGTAATGGTCCTCCACCTCTGCACTAGCAGTAGGGGCTACAGAAACATCAACAGCGGCACCAGAAGCTTGACCAGGCTCAAGGGGAACACGCTGTGCTCGTCTCACTTGATTTGGAAGGCGATGTTGTTGTTGTTGTTGTTGTTGTTGTTGTTGTTGTTGTTGTTTTTGTTGTTGTTGTTGTTGTTGTTGTTGTTGTTGTTGTTGTTGTTGTTGTTGTTGTTGTTGTTGTTGTTGTTGTTGTTGTTGTTGTTGTTGTTGTTGTTGTTGTTGTTGTTGTTGTTGTTGTTGTTGTTGTTGTTGTTGTTGTTGTTGTTGTTGTTGTTGTTGTTGTTGTTGTTGTTGTTGTTGTTGTTGTCGTTGTAGAGGTGGGACAGCTGCAGCAGCCGGTGGTGGTGGAAAACGCGAAAGCAATTCAACAAACTTGTTGTCGAGCTTTGTTTCAAACGTCTTCTCCATGCCATCTATCTTCTCCATGGCCTCGTCAAATCTGTTTAGCACATCTTACACCTGTTCACTCATCATTTGCTAAAACTTATCATGAAGCTCCTTGTTCGTCAAGTTCTCCCAGTCAGTCTCGTCGGCTTGTGATCCTGGCATGGTTAGCAGCAATAGAAACACACAAGAATATGATCCTACAGACTACTAGAAAATGGTGGTGGTCGGGCATCACAAATCCGTCAAGCAAATCTCAAATTCTTACCAGTTCTTACCCAACAGCAGGTGGTGATCGGCAACCGTGGTAGTCAAAACTCTCAAAGGTTGGATAAAGCGATTACCAGGGAGAGTCAAAACGCACGACGTAGATGTATGTCGAGCTGGGAAGGCTTATAAGGTGGTAGGAAAAAAGGTCAGCAATAATCAATTCAGAGATGCAAAGTTGAATAAACGCTGAACGACGATACTGTGCTGGTCCTAGGCTAGACCGTACTAGAGACGCGAGCCTAGAACACTAACAAAATCACGGCGCTGCACGTAATCAGGGGAAAGCACACTCTGAATTTTTTTTGCCTTTTTTGCGCTCTTTTTTTTTGCCGAAAATCACTATAATGGCGAGTGTCTCAAAACACTTCCCAAGTCAAACTAAGATGATAGGCATGAAAATTTTTTTTTTGACAATTTTTTTTCGGAAACAGGGCAGCGACGACGAAAAGTGTGGTAAAAATACAGTATGGTGGCACGTGTCTCAAAAGACTCAGAAAAGTCTAAAAATAAGATAGGGAAAATATATTTTCACCTACCGAAATTTTGGCCTAAAAACTGCCCGGGGGTCTCCAGACTTTTTTTTTGAGACCTACGCAGGCAAGGAAACACAAATCCGAAACCTAGATGGATCTCGAGAACAAACCTAATATGAAAAGAACTCGGATTGGTGGTGGATATATGATGGTAGGATATGGCAGCGGTGGTAGGTTATGGCCGCGGTGGTGGTATGTGGTGGCGGTGGTGGGATATCGCAGCGGTGGTGGTATGGCAGCGGTGATGAATATGGTGCGGCGGCGACGTGACAAACTGTGAACAGGACTCGAAACTCTAAAGAACTAGACGCTAAGACCAGCAACTTGACACGACGATGCAACCGCAAATTCAACAAAGCAAATACAGAAAAAATTATGCAAAGGCTCAGATTGGTTCGGATGGGATGAACTAACCCTAATTTTTTTGGCTTTTTCGTGGACTATAGGTATGAAAAACAAACTCGATCTAAATTATGAAAAACTGTAAAATCTCACCGAGCAACCTGGAAATCTGATACCACTTGATAGAGGCAAAGGTGTCCCGTCTTTCGATGAGATCGTGGCTATCGTTTTGGAGGAAGTCGACCTTGACTATCCGACTACGAACGTGCGAGGACGTCGCGCCTTAGCAATCGCTAAACCAACTCCGAGAGGTTATTGACCATGCCGGAGCACGATCAACCTGACCACGAAGGTCTGTTTCCTGCAAGCAAACGAAGAACGAGCAAGAAACTGAGATAGCAATCTGGATATTGCGAATTTAAGAGGAAAGCTTTATTGATCAAGTGGGGTTCTGTGACGTCTTTGTCTGGTCGTTGAACACAAACGAAGTACGCGAAGTTGCAGCTATGGCGAACTTTAATCTAAACAAAACCCAAAGTCTAAACGACGCCCTAAGAGCTGTATATATGGGGGAAAGAGGGGGGAATTTCGTGGCCCTTGGTGGAGGGGTCCGAAACCAACCCTAACTCTTGTTTCCCCACACCTACGGACTCTAAAAACAGCCTATACTCAAGTATTTCGAAATTACATGAGCCTGGCCCAATAATAAGGTGACGCAACACCTATAATAGCCTCTAGACGAAATTTATGAAGTGGCATCTTGTATATTTCGTCCAAGGCTTCTCGCACTCATTATGGTGGCTTCAAAGTCCTGAAATCATCAATTGTAACTCCATTCTTGTTCCCCTTGCGCATGCCATCATCTCCATGCTTGATCTTGCTCCAATGTTCATCCTTCTTGTCCAAGCTAGGCCCTTCATTTGTAAGCAAGACAGATGTATCCAATTTAGGCAACATCATATTCTCATGAACATTAGATTCATTAACAAGAAACGAAAGTACCTGGTAATTTAATTGGCGTGCACGAGCTCTAGTAATTGGTCCTGTATATGTGTCAGTTGGAGCTATGGGTGTAACCTTGTTAGTGATGTCCTCATCAGGAATCTCGCGGCTAGGGGTAGGTCGCCGATCCACCGATCAAACCAGAACAGGGTCAAGGCCCCAGTGCCAACCGAGATGGACGTGCCGATGCGGAGCACAGGCAGCAGCTGGACGACGGCCTGCCAAAATTGGGAGCCACCATATCGCTGACAGAATGCGAGTGGCTGGCGCCGAAGGTACTTGTTTCGGATGATGGTGAGCCAAAGGCCGCCATCGCCATTGGCAATGCGCCAGAGCCAACAAGTCAGGATGGCAATGTTCATGCGCCGAGAGGACAAAATCCCAAGACCGCACTGGTCCTTATGTTTGCAGATATCGGGCCAGCTCACCATATGGTACTTCTGCTTATCGCCCTCACCCGCCCAGAAGAATCAGGATTGATACTTGGCGATTTCCTGATGTAGCATCTCATGCAGGCTATAAAAGCTCATGAGAAACCAAAGAAGGCTGGCAAGCGAGGAGTTGATGAGGATCACATGAGACGCCTTCGACAGCCAGCGTCCTTTCCATGGCTCAATCCGATGTTGCATCCGGGTCACCATGGGGCGAAGGTCAGCCACGGTGAGGCGTGAATCACTAATGGGGATCCCCAGGTAGTTCGCGGGGAAAGAACCCAACCGACAATTCAGTCGGTCCGCAATAGCCTATGCTTCAGCCGGAGAATACCCAAGAACCATCACTTCGCTCTTATCGAAGTTGATGGTGAGCCCCGACATATGTTGGAAGCACAGGAGGAGGAACTTCAGGTTAGCAATGTCCTGAACCGTGCCCTCCACCATTATTATGGTATCATTTGCATATTGCAGGAGGGAGACCCCTCTCCCTCCGACTAGATGGGGGACGATGCCGCGAATATGGCCGGCAGCTTTGGCCTTATCAAGGATGGTGGCAAGGGCATCAACCACCATGTTGAACATGAACGGCGAGAATGGGTCACCCTGACGGACCCCAGAAAGGGTGGGGAAGTAAGGGCCAATTTCGCCGTTAATGTTCACAGCGGTCCGGCCGCAGGAGACGAGCTGCATAACTCTAGTAACCCATCGGTCGTCGAAGCCCTTGCGGAGCAAAACTTCCCGCAAGAAGGGCAAGTGGACCGTGTCGTACGCTTTGTGGAAGTCGAGCTTCAGGAAGACTGCACGGTGGTGTTTCACCCGGACCTCGTGGAGGACTTCGTGTAGGACCAACACCCCATCCAGAATAAATCGGCCTTGGATGAAGGCGGATTGGTTAGGATGGGTAACCGCGTCGCGTCAGCAAGCAGGGTCACCTTATTAGCGTACCCTTTAACCAAGATCCGAAATATCACATTGATCACTGTGATAGGACGAAACTGGCGGATATCGGAGGCGCTCGGGACCTTGGGGATGAGGGTAACGATCCCGTAGTTAAGACGCCCAAGATCCATGGACCCCGAGTAGAACTCCTCAAAAAGGGCCATGACCTCTGGCTTGATGGTCTGCCAGAACGTTACGGGCAGACCATCCGGCTTCGGGGCCGAGGAGGGGTTTATCCCCTTATAATGGCAGCAAAGACCTCTTCGTCGGCGAAGGGGACCACCAATGCCGCATTGGCCTCACCAGAGACCAACTGGTTACCCGACCAAATGTCGGGAGCAAGGCTAGCCCTAGGGTAAAAAGATCTTTGTAGAAGCTGTCAACGTGCGCACGGATGGCCGAGGGGCGAACAAGAGGCATGTCTCCATCCCACAAACAGTGGATGGAGTTCTGACGCCTTCGCCCGTTAGCGACCGCCTGGAAATAGGCGGTGTTGGCACCGCCGCGAAGCACCCACCGTTGGGTACCGTGCAACATCAAGTAGGCCTCCTCATCCGTGTAAATGGTCGAGAGCTGGTCTTCTAGATATCTCAACATCCATTCATCCGGGGAGATCCCGGAGGTGTCGGCACGGGCGTCCAGGGCTTGGATAGTCAGCAGGAGGGCCTTTTTGCGCTCGCGTAGGTCACGGCCAAGGTTAGCTTCCCATCCCTTCATGAATTGGCGGGCGAGCTTGGCACAAAACTGCCACGAGTCAACTACGGACATGGAGCAATGCTGGGAAGAGCGAGCGGAGATCCATCGTGCCATGACTGCCTCCCGGAAGCCCGCCTGATTGAGCCAGAAGAGCTTAAATCGGAAACGCGACAGGATGGGGGGGGGGGGCTCATCCGCGGTGGAGAGGAGGAGAGGGACGTGGTCAGACCCGATCCGGGTAATCGCACGAAGCGATGCCAAGGGTCAACACAACTCCCACTCTGGGGAAACTAGGACGCGATCCCAGAAGCATTGCGTCGGATCAACTTGCCGGTTAGTCCAGGTGAACCGGGCACCCGTTCGTTCTAATTCACGGAGTCCGAGTTCCGTGATCCAGTCGTTGAACATCCGCATCCGGGGGAGATTGATCCGGTCATTATTCTTCTCATCCGGGGAGCGGATGAGGTTAAAGTCTCCGCCCACAACTACCGGGAGGAGGGAGTTGGAGATCTTTTGATGCAGCTCAGCTAGGAAGGCCGGGGAGCGGCGGTGATCCACCGGTCCATACACAATCACGATCCCATTTGAAGTTAAGAGTGTTGGAAATATGACCTAGAGGCAATAATAAAATGGTTATTATTATATTTCCTTGTTCATGATAATTGTCTAGTGTTCATTGTATTATCCGAAAATCGTAATGCATGTGTGAATACATAGACCACAACACGTCCCTAGTGAGCCTCTAGTTGACTAGCTCGTTGATCAATAGATGGTTATGGTTTCCTGACCATGGACATTGGATGTCGTTGATAACGGGATCACATCATTAGGAGAATGATGTGATGGACAAGACCCAATCCTAAGCCTAGCACAAGATCGTGTAGTTCGTATGCTAAAGCTTTCCAATGTCAAGTATCCTTTCCTTAGACCATGAGATTGTGCAACTCCCGGATACCGTAGGAGTACTTTGGGTGTTCCAAACGTCACAACGTAACTGGGTGGCTATAAAGGTACACTACGGGTATCCCCGAAAGTATCTGTTGGGTTGGCACGAATCGAGACTGGGATTTGTCACTCCGTATGACAGAGAGGTATCTCTGGGCCCACTCGGTAAGACATCATCGTAATGAGCTCTATGTGACTAAGGAGTTGGTCACGGGATGATGTGTTACGGAACGAGTAAAGAGACTTGCCAGTAATGAGATTGAACAAGGTATCGGTATATCGACAATCGAATCTCGGGCAAGTACTATACCGATAGATAAAGGGAATCGTATACGGGATTGATTGAATCCTTGACATCGTGGTTCATCCGATGAGATCATCATGGAACGTGTGGGAGCCAACATGGGTATCCATATCCCGCTATTGGTTATTGGCCGGAGAGATGTCTCGGTCATGTCTGCATGATTCCCGAACCCGAAGGGTCTACACACTTAAGGTTCGATGACGCTAGGGTTATAGGGAATGTATATACGTGGTTACCGAATGTTGTTCGGAGTCCCGGATGATATCCCGGACATCACGAGGAGTTCCCGAATGGTCCGGAGGTAAAGATTTATATATGGGAAGTCACTATACGATCACCGGAAAACTTCGGGGGGCGGGGG
>LR738709.1:242768561-242786858 GCA_902687465.1 Secale cereale
AAACCATAAAGGGGGCGCCCCCCTTGGCTTGGGGGGCAAGCCACCCCCTCTGGGCGTCGCCCCCTCCTCAGATTAGATCTGAGGAGGCCGGCCCCCTCTCCCTTGCCCCTATATATATGTGGGGGGTGGGAGGGCAGCCGCACCCAAGCCCTGGCGCAGCCCTCCCCCTCTCCCAACTCCTCCTCTCCCGCGGTGGTTGGCGAAGCCCTGCTGGAGTGCCACACTCCTCCACCACCACGCCGTCGTGCTGCTGCTGGACGGAGTCTTCCCCAACTCTCCCTCTCCCCTTGCTGGATCAAGGCACGGGAGACGTCACCGGGCTGCACGTGTGTTGAACACGGAGGCACCGTTGTTCAGTGCTTAGATCGGATTCGGCCGCGATCTGAATCGCTTCGTGTACGACTCCACCGACCGCGTTCTTGCAACGCTTCCGCATCGCGATCTTCAAAGGTATGAAGATGCACTCCTCTCTCGTTGCTAGTAAACTCCATAGATAGATCTTGGTGATGCGTAGAATTTTTTTGAATTTCTGCAACGATTCCCAACAGTGGTAGGAGAGCCAGGTTTGTGCGTAGTTACTTTGCACGAGTGGAACACAAGTTGTTGTGGGCGTAGATTTTGTCAATTTACTTCCTGCTACTAGTCTTGTCTTGATTCGGCGGCATCGCGGGATGAAGCGGCGCAGACCCACCTTACACGTACGCTTATGTGAGACAGGTTCCACCGACTGACATGCACTAGTTGCATAAGGTGGCTAACGGGTGTCTGTCTCTCCCACTTTAGTCGGATCGGATTTGATGAAAAGGGTCCTTATGAAGGGTAAATAGTAATTGGCATATCACATTGTGGTTTTGGCGTAGGTAAGAAACGTTCTTGCTAGAAACCTATAGCAGCCACGTAAAAACTTGCAACAACAATTAGAGGACGTCTAACTTGTTCTTGCAGCATGTGCCGTGTGATGTGATATGGCCAAAAGGATGTGATGAATGATATATATATATGTATATGTGATGTATGAGATTGATCATGTTCTTGTAATAGGAATCACGACTTGCATGTTGATGAGTATGACAACCGGTAGGAGCCATAGGAGTTGTCTTATTTTATTGTATGACCTGCGTGTCATTGAAAATGACATGTAATTACTTTACTTTATTGCTAACCGTTAGCCATAATAGTAGAAGTAACATTTGGCGAGACAACTTCATGAAGACACGATGATGGAGATCATGGTGTCATGCCGGTGACGATGATGATCATGGAGCCCCGAAGATGGAAATCCAAAGGAGCAAAATGATATTGGCCATATCATGTCACTATTTGATTGCATGTGATGTCTATCATGTTTTACATCTTATTTTCTTAGAACGATGGTAGCATAAATAAGATGATCTCTCACTAAAATTTCAAGAATTGTGTTCCCCCTAACTGTGCACCGTTGCTAAGGTTCGTTGTTCCGACTTACCACATGATGATCGGGTGTGATAGACTCTAACGTTCGCATACAACGGGTGTAAGCCAGATTTACACACGCAATACACTTAGGGTTGACTTGACTAGCCTAGCATGTACAGACATGGCCTCGGAACACGGAAGACCGAAAGGTCGAACATGAGTTGTATAGAAGATACGATCAACATGAAGATGTTCACCGTTGATGACTAGTCCGTCTCACGTGATGATCGGACACGGCCTAGTCGATTCGGATCATGTATCACTTAGATGACTAGAGAGATGTCTATCTGAGTGGGAGTTCATTAAATTTGTTTAGATGAACTTAATTGTCATGAACAAAGTCTAAAATCTTTACAATATGTCTTATAGATCCAATGGCCCACGTTAATGTTGCCCTTAACTTCAACGCGTTCCTAGAGAAAACCAAGCTGAAAGACGATGGTAGCAACTATACGGATTGGGTCCGTAACTTGAGGATTATCCTCATAGCTGCCAAGAAAGCATATGTCCTTGAAGCACCGCTAGGTGATGCACCCGTTTTCCCAGCAACTCAAGACGTTATGAACGCCTCACAGTCGCGTAGTGATGATTACTCCCTGGTTCAGTGCGGCATGCTTTACAGCTTAGAATCGGGGCTCCAAAAGTGTTTTGAGCAACACGGAGCATATGAGATGTTCCAGGAGCTGAAAATGGTTTTCCAAGCTCATTCTTGAGTTGAGAGATATGAAGTCTCCAACAAATTCTATAGTTGTAAGATGGAGGAGAATAGTTCTCTCAGCGAGCATATACTCAAAATGTCTGGGTTGCACAATCGCTTGTCTCAGTTGGGAGTTAATCTCCCAGATGACGCGGTCGTTGACAGAATCCTTCAGTCGCTCCCACCTAGCTACAAGAGCTTTGTGATGAATTTCAATATGCAAGGGATCGAGAAGTCCATTCTGAGGTACATTCAATGCTGAAATCAACGGAGGTGGAGATCAAAAAGGAACATCAAGTGTTGATGGTGAATAAAGCCACTAAGTTCAAGAAAGGCAAGGGTAGGAAGAACTTCAAGAAGGACGGCAAAGGAGTTGCCGTGCCCGGTAAGCCAGTTGCCGGGAAGAAGCCAAAGAATGGACCCAAGCCTGAGACTGGGTGCTTTTATTGCAAGGGAACGGGTCACTGGAAGCAGAATTGCCCCAAATACTTAGCGGATAAGAAGGCCGGCAATGTCAAAGGTATATGTGATATACATGTTATTGATGTGTACTTACCAGCGCTCGTAGTAGCTCTTGGGTATTTGATACCGGTGCAGTTGCTCACATTTGTAACTCAAAGCAGGAGCTGCGGAATAAGCGGAGACTAGCGAAGGACGAGGTGACGATGCGCGTCGGGAATGGTTCCAAGGTCGATGTGATCGCCGTCGGCACACTACCTCTGCATCTACCTTCGGGATTAGTTTTAAACCTCAATAATTGTTATTTAGTACCAGCTTTGAGCATGAACATTGTATCTGGATCTTGTTTAATGCGAGATGGCTACTCATTTAAATCTGAGAATAATGGTTGTTCTATTTATATGAGAGAAATGTTTTATGGTCATGCCCCGCTGGTCAATTGTTTATTCTTATTGAATCTCGAACGTGATGTTACACATATTCATAGTGTGAATGCCAAAAGATGTAAGGTTGATAATGATAGTCCCACATACTTGTGGCACTCCCGCCTTGGTCATATTGATGTCAAACGTATGAAGAAGCTCCATGCAGATGGACTTTTGGAGTCTCTTGATTATGAATCATTTGACACGTGTGAACCATGCCTCTTGGGCAAGATGACCAAGACTCCGTTCTCCGGAACAATGGAGCGAGCAACCAATTTGTTGGAAATCATACATACTGATGTGTGCGGTCCAATGAGTGTTGAAGCTCGCGGTGGTTATCGTTATGTTCTCACCCTCACTGATGACTTGAGTAGATATGGGTATGTCTACTTGATGAAACACAAGTCTGAGACCTTTGAAAAGTTCAAGGAATTTCAGAATGATTCCTAGGGCGGTTTATACGGTTCCTAGGGCGGCATGAGCGGAACAAATCACCAAGCAAGAGGCTTAGCCTTCCACCCATTGCCAAGTATATAGATGATTTAGTTAAAGAGTTTATATAGTGTGATATCCCAACAAAAACTTCAACATGAAGCAAGAATCTTCAAATCTTCACCTGCAACTAGCAAAGCTATAAGAGGGGCTGAGCGAAGCTTACTTAGCCAAACAAAGGTTTGCTAGGTTGGGTGGTTAGACAGATTCATGGTTACAATAGGAGGCTGACAAACAAACATGGGCATCGAGGCAATGAGCTAAAGAGCGAGACTTCTAGCAATAGGCAAAGATAGTAATGATATCTGGGTCAGGTCATCTTGCCTGTCGAGTGGTCGATGGGATCGTAAGACGGCTCCTCGTACTCAACCTCGGTAGTACCCTCGTTCTTGTTCTCGGTCTCGTCTTCCGGCTCTGCTCAACACAAGAACACAACAAGGCACGAAAATCAAACAAGGTGCAATGCATAATCAACATGATGCACGTATGATGCATGTATGATGGAATACATGTCAAGGGAGGAAGCACACAAGAACAACACAAGACAACAAGATTAAATGAGGCCGGAATCCACATATAGCGAATCCGGTAGGTCCTCATATGCATATGTTGAAATTGGCCCAGATCTGCACAAACCTTAAGTTAAAGTTTTTAAACAGCACCAAGATGATCTACACGAAATTCTAGTCAAGTTTCATATAAAGTTTGTTTAAAACGGAGCTACGGTCTAGAAGATATGAGCAAAACAAGAAAAACATGGCAACGGTGCAAGATGCACCCAAACATCAAGCAAACATACTCCAAACATGTAAACAAGATGATATTATGATTCTACATGCAAAATCACGCAAATTTCATATAAGGCACGCTCAAAACGGAGCAACGGTTCAATACATACACTCGAAACAAGAAACAATGTGAAGCTGCAATTAACAACCACATAGCAACTTTGGGGCAAGAGATATATACTCTACAACACTCAAACATGGTGACAATAAGCAATGGACATGAAGTAGACATATCCTACAGCAAATAACTCCATTGGAGCAACTCCATAGGAGGCATGGATCAATAGCAACAAGCTACACCATTTCGATCATGACGTTAAAAACCTGACAGTAATATTTTATAGCAACATTGGAGCAAGAAATAAATAAGCTACAGCAACCCATATGAGCAAGTGAGGACATGAATGGATAGACAACAACATGTACAACAAGGAATGATCAATGGTCATCCCAAAACTAACATGGATTTGCCTAGGGCATCAAGCAAACATAGCATCAGGATATGACAGATTCCAGACTTAGTAGAAATTCCACTAAGTATAAAACAGTTAAGTTGGCATGGCATGTTTACAAGCATGTTTAAGCCACCTCAAGGCATATCATGGAAATTGGTTTGCACCACAGCAAAGACCACATGATGGAGATTCTAAAACATATTGGCATGTGACAAGGGGACAAACACATCAATAGCAACGAGCTCTTCAAATCAGCATCTCATAACATGTTACAAAACTTAATATCCACATGCACTTTTGCAACAGAGATTAACATGGCAATATGAACCCTAACATGCATGCTACATCAGCCATCACGTAGAGCATCTCATGATGAACATTTTGACATCTCATTTGCTTCATTTGGATAAACATGGACTCAAACAAGCACGACACAATGGAACAAAACGTAATACACATCACCACGATCATTTTGACATATCATATGCATAAATTGGACAAGCACAATAAAAGTTACAACCCCATGAATATGCAACAAAATAAGCAAAACTCATATGACATAGAGAAAAAAACAGGGATAACCTCGCGGATCGGGTCGGAACGGGGAGCGGATCGGGCGCGGGTCGGGTCCGGACCTCTGGTTTCGGCCCGACGGCTGGCGGCTGGATCGGGATCGGAAGGCGGATCCTCCGCGGCGGTGGTCGGCGGCGGGCTCCTAGGCGCCCGGCGGCGGGGCGAGGCGAGGCCGGCGGCGAGGGCCTCGCGCGGGCGCGGCGACGGGGTCGGCGGAGTAGATCCCGGAGGGGCGGCGCTCGGGTGCGGCGGCGGTGGAGGGCACCGGCGGGCGGCGGCGCTGACCGAGGTGGCCGGCGGGCGGCGGATCCGACGTCGGGGAGTGGAACGACGACGGTGGGGGAGCTCAGAGGCGAAGCAGCCGAGGCGGCTGCGGCTGGGCTCGCGCGGGCCGCGGCGGTGGGAGGAGGCGGACGGGGCGACGTGGCGGCTTCTGAGTGGTCGGGCGGCGGCGGGCGGACGCGTCCGGTCCGTCCGGACGTGTCCGGCGGTAGTGGAAGCGGTGGGACTAGGGTTTGGACGCGAAAATGGGGGGTGTGGACGTTTTTATAGGCACAAGGAGCTAGGAGACTCCAAATGGGGAGCGGTTCTCGGCCACGCGATCACAATTCGACGACCGAGATGATGGGAAGGGTTGTGCTGGGTTAGTGGGCTGTTGTGGAGGGGGTCTTGGGCCTCAAAGAAGAGGTTCTTTTTGCCCACTAGGTTAACCGTTGGAGTACCAAACGAACTCCAAACGCAACGAAGTTTGACAGGCGGCCTACACGTACCAAAACAACATCGCACGACAAGTCTCACGTCATTCCGGAAATGTTACACGGCCACACACGAAAGAAGGATTCGGGGATGCCACGGGCACGTGTGAGAGCGTCGGAACTCGAAACGGACAACGGGAAGAGACGAGTGGGACCGGATGCAAGTGACAACACAAATGCAATGCAATGCACATGACAACATGACATGGATGAAATGCACACACGCACACGACAAAACGAAGAACCCGAAATGAAAGAAGCGCCCAGAATGGAATTGATGAAGCCAAACTTTAATATATTGCCATAATGGGGAAGTGTTACATCTGGGGCATTACAAACTCTCCTCTACTACGAAAAGATCTCATCCCGAGATCTAGGACTGGAAGAAGGAAGGGTACTCGAAACGAAGGTGATATTCTCATTCCCACGTAGCTTCTCGGTTGGTATGGTGTGACCACTTGACTTTCAAGAACTTGATTGACTTGTTGCGGGTCTTGCGCTCGGTTTCTTCAAGAATAGCAACGGGGTGCTCACGATAAGACAAGTCTTGTTGAAGATCAATCTCCTCAAACGGAATAGTGTGTTTAGGTGTCTTGAAGCACTTGCGGAGTTGAGACACGTGAAACACATTGTGAACATTTGCAAAGTTGGATGGAAGCTCAAGTTGGTAGGCTAGATCGCCTCTTTTGCCAAGGATCTTAAAAGGGCCCACGTATCTAGGAGCAAGTTTTCCTTTGATACCGAATCTTTGGGTGCCTTTCATAGGAGAAACACGGAGATAGACATGATCCCCAATGTCGAAAGCCAAATCACGATGCTTGCCGTCATAGTAGCTCTTTTGACGCGACTGAGCGGCCTCGAGATTCTCACGTATGACTTTGCACATTTCTTTGGCTTATGAGATCAAGTCATTGCCAATAAGTTGACGTTCACCAGTCTCGGACCAGTTGAGAGGGGTACGACACTTTCTGCCATAGAGGATTTCAAAAGGAGCTTTGCCGGCACTTGCTTGGAAACTGTTGTTGTAAGAGAACTCGGCAAACGGAAGGCAATCTTCCCACTTCATGCCAAAAGAGATGACACAAGATCTGAGCATGTCTTCGAGGATCTGGTTCACTCTTTCGACTTGACCACTAGTCTGAGGGTGAAACGCAGTGCTGAAACGGATCTTAGTGCCCATGGCTGACTGAAAGGAGTCCCAGAACTTGGATGTGAACAAACTTCCACGGTCTGAGGAGATAACTTGAGGAATGCCATGTAACGACACAATTCTGGAAGTGTACAACTCTGCCAGTTGAGCTGCATTGATGGATTCTTTGATTGGAAGGAAGTGAGATACTTTGGTTAGCTTGTCAATGACAACAAGGATATAATCATTCCCCTTCTTGGACTTGGGAAACCCAGTGATGAAATCCATTTCAATGTGGTCGAACTTCCACTCGGGAATAGGAAGAGGTTGGAGGAGACCGGCTGGACGTTGATACTCTGCCTTCACTCTTCTGCAGACATGACATTCATTCACAAATTTGGCAATCTCCCTTTTCATGCGAGTCCACCAGTAAGATTGCTTGAGGTCTTGGTACATCTTGGAACTTCCGGGATGAATCGAGAGGAGGGAGTCATGTGCTTCGTTCATTATGAGCTTCCTCAGATCACCCTTGGGAACCACAAGTCTGTCCTCATAGAACAAGGTGTCCTTCTCATCAACGCGATAGCACTTGTATTTGGGAGTACCCTTTGCAATACCATGTTTCACTTTCTGTACCATAGCATCACTGAGTTGGGCCTCACGATCTGATCTTCCAAGGTAGGAGCAACTTGAAGATTTGCAAGAAAGCCTTGCGGAACAACTTGGAGGTTGAGCTTCCTGAATGCTTCACAAAGCTCAGGCTGAAACGGCTTGATAAGGAGACTGTTGCAATATGCCTTTCTGCTCAAGGCATCTGCAATGACATTGGCCTTGCCAGGTGTGTATTCAATGCTTGGATCATACTCTTGGATCATTTCAACCCAACGAGTCTGGCGAAGGTTCAGGTTCGGCTGTGTGAAGATGTACTTCTAGCTCTTGTGATCGGTGAAGATGTCCACTTTTTTGCCCAACAGAAGGTGTCTCCATGTGATCAAGGCGTGTACGACTGCCGCTAGCTCGAGATCATGTGTGGGGTAGTTCTTCTCATTTGGCTTCAATTGACGAGAAGTGTATGCCACAATCTTCTTGTCTTGCATTAGAACACCACCAAGTCCTTGAAGAGAAGCATCAGAGAATACTTCATAGGGCTTGGACTCATCCAGAGGAGTAAGAACCAGAGCAGAGATGAGCTTTTCTTTGAGAGTTTTGAATGCCACACCACAATCAGGAGACCAGTTGTACTTGACATTCTTCTGCAGCAAGTTGGAGAGAGGCTTGGCAATCTTGGAGAAGTTCTCAACGAACCTTCTGCAATAGCTAGCAAGACCAAGGAAGCTTCGGAGTTGCTTGACGTTCTGAGGGGGTTCACAGTTGACAATCGCTTCAACTTTCTCAGGGTTGACAGAGATACCCTCAGCAGAGATGATATGGCCAAGATACAAGACCTTATCGAGCCAGAATTCGCATTTGGAGAACTTGGCATAGAACTTATGTTCACGGAGTCTGTCGAGAACCAGACGGAGGTGCTTTTCATGATCCTCTTCATTCTTGGAGAATACCAAGATGTCATCCAGATAGACGAGCACAAATTCGTTGGTGTAGGGGTTGAATATGTAGTGCATCATCCTCGAGAAGGTGGGTGGAGCATTAGCGAGGCCAAAAGACATGACTGTGTATTCATAGGAGTCGTAGCTTGTTCTGAATGCAGTCTTGTGAATATCTTCTTCACGGATACGGATCTAGTGATAACCCATCCGGAGATTGAGCTTTGAGAACACTTTTGCTCCTTTGAGCTGATCGAACAATTCATTGATGTTGGGGAGCGGATACTTGTTCTTTATTGTCTTCTTGTTCAATGGCCGGTAATCAACGCAAAAGCGCTCCGTTCCATCCTTCTTCTTGACAAATAAGACACCACAACCCCAAGGAGAAGTGCTAGGCCTGATTAGACCCATACGCTCTTGCTCATCGAGTTGTTTCTTCAACTTCTTCAACTCATCAGGGGAGAGCTTGTACGGACGCCGACAAGCTGGCTCAGTACCGGGCTCGAGTTCAATGACGAATTCAACTTGACGATACGGTGGCATGCCTGAAAGCTCTTCAGGGAAAACATCTTCATATTCATTGACCACCGGAATTTGAGAGATGGCATTAATCTCGCCCTTGTCATTGAGAGAGAAAAGCATGACTATGTTATCTCGAGAGGCGAAGATAATCACGTCTTCGTCGGAATGAGTAATCTTGAATTCCTTATTTGCACAATCAATGTGAGCATCATGTTGAGAAAGCCAATCCATCCCAAGAATAAGATCAATGTCGGAGTTGTCGAGAACAACCGGAGAAGCCAGAAAGCGGTAATCACCCATGCGAATAGATACATCCGGAGCAAATATTTTAGAATGCATTCGTCTCTCCGGAGAAATAACTGATAACTCCCTTGGCAAACTTTTGATGTCAACATTATGCTTGGATGCAAAAGGTTGAGACATGAAAGAACATGATGCACCTGAATCAAACAACACTTTTGCAGGAATAGAGTTAACCGGAAGATTACCAATTATCACATCTGAAGAATTCTCTACTTGAGCTGCATTCATCAGATTCACTCTTGCATGCTTGGGATTGTGCTTGACAATAGCAGTGCGGACAGGTGGAGGAGGCGGAAGGTGCCTTGGGTTGGGGCACTTGTTAGCATAATGACCCTTGTGAGTGCACTTGTTGCAAACCACTTCTGAGAGAGGACGGTGATAAGGAGCACTTGAATTTGAAGCTTGAAAGTGATTTTTTGGCTGGTTGCTTGGGTTGGGTGGGTGGGAGAAACCACGGCCACCAGAATTCTTGTTGTTGTTGTTGGGAGGTCGGATTAGTGGAGGAGGTGGAAGCCAAAACTCCTGCTGCTTTGCGACCACTTGGGAAGAAGAGGAGGAGTGAACGGCATCTCTGATCCTCTTTTTGGAAGCTTCCATCTTGCGCTGGGCTGCCTCTGGCTTAAGTGCCATGTTATAGAATTGATGAAATTCTTCCGGCTCAAACAAGGTGAGAGCTAGTTGGAGTTCATCTTTCAGACCACCGCGGAACTGATAGATCTTGCTCTTGGCATCTGGAATGTCTTTCTTGGCATAGCGGGCAAGGTTCTGGAACTTGACATTATATTGGTAGACAGTTATTGAGCCTTGATTCAGGTTGCGGAATTGCTCACGCATACCCTCGATGACACTTGTTGGAATGTGGTGAGAGCGAAAGTCCTTGCAGAAGTCAGCCCACGAGATTTCACGCCCTTCTCTGGAGTCTTTGTACTGCTGCCACCAATCAGCGGCTTGGTCCTTGAGTCGGAAGGCGGCAAACTTCACATAGTCCTCTGGCCTCACGTTACTACACTCGAAATGCTTCTTGATATCTGTTATCCAGTCTTCAACATCTAGAGGGTCCACACAGTAACTGAATACCTTTGGTTGGTTTGCCAGGAACTGGTTGAGTGTAGCAAAGTGAGGTTGGTTGAACAAATTGCCTAGGCCTTGGTTCCCATGAGCACCCTGATTTGCTTGATTTGCTTGAATGTTCTGCATCATTTGCATAAGCATCTGGGTGTTCTGGTTCGTCTCTTGCATAATTGATCTCCAGGTCTCAGACGGAAGAGGGGAAGGAGGACGATCAGGAACCTCTTCACCCTCTGGGTTAGCGTTGGGAACCCTTTTAGGAGCTATCCTGAATGAGATGACAACTATTACCATTGATTGAGAAAAATATATATAAGCTGAATCAACGGCTAGAAATTGCAACATAAGTCTTCACAAGAACATTCGAACAAGATGAACGAATGTAATCCACAGTTTAATAGTAACAACAATCTTCACGAGAAGCCACTTGGGAGAACAAAAGGAAAATAAAAACAACAAGGAGCAAATAGAACAAATACAAGATAGAAGCTTTGTTCGACATATTCGTGCTGAAAGCTTATGGAACGTGTTACAAAAGGGTTTTGCAATCCCCGGATCAACATAGCCAAGGACCCTTTATGATGCAACTCCCGATCGAACAACGCCCATAAAACTACTTCACTCAATGTAGAACCCCGAACTCCATATCATGCATTCGTTGGAAGAATGCCTATGAGCTATTAGATGAACCCACCTACTAATTTCCGAAAGTTTTCAGTTATGCAGTCAGGTGTTGGGGATACAGGGGAAGCATCGCGCACTCAACTCTAATCCTACATCCAGCTGTGTCCATCCTTCAACACATAACCAGTTATTTCCGGAAACCGTCTACCTCGGACCTTCGAAACACATCTACTATACAAGCTATGGCAATACTCCCGAACTACCTCCCTAGTACTAGGTGATGTCGGGGTTATCTTGCCACTAACCGCATAGGAGAGTTTTCGATGTCGGCCGTCTTAAGTATTCCAGAACTGCTGCGATATATTTGTGACGACAACACCTCGGAGCTTAACTCCCCGTGACACTGCCACAACCCCTAAATGACAGGAGGCATCGAGAACAATGTTCTCGTCACAAAGACATCGGAACAATCCAACAATACCTGCGTGATCCAAAAAGTTTTTTTTGGTGAAATTTGAGAGTAGAAGAGACAAGAGTAATCATCAGGAGTCCTCACCAGAGTGAAAAGAGATGAGGAGCAAAAGAAATCCTACTCTCCGATATATATATATATATATATATATATATATATATATATATATATATATATATATATATATATATATATATATATATATATATATATGACTCAAAACATTTTAAGTGTGTGCCTAGACTCAACCGTCAACGATTCGATCAATCAGTGGGGGCTTCTAGGTCGGAGAAGGCTCTGAATACCAACTTGTAATGCCCAGGATGGGATTATACCTCCTACGTGTCGAGGCACGACTTAAAGGTATAAGCCCATTCTAGAATGATCTCAAGTTTGGTATCTTTGCACGACTCATGTAAAAATAGGGATGAAATTGCAAAAGGATAGTTGGCTTACACTCTCCACGTCACACAATACATCACATAAGAAAATCATCATCCAAATAACATCACTACCCGACTACGGGCGAAGATCCAAATGAAAGATACCAAATACATAAGGCCACAAGGTCCGAATCGCCCCTAGTAGAAACCACTACTGATCATTGGGATAGTGCACATAGTATCGACTACGTTCTTCATCGAACTCCCAATACAGCTCCATGCCGTCACCTGAGTAGTTCACCATGGTACCTGCATCTGGTGTGGTGTAGAATCTGTGAGCCACGGAGGACTCAGCAATCCCGTTCCCGGGTAGCAAAACTATCTAAGCCTTGGGTGTGGAACAAGGCTGAAGAAAATAAAAGGTTGCAGCTGCACTAGCACTAGCTTACGTGTTGAGAGCGAGAAGAGAAGTGCCACGAGCATCAAAGTGATCACGAAGTGATCCTATCTAAGCACGTCAATCATAACCCCACCGTGTTCACTTCCCGAACCTCTTTCGGAAAATGACCATCACGGTTACTCATGCCGGTAGTGTGTTTTGAACATGGTGTCACGTTTTCTACAACTGGATATTAACAAATTCCCATCTGCCACATAACCGCGGGCATGGCTTTCGAAAGTTCAAAACCCTGTAGGGGTGTCCCAACTTAGCCCATTACAAGCTCACGATCCGCGGAGTCGCAACTCCAAGGTGGGAAGGCCCGAGTATTCTCGGAATCCCGTGCTCAAGATACTCCGACTAAGGTAAGACTAATCCAGCAAATCCTCCCGGTGTGCCGACACCCTGATAGTAGCCGCGCGTATCTCGTCTCAGGCCACGACCGGATGGGTGATGCTACGGGTTTTTACCAGCCCTCGGGTTTCCCCAAGGTGGCCCCGCAGGACCCCCAGTTTGGACCAACACTCATGTGGAGCACTGGCCTAGGTTGTTGATTAAGAAGAGGGTTTATAACTCCCTATGCAAGTTTTTAGTTGTTAGGCAAATAGTACCAATGTTGGGACTTGCTGGAAAAGCTTTAGCGCTAAGCGGTTTATCGAGGGGGGCCCATAACCCCAACCGTGAGAGGAACGCAAAATCAAGGAACATAACACCGGTTTATACGGTTCCTAGGGCGGCATGAGTGGAACAAATCACCAAGCAAGAGGCTTAGCCTTCCACCCATTGCCAATTATATAGATGATTTAGTTAAAGAGTTTATATAGTGTGATATCCCAACAAAAACTTCAACATGAAGCAAGAATCTTCAAATCTTCACCTGCAACTAGCAATGCTATAAGAGGGGCTGGGCGGAGCTTACTTAGCCAAACAAAGGTTTGCTAGGTTAGGTGGTTAGACAGATTCATGGTTACAATAGGAGGCTGACAAACAAACATGGGCATCGAGGCAATGAGCTAAAGAGCGAGACTTCTAGCAATAGGCAAAGATAGTAATGATATCTGGGTCAGGTCATCTTGCCTGTCGAGTCGTCGATGGGATCGTAAGACGGCTCCTCGTACTCAACCTCGATAGTACCCTCGTTCTCGTTCTCGGTCTCGGCTTCTGGCTCTACTCAACACAAGAACACAACGAGGCACGAAAATCAAACAAGGTGCAATGCACAATCAACATGATGCACGTATGATGCATGTATGATGCAATACATGTCAAGGGAGGAAGCACACAAGAACAACACAAGACAACAAGATTAAATGAGGCCGGAATCCACATATAGCGAATCCGGTAGGTCCTCATATGCATATGTTGAAATTGGTCCAGATCTGAACAAACCTTAAGTTAAAGTTGTTAAACAGCACCAAGATGATCTACACGAAATTCTAGTCAAGTTTCATATAAAGTTTGTTTAAAACGGAGCTACGGTCTAGAAGATATGAGCAAAACAAGACAAACATTGCAACGGTGCAAGATGCACCCAAACATACTCCAAACATGTAAACAAGATAATATTATGATTCTACATGCAAAATCACGCAAGTTTCATATAAGGCACGCTCAAAACGGAGCAACGGTTCAATCACTACTGGAATCTGGCACTTTGCCATTTGCCATGGCATATGGCAAAGGCATGGTCGGCAGATGGCAAAGGCTTTGCCATCAGCCAGCAGATGGCAAACAGTTTGTCTGAAATCCAGTGGGCAAAGGCTTCTTTGCCATCTACTGGCTGATGGCAAAGAGCCTGTGCCTTTTCCATCAGCTGGCAGATGGCAAAGCCTCTTAACGGGGTTAGCCCCGTTAGAAGGATAATGGCATACTTTGCCATCTGCCAGCAGATGGCAAAGGCTGCAGGCTCTTTGCCGTCTGCCAGCAGATGGGAAAGGTTGCATGTAATTTGCCGTCTGCCAGCAGATGGCAAAGGCTGCATGCTTTGCCGTCTGCCAGCTGACGGCAAAGAGCTCTGCCATCTGCAAAGAGCCCAAATAGGTCAGCCCAAATTTTACCTCTGGATGACACGTGGCCTCTTTGCCATCTGCCAGCAGATGGCAAAGTGTCTATATTGCCCCATTTAATTTTGTTTTTCATATATCAATTCATTTTCACAGAAAATCAAACACAAATATATTTATATGACCAATATAGCATATTCAACACATATTACCAATAGTCATGAACACATATATATATCCAACACATGTTACCAATAGTAGCATGTTTCATTCGTACATATACATAGTTTCATCAATATTACACAGTTTCATCCATAGGTAGCAAGTTTCACAAGGTCAAAACAAAAACTAAATACAAGCACTCCATCAACCCAAGCTTCGGTGATCTTAAGCAAATCTGTAAAATGGGAAAGGAGAAAGTTAGAAGAAGAAGACTAGAAGAATAAGATTATTATGATGCAACTAAAATGTAAAGATTATTATGATAGGTCATTTTTAAGCTAGCTAAGCATATTAAGTCATTTTGAAGGAAAAAATGCTAAGTATAGGTCATTTTAGAGCTATCCTAAGTTAAATAGGTCATTTTGGAGCTAATTAAGCTTACTAGTCGTCAACCCGTGTAGCTGCACGGGCTAGTTATTTCTATTTTAAATCAGTAGTATAATTTTTAAGAACATTGTTTGTGTTAAGTATGAACTAATAATGACTTCAGACACTTCATACTAAGCTTTTGAAAGTTTATTTTCAAAAAATATGGTTATTAGTGTAATCACACACCTATATTATATTTGAATGTATTCAAAAGCATGTAGTGTTGATATTATTAGCAAATACAATATGCATATTTTCTTTGACATGTGCCAAAAGCTCAAGCCAAAACAAAATGTATGCAGAAAAGAAATGCAAGGGTCAATAAGATTTCGGAAACCGGTATGCAAACGTGGGAATATATAATATTCAGATGTTATCACAAACAGAACTAAACACTACTTTCCTGTATATCAGGGGAGCATCATAATGCACATAATCTTCCATTCTACCAAACATGTAACTAAGCATGAGCCCATGAGTTACTACAATTCTCATACGTTCAGAAATACTCCCTCCGTATGAAAATATAAGTCATCTATTAATCTAAATCAATACCAAAAAACATGTTATATTCTGATACAGATGGAGTACATCATTTGTTCCTGCATAGTGATTCTATATTATCCTAGTGAAATTCCTAAAATTTGTACACACCGAACGTCACAAACAAAATGACTCCCTATGTTTTTTATCCGAATCTTAATTGACCTACATCCATTGTTGCACCTCTAATGTAATATCTTCCATAAATTCACCAGTAGCCATCACTTAATGATTTCTCTAATAATCCAAGAGATCAAGTGGAAGTATTATCAAATGCATCGCAGTGGATGCTGGAGTCAAGATATATATATATATATATATATATATATATATATATATATATATATATATATATATATATGTGTGTGTGTGTGTGTGTGTGTGTGTGTGTGTGTGTGTGTGCACACTTTACAAAATTCTCTTCAAATTGCACCAAAATACGTGTAGTTTTTTATTAGAATAGAGAAACAATAACCTTGGAGTGAAGGTACATGACACCATGGTTTGTAAATTCGAAAAATAACAGTCTGAAGTAGGTGCTAAAAAATGTGCACCAGCAGCCAACTACTCCCGAGGTAAAACATAGCTATAGCTTCAACCGACTGAGTTTTATATATTCTAATTTTGTTGTGTGAATTTAACGATTATTGCGAGGAAACAAATGGCATTTTGTCAAAGAAACTATTCAGAATAAATATATTGTATGGATATTAGAAAAAATATTAGTTTAGTAATTAATGGCTAGGCATAACGTACATATTCACATTTGATTGTGGTGTCAGAAAGAGGCTATAAGTATTACTTGATGAACGAATATACCTTTCTTTGCCTCATAGAATTCTGACAGTATAAAGCAACTAAGCGTACAAGAGATCAGACCATCAACTCCTTAGAAGAAACTATAATAAGAAGCTTTCAGACCAGTTTAAGAAAGGGACACGTGAGGCATGTACATGCTAGTGTGTCCATTGTTGTTCAGGTTTTCCTGTCTGTTTCATCATAACTCGATGGAAAAACTGAACGCCGGTGACTGGAGAGCAAACGGACATACCTTAAAACATACTCCCTCCGTCCCAAAATAAGTATTACTTGATGAACGAATATTTCCAGTCTAAATGGCGATTCCTTTTTTAATAAAAGCAAATATTTTTTTTATGAAAGACTATCTGCTCCTTATAAATTACAACACCTCTTATTAAAAAAAATTAGGCACAAAAAACCAAATTAAACCTATAAGAAGCTAAAAGTGTACTCTATCAGGTACAACGGAAATTTTTCTCCTAGAACATGCAGTTGACGACATGGGCAAAGCTCAGCACAACCTGTCTCAGTACTTGCACATGGAAGATCTGATTTTTGTTAAACATGGAAAAATAAACATGTAGCTCCGCTGTGATGTGCACACCTGCTGTAACGATGATTGATGCGCCAATGTCCTGTACGGCACCTTTTCCTGCAATCAGATACCAAATGTTGACTTCATGAAAATTGAGAATTACGTATCCGGAGCATACTATGTCGTAATTCTTATTAATAACATTGTGATGGCAATTGGTCAGTGACGGTAAACCTTGTTTCCTAAACACTATCCAAAATGAAATTACAATATAGTTGAATACCATTTATATCTTTCAATCAGGATAGGCTTGAGGTTGCAGGGAGGCCCATACATCATTGTGTAGTCAGCTAGCTTAGTTTTATATAATTATGTACCTAAGATATGTAATCTACCTACCAAAAATATACCACGAACACCATGTATATACATACCTTTGGACATTGAGGGATATCTCGTGTGTTTGCCTGAGTGCTGTGTTTATTTTCTATCCGGCTGGCCTCTGTGTACATGTGTGCGTTTTGGTGTTCCGCGCCGCAGCTACACCCTTGAGATAAGGTACAGATCGGCGAGCGGATAATCCGCAGATCGCAAGTTGCTTTGGTGCTTCATCCTATACCACGAATTAGTCAAAGGAAAATAGGACTCTCCTCCCAGCCAGATCGGGAAGGAAGTGGAGATGTCGACCTAAATTTTCTGCCATTCAGCAATTAGTAACTATAGTATAGAGAGGAGCTCGAGTGTTCTAATCATGCTTGCACACAACCTGTAGGAAAATATTCCGAGTCTAGGCATCATACTTGTCTAAATAATCAATAAAAAAATGTAATCATATATCATTGAGATAAGAAAATATTTACGAAGTATTTAGAATAAACAACACCTGATATCCAGATCCTTGAAATATTCAAACTGTAGGCATACTAGACCTTCTATTAATGTTGCAAGACTGAAGTAGAATTATACGAGTCCGTGCTTCGTGTTAGGCGATTCAGATTGGGTGCTTCGGCTGTTGTGGGCGACTTGGTTCGTCGGTGTCATCAACCTATGTTGCCGGGGGATAGGCGAGTCCGTGCTTCGTGTTAGGTGATTCGGGTTGGGTGGTTCGGTTGTTATGAGCAACATGGTTTGTCGGTGTCGGCGACCAATGTCGCCGGGGGATGGGGTACGCGAGTCCGTGCTCGTGTTAGGCGATTCGGGTTGGGTGCTTCGACTATTGTGGGCGACTTGGTCCGTCGGTG